>JAILYF010000082.1:0-373376 GCA_025491095.1 Brachionus asplanchnoidis | reverse complement strand
TAGTTAAGGGCAAAGTGAATCTTAAGTGGGAGCAAAGTCAACATAAGTGGGGGCAAAGTCAACATCAGTGTTGAGCAAAGACACCATTTTTGTTGGTAAAGTAAACATTAGTGATCGGCAAAGTCTACACAAGTTGGGGCAAAGTCAACATCATTGATGAGTAATCTGACCATTAGTGGAGTAAAAGTCACCAGAAGTGATCAGCAAAGTCAACATCAGTGATGAGCAAAGAAAACCATTAGTGTTCGTAAAGTCACCATATGTGAAGGGCAAAGTCAACATAAGTGGGGGCAAAGTCACCATCAGTGATGAGCAATGTCACCATTTGTGTTGGTAAAGTAACATTAGTGATCGGCAAAGTCAACACAATGGGGGAAAAATCACCATCAGTGATGAGCATAGCCACCATTAATGGAGGAAAAGTCAACATTAAGGGCAAAGTCAACATAAGTGGGGGCAAAGTCACCATCAGTGATGAGCATAGACAACATAAGTGGGGGCAAGTCAAAATTAGTGGGGGAAAAATCACCATCAGTGATCGGCAAAGAAAAAATTTGTGGGTGCAAAGTCACCATCAGTGTCGGTAAAGTCAACATCAGTAATAAGCAAAGTAACCATTAGTGTTCTTAAAGTCACCATAAGTTAAGGGCAAAGTGAATTTAAGTGGGAGCAAAGTCAACATAAGTGGGGGCAAAGTCAACATCATTGATGAGTAATCTGACCATTAGTGGAGGAAAAGTCACCAGAAGTGATCAGCAAAGTCAACATCAGTGATGAGCAAAGAAACCATTAGTGTTCGTTAAGTCACCATATGTGAAGGGCAAAGTCAACATAAGTGAGGGCAAAGCCACCATCAGTGATAAGCAATGTCACCATTTGTGTTGGTAAAGTAAACATTAGTGATCGGCAAAGTCAACACAAATGGGGGAAAAATCATCATCAGTGATGAGCAAAGTCACCATCATTGTCGGTAAAGTCACCATCAGTAATGAGCATAGTTATTATTAGTGTTGGCAAAGTCACTCTCAGTGATGAGCATAGCCACCATTAATGGAGGAAAAGTCAACATCAGTGAAGGGCAAAGTCAACATAAGTGGGGGCAAAGTCACCATCAGTGATGAGCATTGTCAGCATTAATGGAGGAAAAGTCACCATCAGTGAAGGACAAAGTCAACATAAGTGGGGGCAAAGTCAAAATTAGTGGGGGAAAAATCACCATCAGTGATCGGCAAAGAAAAAATTTGTGGGTGCAAAGTCACCATCAGTGTCGGTAAAGTCAACATCAGTAATAAGCAAAGTAACCATTAGTGTTCTTAAAGTCACCATAAGTTAAGGGCAAAGTGAATTTAAGTGGGAGCAAAGTCACCATCAGTGATGAGCATAGTCAGCATTAATGGAGGAAAAGTCACCATCAGTGAAGGACAAAGTCAACATAAGTGGGGGCAAAGTCACCATCAGTGATGAGCATAGACAACATAAGTGGGGGCAAAGTCAAAATTAGTGGGGGAAAAATCACCATCAGTGATCGGCAAAGAAAAAATTTGTGGGTGCAAAGTCACCATCAGTGTCGGTAAAGTCAACATCAGTTATAAGCAAAGTAACCATTAGTGTTCTTAAAGTCACCATAAGTTAAGGGCAAAGTGAATTTAAGTGGGAGCAAAGTCTACACAAGTTGGGGCAAAGTCAACATCAGTGATGAGTAATGTCACTATTAGTGGGGGAAAAGTCACCAGAATTGATCAGCAAAGTCAACATCAGTGATGAGCAAAGACACCATTAGTGTTCGTTGAGTCACCATCAGTGATGAGCAAAGTCACTATTAGTGTTCTTAAAGTCACCATAAGTGAAGGGCAAAGTCAACATAAGTGGGGGCAAAGTCACCATCATTGATGAGCATAGTCACCATTTGTGTTGGTAAAGTAAACATTAGTGATCGGCAAAGTCAACACAAATGGGGGAAAAATCACCATCAGTGTAAGCAAAGTCACCATTTGTGTTGGTAAAGTCACCATCCGTGATCGGCAAAGAAATAATTAGTGGGGGCAAAGTCACCATCAGTAATGAGCAAAGTAATTATTAGTGTTGGCAAAGTCACTCTCAGTGATCGGCATAGAAATTATTTGTTGGGGTAAAGTCTCCATCAGTGATGAGCATAGTCACCATTAATGGAGGGAAAGTCAACATCAGTGAAGGGCAAAGTCAACATAAGTGGGGTCAAAGTCACCATCAGTGATGAGCATAGTCAGCATTAATGGAGGAAAAGTCAACATCAGTGAAGGACAAAGTCAACATAAGTGGGGGCAAAGTCACCATCAGTGATGAGCATAGCCACCATTAATGGAGGAAAAGTCAACATCAGTGAAGGGCAAAGTGAACATAAGTGGGGGCAAAGTCACCATCAGTGATGAGCATAGTCAGCATTAATGGAGGAAAAAGTCACCATCAGTGAAGGACAAAGTCAACATAAGTGGGGGCAAAGTCACCATCAGTGATGAGCATAGCCACCATTAATGGAGGAAAAGTCAACATCAGTGAAGGGCAAAGTCAACATAAGTGGGGGCAAAGTCACCATCAGTGATGAGCATAGTCAGCATTAATGGAGGAAAAGTCACAATCAGTGAAGGACAAAGTCAACATAAGTGGGGGCAAAGTCACCATCAGTGATGAGCATAGCCACCATTAATGGAGGGAAAGTCAACATCAGTGAAGGGCAAAGTCAACATAAGTGGGGTCAAAGTCACCATCAGTGATGAGCATAGTCAGCATTAATGGAGGAAAAGTCACCATCAGTGAAGGACAAAGTCAACATAAGTGGGGGCAAAGTCAACATCAGTGTTGATCATAGCCACCATTAATGGAGGAAAAGTCAACATCAATGAAGGCTAAAGTCAACATAAGTGGGGGGCAAAGTCACCATCAGTGATGAGCATAGTCAGCATTAATGGAGGAAAAGTCACCATCAGTGAAGGACAAAGTCAACATAAGTGGGGGCAAGGTCACCATCAGTGATGAGCATAGTCACCATTAATGGAGGGAAAGTCAACATCAGTGAAGGGCAAAGTCAACATAAGTGGGGTCAAAGTCACCATCAGTGATGAGCATAGTCAGCATTAATGGAGGAAAAGTCACCATCAGTGAAGGACAAAGTCAACATAAGTGGGGGCAAAGTCACCATCAGTGATGAGCATAGCCACCATTAATGGAGGAAAAGTCAACATCAGTGAAGGGCAAAGTCAACATAAGTGGGAGCAAAGTCACCATCAGTGATGAACATAGTCAGCATTAATGGAGGAAAAGTCACCATCAGTGAAGGACAAAGTCAACATAAGTGGGGGCAAAGTCACCATCAGTGATGAGCATAGCCACCATTAATGGAGGAAAAGTCAACATCAGTGAAGGGCATAGTCAACATAAGTGGGGGCAAAGTCACCATCAGTGATGAGCATAGTCAGCATTAATGGAGGAAAAGTCACAATCAGTGAAGGACAAAGTCAACATAAGTGGGGGCAAAGTCACCATCAGTGATGAGCATAGCCACCATTAATGGAGGAAAAGTCAACATCAGTGAAGGGCAAAGTCAACATAAGTGGGGGCAAAGTCACTATTAGTGTTCTTAAAGCCACCATTAGTGAAGGGCAAAGTAAACATAAGAGGGGGAAAAATCACCATCAGTGTAAGCAAAGTCACCATTTGTGTTGGTAAAGTAAACATTAGTGATCGGCAAAGAAATAATTAGTGGGGGAAAAGTCACCATCAGTAATGAGTAAAGTAATTATTAGTGTTGGCAAAGTCACTCTCAGTGATCGGCATAGAAATTATTTGTTGGGGCAAAGTCTCCATCAGTGATGAGCATATTCACCATTAATGGAGGGAAGGTCAACATCAGTGAAGGGCAAAGTCAACATAAGTAGGGTCAAAGTCACCATCAGTGATGAGCATAGTCAGCATTAATGGAGGAAAAGTCACCATCAGTGAAGGACAAAGTCAACATAAGTGGGGGCAAAGTCAACATCATTGATGAGTAATGTCACCATTAGTGGAGGAAAAGTCACCAGAAGTGATCAGCAAAGTCAACATCAGTGATGAGCAAAGACACCATTAGTGTTCGTAAAGTCACCATAAGTGAAGGGCAAAGTCAACATAAGTGGGGGCAAAGTCACCTTCAGTGATGAGCAATGTCACCATTTGTGTTGGTAAAGTAAACATTAGTGATCGGAAAAGTCAACACAAATGGGGGAAAAATCACCATCAGTGATGAGCAAAGTCACCATCATTGTCGGTAAAGTCACCATCAGTAATGAGCATAGTTATCATTAGTGTTGGCAAAGTCACTCTCAGTGATCGGCATAGAAATTATTTGTTGTGGCAAAGTCTCCATCAGTGATGAGTATAGCCACCATTTATGGAGGAAAAGTCAACATCAGTGAAGGGCAAAGTCAACATAAGTGGGGGCAAAGTCACCATCAGTGATGAGCATAGTCAGCATTAATGGAGGAAAAGTCACCATCAGTGAAGGACAAAGTCAACATAAGTGGGGGCAAAGTCACCATCAGTGATGAGCATAGACAACATAAGTGGGGGCAAAGTCACCATCAGTGATGAGCAAAGTCACTATTTGTGTTGGTAAAGTAAACATTAGTGATCGGCAAAGTCTGAACAAGTGTGGGCAATGTCAATATAAGTGGTGGCAAAGTCAACATCACTGATCGGCAAAGAAATAATTAGTGGTGGCAAAGTCACCATCAATATCGAGCAAAGTAATTATTATTGTTGGTAAAGTCACCAGAAGTGATCGGCAAAGTCATTATTAGTTGGTACAAAGTCTCCATCAGTGATGAGCAAAGTCACCATTTGTGTTGGTAAAGTAAACATCAATTATCGGTAAAGTCAACATAAGTTGGGGCAAAGTCACCATCAGTGATGACCAACGTAACCATAAGTTATGAGCAAAGAAATTATTAGTGTTGTTAAAGTCACCATAAGTGACCGGCAAAGTCAAAATTAGTGTGGGCAAAATCACCATCAGTGATCGGCAAAGAAAAAATTTGTGGGTGCAAAGTCACCATCAGTGTCGGTAAAGTCAACATCAGTAATAAGCAAAGTAACCATTAGTGTTCTTAAAGTCACCATAAGTTAAGGGCAAAGTGAATTTAAGTGGGAGCAAAGTCAACATAAGTGGGGGCAAAGTCACCGTCAGTGATGAGCAAAGTTACCATTTGTGTTGGCAAATTCAACATCAGTGATCGGCAAAGAAATAATTAGTGGTTGCAAAATCACCACCAGTGTCTGTAAAGTCACCATCAGCATTGAGCAAAGTAATTATTATTGTTGGTAAAGTCACCAGAAATGATCGGCAAAGTCATAATTAGTGGGGACAAAGTCTCCATCAGTGATGAGCAAAGTCACTTTTAGTGTTCTTAAGGTCACCAAAAGTGAAGGGCAAAGTCAATAAAGTGGGGGAAAAGTCACCATCAGTGATGAGCATAGGCACCATTAATATGGGAAATATCACCATCAGTGAAAAGCAAAGTCTACATTAGTGGTGGCAAAGTCAACATCAGTGTTGAGCAAAGACACCATTTTTGTTGGTAAAGTAAACATTATTGATCGGCAAAGTCTACACAAGTTGATGCAAAGTCAACATCATTGATGAGTAATGTCACCATTAGTGGAGGAAAAGTCACCAGAAGTGATCAGCAAAGTCAACATCAGTGATGAGCAAAGACACCATTATTGTTGGTAAAGTCACCAGAAGTGATCGGCAAAGTCATTATTAGTGGGTACAAAGTCTCAATCAGTGATGAGCAAAGTCACCATTTGTGTTGGTAAAGTAAACATTAGTGATCGGCAAAGTCAAAACGAATGGGGGAAAAATCACCATCAGTGATGAGCAAAGTCACCATCATTGTCGGTAAAGTCATCATCAGTAATAAGCATAGTTATTATTAGTGTTGGCAAAGTCACTCTCAGTGATCGGCATAGAAATTATTGGTTCGGGCAAAGTCTCCATCAGTGATGAGCATAGCCACCATTAATGGAGGAAAAGTCAACATCAGTGAAGGGCAAAGTCAACATAAGTGGGGGCAAAGTCATCATCAGTGATGAGCATAGTCAGCATTAATGGAGGAAAAGTCACCTTCAGTGAAGGACAAAGTCAACATAAGTGGGGTCAAAGTCACCATCAGTGATGAGCATAGTCAGCATTAATGGACAAATAGTCACCATCAGTGAAGGACAAAGTCAACTTAAGTGGCGGCAAAATCTCCATCAGTGATGAATAAAGTCATCATTAGTGTTCGTAAAGTCACCATTAGTGAAGGGCGAAGTCAATAAAAGTGGGGGCAAAGTCACCATTAATGGAAGAAATAACACCATCAGTGAAGGGCAAAGTCAACATAAGTGGGGGCAATATCACCATCAATGATGAGCAAAGTCACCATTTGTGTTGGTAAAGAAAACATAAGTGATCTGCCATGTCTACACAAGTGGTTGAAAAATCACCATCAGTGATGAGCAAAGTCAGTATTTGTGTTGGTAAAGTAAACATCAGTGATCGGCATAGTCAACATAAGTGGGGGCAAAGTCACCATCAGTGATTACCAAAGTAACCATCAGTTATGAGCAAAGAAATTATTAATGTTGTTAAAGACACCATTAGTGAACGCTAAAGTCAAAATAAGTGGGGGCAAAGACACCATCAGTAATGAGCAAAGTAATTATTAGTGTTGGCAAAGTCACCATCAGTAAGAAGCAAAGTAATTATTAGTGTTGGCAAAGTCACTCTCAGTGATCGGCATTGGAATTATTTGTTGGGGCAAAGTCTCCATCATTGATGAGCAAGGTCACCATTAATGGAGTAAAAGTCACCATCAGTGAAGGACAAAGTCAACTTAAGTGGCGGCAAAATCTCCATCAGTGATGAATAAAGTCATCATTAGTGTTCGTAAAGTCACCATTAGTGAAGGGCGAAGTCAATAAAAGTGGGGGCAAAGTCACCATTAATGGAAGAAATGACACCATCAGTGAAGGGCAAAGTCAACATAAGTGGGGGCAATATCACCATCAATGATGAGCAAAGTCACCATTTGTGTTGGTAAAGAAAACATAAGTGATCTGCCATGTCTACACAAGTGGTTGAAAAATCACCATCAGTGATGAGCAAAGTCAGCATTTGTGTTGGTAAAGTAAACATCAGTGATCGGCATAGTCAACATAAGTGGGGGCAAAGTCACCATCAGTGATGACCAAAGTAACCATCAGTTATGAGCAAAGAAATTATTAATGTTGTTAAAGACACCATAAGTGAACGCTTAAGTCAAAATAAGTGGGGGCAAAGACACCATCAGTAATGAGCAAAGTAATTATTAGTGTTGGCAAAGTCACCATCAGTAATGAGCAAAGTAATTATTAGTGTTGGCAAAGTCACTCTCAGTGATCGGCATTGGAATTATTTGTTGGGGCAAAGTCTCCATCATTGATGAGCAAGGTCACCATTAATGGAGTAAAAGTCACCATCAGTGAAGGACAAAGTAAACATAAGTGGGGGCAAAGTCACCATTTGTGTTGGGAAAGTTAACATTAGTGATCGGCAAAGTCAACATAAGTTATGAGCATTGTCAGCATTAATGGAGAAAAAGTCACCATCAATGAAGGACAAAGTAAACATAAGTGGGGGCAAAGTCACCATCAGTGATGAGCATTGTCAGCAATAATGGAGAAAAAGTCACCATCAATGAAGGACAAAGTAAACATAAGTGGGGGCAAAGTCACAATTTGTGTTCGGAAAGTTAACATTAGTGATCGGCAAAGTCATTATTAGTAGGGACAATGTCTCCATCAGTGATGAGCAAAGTCACCATTTGTGTTGGTAAAGTAAACATCAGTGATCGGCAAAGTCAACATAAGTTATGAGCAAAGAAATTATTAGTGCTGTTAAAGTCACCATCAGTAATGAGCAAAGTTATTATTAGTGTTGGCAAAGTCACGTTCAGTGATCGGCATAGAAATAATCTGTTGGGGCTAAGTCTCCATCAGTGATGAGCATAGTGACCATTAATGGAGGAAAAGTCACCATTAGTGAAGGACAAAGTCAACATGAGTGGGGGGAAAGTCACCATCAGTGATGAGAATTGTCACCATTAATTGGGGAAAAGTCTCCATCAGTGAAGGGCAAAGTCACCATCAGTGATGAGCAAAGTCACCATTTTTGTTGGTAAAGTAAACATTAGTGATCGGCAAAGTCTACACAAGTGGGTAAAAAATTACCATCAGTGATGAGCAAAGTCACCATTTGTTTTGGAAAAGTAAACATCAGTGATCGGAAAAGTCAACATAAGTGGGGGCAAAGTCACCATCAGTGATGACCAAAGTAACCATCAGTTATGACCAAAGAAATTATTAGTGTTGTTAAAGTCACCATAAGTGAAGGACAAAGTCAACATAAGTGGGAGCAAAGTCACCATCAGTGATGAGCATAGTCAGCATTAATGGAGAAAAAGTCATCATCAGTGAAGGACAAAGTCAACATAAGAGGGGTAAAAGTCACCATCAGTGATGAGCATAGTCAGCATTAATGGAGAAAAAGTCACCATCAGTGAAGGACAAAGTAAACAAAAGTGGCGGCAAAATCTCCATCAGTGATGAATAAAGTCATCATTATTGTTCGTAAAGCCACCATCAGTTATGAGCAAAGTCACTTTTAGTGTTCTTAAAGTCACCATAAGTGAAGGGCGAAGTCAAAAAAAGTGGGTGAAAAATCACCATCAGTGATGAGCAAATTCACCATTTGTGTTGGTAAAGTAACTATCAGTGATCGGCAAAGTCAACATAAGTGGGGGCAAAGTCACGATCAGTGATGACCAAAGTAACAATCAGTTATGAGCAAAAAAATTATTAGTTTTGTTACAGTCACCAAAAGTGAACGGAAAGTCAAAATAAGTTTCGGTAAAGTCACCATCAGTAATGAGCAAAGTAATTAATAGTGTTGGCAAAGTCACTCTCAGTGATCGCCATAGAAATTATCTGTAGGGGAAAAGTTTCCATCAGTGATGAGCATAGTGAACATTAATGGAGGAAAAGTCACAATCAGTGAATGGCAAAGTCTACATAAGTGGGGGAAAAGTCAACATCAGTGATAAGCAAAGACACCATTTGTGTTGGTAAAGTAAACATCAGTGATCGGCAAAGTCAACATAAGTGGGGGCAAAGTCACCATCAGTGATGAGCATAGTCACCCTTAATGGAGGAAATATCAGCATCAGTGAAGGGCAAAGTCAACAAAAGTGGCGGCAAAGTCACCATCAGTGATGAGCAAAGTTACCATTTGTGTTGGTAAAGTAAACATTAGTGATCGGCAAAGTCTACACAGGTGGGTGAAAAATCACCATCAGTGATGAGCAAAGTCACCATTTAAGTTGGTAAAGTAAACATCAGTGATCGGCAAAGTCAACATAAGTGGGGGCAAAGTCACCATTAGTGGAGGAAAAGTCACCAGAAGTGAAGGACAAAGTCAACATAAGTGGGGGCAAAGTCACCATCAAAGATGAGCATAGTCAGCATTAATGGAGAAAAAGTCACCATCAGTGAAGGACAAAGTAAACATAAGTGGCGGAAAAATCTCCATCACTGATGAATAAAGTCATCATTAGTGTTCGTAAAGTAACCATCAGTGATGAGCAAAGTCACTATTAGTGTTTTTAAATTCACCATAAGTGAAGGGCGAAGTCAATAAAAGAGGGTCAAAAATCACCATCAGTGATGAGCAAAGTCACCATTTGTGTTGGTAAAGTAAACATTAGTGATCGGCAAAGTCTACACGGGTGGGTGAAAAATCACCATCAGTGATGAGCAAAGTCAACATTTGTTTTGGTAAAGTAAACATCAGTGATCGGCAAAGTCAACATAAGTGGGGCAAAGTCACCATCAGTGATGACCAAAGTAACCATCAGTTATGAGCAAAGAAATTATTAGTTTTGTTAAAGTCACCAAAAGTGAAGGGAAAGTCAAAATAAGTGTCGGTAAAGTCACCATCAGTAATAAGCAAAGTAATTTATAGTGTTGGCAAAGTCACTCTCAGTGATCGGCATAGAAATTATCTGTAGGGGCTAAGTCTCCATCAGTGATGAGCATAGTCAGCATTAATGGAGAAAAAGTCACCATCAGTGAAGGACAAAGTCAACATAAGTGGCGGAAAAATCTCCATCAGTGATGAATAAAGTCATCATTAGTGTTCGTAAAGTCACCATCACTGATGAGCAAAGTCACTTTTAGTGTTCTTAAAGTCACCATAAGTGAAGGGCGAAGTCAAAAAAAGTGGGTGAAAAATCACCATCAGTGATGAGCAAAGTCACCATTTGTGTTGGTAAAGTAAACATCAGTGATCGGCAAAGTCAACATAAGTGGGGGCCAAGTCACCATCAGTGATGAGCATAGTCACCCTTAATGGAGGAAATATCAGCATCAGTGAAGGGCAAAGTCAACAAAAGTGGGGTAAAAGTCACCATCAGTGATGAGCAAAGTCACCATTTGTGTTGGTAAAGTTAACATTAGTGATCTGCAAAATCTACACAGGTGGGTGAAAAATCACCATCAGTGATGAGCACAGTCACCATATGTGTTGGTAAAGTAAACATCAGTGATCGGCAAAGTTAACATAAGTGGGGCAAAGTCACCATTAGTGGAGAAAAGTCACCAGAAGTGAAGGACAAAGTCAACATAAGTGGGGGCAAAGTCACCATCAGTGATAAGCATAGTCAGCATTAATGGAGAAAAAGTCATCATCAGTGAAGGACAAAGTCAACATAAGAGGGGTGAAAGTCACCATCAGTGATGAGCATAGTCAGCATCAATGGAGAAAAAGTCACCATCAGTGAAGGACAAAGTAAACAAAAGTGGCGGCAAAATCTCCATCAGTGATGAATAAAGTCATCATTATTGTTCGTAAAGTCACCATCAGTGATGAGCATAGTCAGCATAAATGGAGAAAAAGTCACCATCAGTGAAGGACAAAGTCAACATAAGTGGCGGAAAAATCTCCATCAGTGATGAATAAAGTCATCATTAGTGTTCGTAAATTCACCATCAGTGAAGGACAAAGTAAACAAAAGTGGCGGAAAAATCTCCATCAGTGATGAATAAAGTCATCATTATTGTTCGTAAAGTCACCATCAGTGATGAGCAAATTCACCATTTGTGTTGGTAAAGTAAATATCAGTGATCGGCAAAGTCAACATAAGTGGGGGCAAAGTCACGATCAGTGATGACCAAAGTAACCATCAGTTATGAGCAAAGAAATTATTAGTTTTGTCACTATCACCAAAAGTGAACGGAAAGTCAAAATAAGTTTCGGTAAAGTCACCATCAGTAATGAGCAAAGTAATTAATAGTGTTGGCAAAGTCACTCTCAGTGATCGCCATAGAAATTATCTGTAGGGGCAAAGTCTCCATCAGTGATGAGCATAGTCAGCATTAATGGAGAAAAAGTCACCATCAGTGAAGGACAAAGTAAGCATAAGTGGCGGAAAAATCACCATCAGTGATGAGCAAAGTCACCATTTGTGTTGGTAAAGTAAACATCAGTGATCGGCAAAGTCAACAAAAGTGGGGGCAAAGTCACCATCAGTGATGAGCAAAGTCACCATTTGTGTTGGTAAAGTAAACATTAGTGATCGGCAAAGTCAACACAAATGGGGGAAAAATCACCATCAGTGATGAGCAAAGTCACCATCATTGTCGGTAAAGTCACCATCAGTAATGAGCATAGTTATTATTAGTGTTGGCAAAGTCACTCTCAGTGATCGGCATAGAAATTTTTGGTTTGGGCAAGTCTCCATCAGTGATGAGCAAAGCCACCATTAATGGAGGAAAAGTCAACATCAGTGAAGGGCAAAGTCAACATAAGTGGGGGCAAAGTCATCATCAGTGATGAGCATAGTAAGCATTAATGGAGGAAAAGTCACCATCAGTGAAGGACAAATTCAACATAAGTGGGGTCAAAGTCACCATCAGTGATGAGCATAGTCAGCATTAATGGACAAATAGTCACCATCAGTGAAGGACAAAGTCAACTTAAGTGGCGGCAAAATCTCCATCAGTGATGAATAAAGATATCATTAGTGTTCGTAAAGTCACCATTAGTGAAGAGCGAAGTCAATAAAAGTGGGGGCAAAGTCACCATTAATGGAAGAAATAACACCATCAGTGAAGGGCAAAGTCAACATAAGTGGGGGCAATATCACCATCAGTGATGAGCAAAGTCACCATTTGTGTTGGTAAAGAAAACATAAGTGATCTGCCATGTCTACACAAGTGGTTGAAAAATCACCATCAGTGATGAGCAAAGTCACCATTTGTGTTGGTAAAGTAAACATCAGTGATCGGCAAAGTCAACATAAGTGGGGGCAAAGTCACCATCAGTGATGACCAAAGTAACCATCAGTTATGAGCAAAGAAATTATTAATGTTGTTAAAGACACCATAAGTGAACGCTAAAGTCAAAATAATTGGGGGCAAAGACACCATCAGTAATGAGCAAAGTAATTATTAGTGTTGGCAAAGTCACCATCAGTAATGAGCAAAGTAATTATTAGTGTTGGCAAAGTCACTCTCAGTGATCGGCATTGGAATTATTTGTTGGGGTAAAGTCTACATCATTGATGAGCAAGGTCACCATTAATGGAGTAAAAGACACCATCAAAGAAGGACAAAGTAAACATAAGTGCGGGCAAAGTCACCATTTCTGTTGGGAAAGTTAACATTAGCGATCGGCAAAGTCAACTTAAGTTATGAGCATTGTCAGCATTAATGGAGAAAAAGTCACCATCAATGAAGGACAAAGTAAACATAAGTGGGGGCAAAGTCACCATCAGTGATGAGCATTGTCAGCATTAATGGAGAAAAAGTCACCATCAATGAAGGACAAAGTAAACATAAGTGGGGGCAAAGTCACCATTTGTGTTGGGAAAGTTAACATTAGTGATCGGCAAAGTCATTATTAGGAGGGACAATGTCTCCAACAGTGATGAGCAAAGTCACCATTTGTGTTGGTAAAGTAAACATCAGTGATCGGCAAAGTCAACATAGGTTATGAGCAAAGAAATTATTAGTGCTGCTAAAGTCACCATCAGTAATGAGCAAAGTTATTATTAGTGTTGGCAAAGTCACTCTCAGTGATCGGCATAGAAATAATCTGTTGGGGCTAAGTCTCCATCAGTGATGAGCATAGTGACCATTAATGGAGGAAAAGTCACCATCAGTGAAGGACAAAGTCAAAATAAGTGGGGGGAAAGTCACCATCAGTGAAGGACAAAGTCAACATAATTGGGGGCAAAGTCACCATCAGTGATGAGTATGGTCACCATTAATTGGGGAAAAGTCACCATCAGTGAAGGGCAAAGTCACCATCAGTGATGAGCAAAGTCACCATTTTTGTTGGTAAAGTAAACATTAGTGATCGGCAAAGTCAACATAAGTGGGGCAAAGTCACCATCAGTGATGACCAAAGTAACCATCAGTTATGAGCAAAGAAATTATTTGTTTTGTTAAAGTCACCAAAAGTGAAGGGAAAGTCAAAATAAGTGTCGGTAAAGTCACCATCAGTAATAAGCAAAGTAATTTATAGTGTTGGCAAAGTCACTCTCAGTGATCGGCATAGAAATTATCTGTAGGGGCAAAGTCTCCATCAGTGATGAGCATAGTCAGCATTAATGGAGAAAAAGTCACCATCAGTGAAGGACAAAGTCAACATAAGTGGCGGAAAAATCTCCATCAGTGATGAATAAAGTCATCATTAGTGTTCGTAAAGTCACCATCAGTGATGAGCAAAGTCACTTTTAGTGTTCTTAAAGTCACCATAAGTGAAGGGCGAAGTCAAAAAAGTGGGTGAAAAATCACCATCAGTGATGAGCAAAGTCACCATTTGTGTTGGTAAAGTAAACATCAGTGATCGGCAAAGTCAACATAAGTGGGGGCCAAGTCACCATCAGTGATGAGCATAGTCACCCTTAATGGAGGAAATATCAGCATCAGTGAAGGGCAAAGTCAACAAAAGTGGGGTAAAAGTCACCATCAGTGATGAGCAAAGTCACCATTTGTGTTGGTAAAGTAAACATCAGTGATCGGCAAAGTCAACATAAGTGGGGCAAAGTCACCATTAGTGGAGAAAAGTCACCAGAAGTGAAGGACAAAGTCAACATAAGTGGGGGCAAAGTCACCATCAAAGATGAGCATAGTCAGCATAAATGGAGAAAAAGTCACCATCAGTGAAGGACAAAGTCAACATAAGTGGCGGAAAAATCTCCATCAGTGATGAATAAAGTCATCATTAGTGTTCGTAAATTCACCATCAGTGAAGGACAAAGAAAACAAAAGTGGCGGAAAAATCTCCATCAGTGATGAATAAAGTCATCATTATTGTTCGTAAAGTCACCATCAGTGATGAGCAAATTCACCATTTGTGTTGGTAAAGTAAATATCAGTGATCGGCAAAGTCAACATAAGTGGGGGCAAAGTCACGATCAGTGATGACCAAAGTAACCATCAGTTATGAGCAAAGAAATTATTAGTTTTGTTACAGTCACCAAAAGTGAACGGAAAGTCAAAATAAGTTTCGGTAAAGTCACCATCAGTAATGAGCAAAGTAATTAATAGTGTTGGCAAAGTCACTCTCAGTGATCGGCATAGAAATAATCTGTTGGGGCTAAGTCTCCATCAGTGATGAGCATAGTGACCATTAATGGAGGAAAAGTCACCATCAGTGAAGGACAAAGTCAACATAAGTGGGGGGAAAGTCACCATCAGTGAAGGACAAAGTCAACATGGGTGGGGGCAAAGTCACCATCAGTGATGAGTATTGTCACCATTAATTGGGGAAAAGTCACCATCAGTGAAGGGCAAAGTCACCATCAGTGATGAGCAAAGTCACCATTTGTGTTGGTAAAGTTAACATTAGTGATCGGCAAAATCTACACAGATGGGTGAAAAATCACCATCAGTGATGAGCACAGTCACCATTTGTTTTGGAAAAGTAAACATCAGTGATCGGCAAAGTCAACATAAGTGGGGCAAAGTCACCATTAGTGGAGAAAAGTCACCAGAAGTGAAGGACAAAGTCAACATAAGTGGGGGCAAAGTCACCATCAAAGATGAGCATAGTCAGCATAAATGGAGAAAAAGTCACCATCAGTGAAGGACAAGGTCAACATAAGTGGCGGAAAAATCTCCATCAGTGATGAATAAAGTCATCATTATTGTTCGTAAAGTCACCATCAGTGATGAGCAAATTCACCATTTGTGTTGGTAAAGTAAATATCAGTGATCGGCAAAGTCAACATAAGTGGGGGCAAAGTCACGATCAGTGATGACCAAAGTAACCATCAGTTATGAGCAAAGAAATTATTAGTTTTGTTACAGTCACCAAAATTGAACGGAAAGTCAAAATAAGTTTCGGTAAAGTCACCATCAGTAATGAGCAAAGTAATTAATAGTGTTGGCAAAGTCACTCTCAGTGATCGGCATAGAAATAATCTGTTGGGGCTAAGTCTCCATCAGTGATGAGCATAGTGACCATTAATGGAGGAAAAGTCACCATCAGTGAAGGACAAAGTCAACATAAGTGGGGGGAAAGTCACCATCAGTGAAGGACAAAGTCAACATGGGTGGGGGCAAAGTCACCATCAGTGATGAGCATAGTCACCCTTAATGGAGGAAATATCAGCATCAGTGAAGGGCAAAGTCAACAAAAGTGGGGTAAAAGTCACCATCAGTGATGAGCAAAGTCACCATTTGTGTTGGTAAAGTTAACATTAGTGATCGGCAAAATCTACACAGGTGGGTGAAAAATCACCATCAGTGATGAGCACAGTCACCATATGTGTTGGTAAAGTAAACATCAGTGATCGGCAAAGTTAACATAAGTGGGGGCAAAGTCACCATCAGTGATAAGCATAGTCAGCATTAATGGAGAAAAAGTCATCATCAGTGAAGGACAAAGTCAACATAAGAGGGGTGAAAGTCACCATCAGTGATGAGCATAGTCAGCATCAATGGAGAAAAAGTCACCATCAGTGAAGGACAAAGTAAACAAAAGTGGCGGCAAAATCTCCATCAGTGATGAATAAAGTCATCATTATTGTTCGTAAAGTCACCATCAGTGATGAGCATAGTCAGCATAAATGGAGAAAAAGTCACCATCAGTGAAGGACAAAGTCAACATAAGTGGCGGAAAAATCTCCATCAGTGATGAATAAAGTCATCATTAGTGTTCGTAAATTCACCATCAGTGAAGGACAAAGTAAACAAAAGTGGCGGAAAAATCTCCATCAGTGATGAATAAAGTCATCATTATTGTTCGTAAAGTCACCATCAGTGATGAGCAAATTCACCATTTGTGTTGGTAAAGTAAATATCAGTGATCGGCAAAGTCAACATAAGTGGGGGCAAAGTCACGATCAGTGATGACCAAAGTAACCATCAGTTATGAGCAAAGAAATTATTAGTTTTGTCACTATCACCAAAAGTGAACGGAAAGTCAAAATAAGTTTCGGTAAAGTCACCATCAGTAATGAGCAAAGTAATTAATAGTGTTGGCAAAGTCACTCTCAGTGATCGCCATAGAAATTATCTGTAGGGGCAAAGTCTCCATCAGTGATGAGCATAGTCAGCATTAATGGAGAAAAAGTCACCATCAGTGAAGGACAAAGTAAGCATAAGTGGCGGAAAAATCACCATCAGTGATGAGCAAAGTCACCATTTGTGTTGGTAAAGTAAACATCAGTGATCGGCAAAGTCAACAAAAGTGGGGGCAAAGTCACCATCAGTGATGAGCAAAGTCACCATTTGTGTTGGTAAAGTAAACATTAGTGATCGGCAAAGTCAACACAAATGGGGGAAAAATCACCATCAGTGATGAGCAAAGT
Organism: Brachionus asplanchnoidis; assembly: GCA_025491095.1. Taxonomy (NCBI): domain Eukaryota; kingdom Metazoa; phylum Rotifera; class Eurotatoria; order Ploima; family Brachionidae; genus Brachionus; species Brachionus asplanchnoidis. Next base: position 356,463 of record JAILYF010000082.1, on the reverse strand, counting down.
CACCATCATTGTCGGTAAAGTCACCATCAGTAATGAGCATAGTTATTATTAGTGTTGGCAAAGTCACTCTCAGTGATCGGCATAGAAATTTTTGGTTTGGGCAAGTCTCCATCAGTGATGAGCATAGCCACCATTAATGGAGGAAAAGTCAACATCAGTGAAGGGCAAAGTCAACATAAGTGGGGGCAAAGTCATCATCAGTGATGAGCATAGTAAGCATTAATGGAGGAAAAGTCACCATCAGTGAAGGACAAATTCAACATAAGTGGGGTCAAAGTCACCATCAGTGATGAGCATAGTCAGCATTAATGGACAAATAGTCACCATCAGTGAAGGACAAAGTCAACTTAAGTGGCGGCAAAATCTCCATCAGTGATGAATAAAGATATCATTAGTGTTCGTAAAGTCACCATTAGTGAAGAGCGAAGTCAATAAAAGTGGGGGCAAAGTCACCATTAATGGAAGAAATAACACCATCAGTGAAGGGCAAAGTCAACATAAGTGGGGGCAATATCACCATCAGTGATGAGCAAAGTCACCATTTGTGTTGGTAAAGAAAACATAAGTGATCTGCCATGTCTACACAAGTGGTTGAAAAATCACCATCAGTGATGAGCAAAGTCACCATTTGTGTTGGTAAAGTAAACATCAGTGATCGGCAAAGTCAACATAAGTGGGGGCAAAGTCACCATCAGTGATGACCAAAGTAACCATCAGTTATGAGCAAAGAAATTATTAATGTTGTTAAAGACACCATAAGTGAACGCTAAAGTCAAAATAATTGGGGGCAAAGACACCATCAGTAATGAGCAAAGTAATTATTAGTGTTGGCAAAGTCACCATCAGTAATGAGCAAAGTAATTATTAGTGTTGGCAAAGTCACTCTCAGTGATCGGCATTGGAATTATTTGTTGGGGTAAAGTCTACATCATTGATGAGCAAGGTCACCATTAATGGAGTAAAAGTCACCATCAAAGAAGGACAAAGTAAACATAAGTGCGGGCAAAGTCACCATTTCTGTTGGGAAAGTTAACATTAGCGATCGGCAAAGTCAACTTAAGTTATGAGCATTGTCAGCATTAATGGAGAAAAAGTCACCATCAATGAAGGACAAAGTAAACATAAGTGGGGGCAAAGTCACCATCAGTGATGAGCATTGTCAGCATTAATGGAGAAAAAGTCACCATCAATGAAGGACAAAGTAAACATAAGTGGGGGCAAAGTCACCATTTGTGTTGGGAAAGTTAACATTAGTGATCGGCAAAGTCATTATTAGTAGGGACAATGTCTCCATCAGTGATGAGCAAAGTCACCATTTGTGTTGGTAAAGTAAACATCAGTGATCGGCAAAGTCAACATAGGTTATGAGCAAAGAAATTATTAGTGCTGTTAAAGTCACCATCAGTAATGAGCAAAGTTATTATTAGTGTTGGCAAAGTCACTCTCAGTGATCGGCATAGAAATAATCTGTTGGGGCTAAGTCTCCATCAGTGATGAGCATAGTGACCATTAATGGAGGAAAAGTCACCATCAGTGAAGGACAAAGTCAAAATAAGTGGGGGGAAAGTCACCATCAGTGAAGGACAAAGTCAACATAATTGGGGGCAAAGTCACCATCAGTGATGAGTATGGTCACCATTAATTGGGGAAAAGTCACCATCAGTGAAGGGAAAAGTCACCATCAGTGATGAGCAAAGTCACCATTTTTGTTGGTAAAGTAAACATTAGTGATCGGCAAAGTCAACATAAGTGGGGCAAAGTCACCATCAGTGATGACCAAAGTAACCATCAGTTATGAGCAAAGAAATTATTTGTTTTGTTAAAGTCACCAAAAGTGAAGGGAAAGTCAAAATAAGTGTCGGTAAAGTCACCATCAGTAATAAGCAAAGTAATTTATAGTGTTGGCAAAGTCACTCTCAGTGATCGGCATAGAAATTATCTGTAGGGGCAAAGTCTCCATCAGTGATGAGCATAGTCAGCATTAATGGAGAAAAAGTCACCATCAGTGAAGGACAAAGTCAACATAAGTGGCGGAAAAATCTCCATCAGTGATGAATAAAGTCATCATTAGTGTTCGTAAAGTCACCATCAGTGATGAGCAAAGTCACTTTTAGTGTTCTTAAAGTCACCATAAGTGAAGGGCGAAGTCAAAAAAAGTGGGTGAAAAATCACCATCAGTGATGAGCAAAGTCACCATTTGTGTTGGTAAAGTAAACATCAGTGATCGGCAAAATCTACACAGGTGGGTGAAAAATCACCATCAGTGATGAGCACAGTCACCATATGTGTTGGTAAAGTAAACATCAGTGATCGGCAAAGTCAACATAAGTGGGGCAAAGTCACCATTAGTGGAGAAAAGTCACCAGAAGTGAAGGACAAAGTCAACATAAGTGGGGGCAAAGTCACCATCAAAGATGAGCATAGTCAGCATAAATGGAGAAAAAGTCACCATCAGTGAAGGACAAAGTCAACATAAGTGGCGGAAAAATCTCCATCAGTGATGAATAAAGTCATCATTAGTGTTCGTAAATTCACCATCAGTGAAGGACAAAGAAAACAAAAGTGGCGGAAAAATCTCCATCAGTGATGAATAAAGTCATCATTATTGTTCGTAAAGTCACCATCAGTGATGAGCAAATTCACCATTTGTGTTGGTAAAGTAAATATCAGTGATCGGCAAAGTCAACATAAGTGGGGGCAAAGTCACGATCAGTGATGACCAAAGTAACCATCAGTTATGAGCAAAGAAATTATTAGTTTTGTTACAGTCACCAAAAGTGAACGGAAAGTCAAAATAAGTTTCGGTAAAGTCACCATCAGTAATGAGCAAAGTAATTAATAGTGTTGGCAAAGTCACTCTCAGTGATCGGCATAGAAATAATCTGTTGGGGCTAAGTCTCCATCAGTGATGAGCATAGTGACCATTAATGGAGGAAAAGTCACCATCAGTGAAGGACAAAGTCAACATAAGTGGGGGGAAAGTCACCATCAGTGAAGGACAAAGTCAACATGGGTGGGGGCAAAGTCACCATCAGTGATGAGTATTGTCACCATTAATTGGGGAAAAGTCACCATCAGTGAAGGGCAAAGTCACCATCAGTGATGAGTATTGTCACCATTAATTGGGGAAAAGTCACCATCAGTGAAGGGCAAAGTCACCATCAGTGATGAGCACAGTCACCATTTGTTTTGGAAAAGTAAACATCAGTGATCGGCAAAGTCAACATAAGTGGGGCAAAGTCACCATTAGTGGAGAAAAGTCACCAGAAGTGAAGGACAAAGTCAACATAAGTGGGGGCAAAGTCACCATCAAAGATGAGCATAGTCAGCATAAAAGGAGAAAAAGTCACCATCAGTGAAGGACAAAGTCAACATAAGTGGCGGAAAAATCTCCATCAGTGATGAATAAAGTCATCATTATTGTTCGTAAAGTCACCATCAGTGATGAGCAAATTCACCATTTGTGTTGGTAAAGTAAATATCAGTGATCGGCAAAGTCAACATAAGTGGGGGCAAAGTCACGATCAGTGATGACCAAAGTAACCATCAGTTATGAGCAAAGAAATTATTAGTTTTGTTACAGTCACCAAAATTGAACGGAAAGTCAAAATAAGTTTCGGTAAAGTCACCATCAGTAATGAGCAAAGTAATTAATAGTGTTGGCAAAGTCACTCTCAGTGATCGGCAAAGAAATAATCTGTTGGGGCTAAGTCTCCATCAGTGATGAGCATAGTGACCATTAATGGAGGAAAAGTCACCATCAGTGAAGGACAAAGTCAACATAAGTGGGGGGAAAGTCACCATCAGTGAAGGACAAAGTCAACATGGGTGAAGGCAAAGTCACCATCAGTGATGAGTATTGTCACCATTAATTGGGGAAAAGTCACCATCAGTGAAGGGCAAAGTCACCATCAGTGATGAGCAAAGTCACCTTTTTTGTTGGTAAAGTAAACATTAGTGATCGGCAAAGTCTACACAAGTGGGTAAAAAATTACCATCAGTGATGAGCAAAGTCACCATTTGTTTTGGAAAAGTAAACATCAGTGATCGGAAAAGTCAACATAAGTGGGGGCAAAGTCACCATCAGTGATGACCAAAGTAACCATCAGTTATGACCAAAGAAATTATTAGTGTTGTTAAAGTCACCATAAGTGAAGGACAAAGTCAACATAAGTGGGGGCAAAGTCACCATCAGTGATAAGCATAGTCAGCATTAATGGAGAAAAAGTCATCATCAGTGAAGGACAAAGTCAACATAAGAGGGGTGAAAGTCACCATCAGTGATGAGCATAGTCAGCATCAATGGAGAAAAAGTCACCATCAGTGAAGGACAAAGTAAACAAAAGTGGCGGCAAAATCTCCATCAGTGATGAATAAAGTCATCATTATTGTTCGTAAAGTCACCATCAGTGATGAGCAAATTCACCATTTGTGTTGGTAAAGCAAATATCAGTGATCGGCAAAGTCAACATAAGTGGGGGCAAAGTCACGATCAGTGATGACCAAAGTAACCATCAGTTATGAGCAAAGAAATTATTAGTTTTGTTACAGTCACCAAAAGTGAACGGAAAGTCAAAATAAGTTTCGGTAAAGTCACCATCAGTAATGAGCAAAGTAATTAATAGTGTTGGCAAAGTCACTCTCAGTGATCGCCATAGAAATTATCTGTAGGGGCAAAGTTTCCATCAGTGATGAGCATAGTGAACATTAATGGAGGAAAAGTCACCATCAGTGAATGGCAAAGTCTACATAAGTGGGGGAAAAGTCAACATCAGTGATAAGCAAAGACACCATTTGTGTTGGTAAAGTAAACATCAGTGATCGGCAAAGTCAACATAAGTGGGGGCAAAGTCACCATCAGTGATGAGCATAGTCACCCTTAATGGAGGAAATAGCAGCATCATTGAAGGGCAAAGTCAACAAAAGTGGCGGCAAAGTCACCATCAGTGATGAGCAAAGTTACCATTTGTGTTGGTAAAGTAAACATTAGTGATCGGCAAAGTCTACACAGGTGGGTGGAAAATCACCATCAGTGACGAGCAAAGTCACCATTTGTGTTGGTAAAGTAAACATCAGTGATCGGCAAAGTCAACATAAGTGGGTGCAAAGTCACCATCAGTGATAAGCATAGTCAGCATTAATGGAGAAAAAGTCATCATCAGTGAAGGACAAAGTCAACATAAGAGGGGTGAAAGTCACCATCAGTGATGAGCATAGTCAGCATTAATGGAGAAAAAGTCACCATCAGTGAAGGACAAAGTAAACAAAAGTGGCGGTAAAATCTCCATCAGTGATGAATAAAGTCATCATTTTTGTTCGTAAAGTCACCATCAGTGATGAGCAAATTCACCATTTGTGTTGGTTAAGTAAATATCAGTGATTTGCAAAATCAACAAAAGTGGGGGCAAAGTCACGATCAGTGATGACCAAAGTAACCATCAGTTATGAGCAAAGAAATTATTAGTTTTGTTACAGTCACCAAAAGTGAACGGAAAGTCAAAATAAGTTTCGGTAAAGTCACCATAAGTAATGAGCAAAGTAATTAATTGTGTTGGCAAAGTCACTCTCAGTGATCGCCATAGAAATTATCTGTAGGGGCAAAGTTTCCATCAGTGATGAGCATAGTGAACATTAATGGAGGAAAAGTCAACATCAGTGATAAGCAAAGACACCATTTGTGTTGGTAAAGTAAATATCAGTGATCGGCAAAGTCAACATAAGTGGGGGCAAAGTCACCATCAGTGATGAGCATAGTCACCCTTAATGGAGGAAATATAAGCATCAGTGAAAGGCAAAGTCAACAAAAGTGGCGGCAAAGTCACCGTCAGTGATGAGCAATGTTACCATTTGTGTTGGTAAAGTAAACATTATAGATCGGCAAAGTCTACACAGGTGGGTGAAAAATCACCATCAGTGATGAGCAAAGTCACCATTTGTGTTGGTAAAGTAAACATCAGTGATCGGCAAAGTCAACATAAGTGGGGGCAAAGTCACCATTAGTGGAGGAAAAGTCACCAGAAGTGAAGGACAAAGTCAACATAAGTGGGGGCAAAGTCACCATCAAAGATGAGCATAGTCAGCATTAATGGAGAAAAAGTCACCATCAGTGAAGGACAAAGTAAACATAAGTGGCGGAAAAATCTCCATCAGTGATGAATAAAGTCATCATTAGTGTTCGTAAAGTAACCATCAGTGATGAGCAAAGTCACTATTAGTGTTATTAAATTCACCATAAGTGAAGGGCGAAGTCAATAAAAGTGGGTGAAGAATCACCTTCAGTGATGAGCAAAGTCACCATTTGTGTTGGTAAAGTAAACATTAGTGATCGGCAAAGTCTACACGGGTGGGTGAAAAATCACCATCAGTGATGAGCAAAGTCAACATTTGTTTTGGTAAAGTAAACATCAGTGATCGGCAAAGTCAACATAAGTGGGGCAAAGTCACCATCAGTGATGACCAAAGTAACCATCAGTTATGAGCAAAGAAATTATTAGTTTTGTTAAAGTCACCCAAAGTGAAGGGAAAGTCAAAATAAGTATCGGTAAAGTCACCATCAGTAATAAGCAAAGTAATTTATAGTGTTGGCAAAGTCACTCTCAGTGATCGGCATAGAAATTATCTGTAGGGGCAAAGTCTCCATCAGTGATGAGCTAAGTCACCATTTGTGTTGGTTAAGTAATTATCAGTGATCGGCAAAGTCTACACAAGTGGGGGAGAAATCACCATCAGTGATGAGCAAATTCAACATAAGTGGGGGCAAAGAAACCAACAGTTATGAGCAAAGAAATTATTAGTGTTGTTAAAGTCACCATTAGTGAACGCTAAAGTCAAAGTAAGTGGGGGCAAAGTCACCATCAGTGATCGGCAAAGAAATAATTAGTGGTGGCAAGGTCACCATCATTGTCGGTAAAGTCACCATCAGAAATGAGCATAGTCACCATTAATGGAGGAAAAGTCACCATCAGTGAAGGACAAAGTCAGCATAAGTGATGCAAACTCAACATCAGTAATGAGCAAAGTAATTATTAGTGTTGGCAAAGTCACTCTCAGTGATCGGCATAGAAATTATCTGTTGGGGCAAAGTCTCCATCAGTGATGAGCATAGTCACCATTAATGGAGGAAAAGTCACCATCAGTGAAGGGAAAAGTCAACATAAGTGGGGGCAAAGTCAACGTCAATGATGAGCATAGTCAGCATTAATGGAGGAAAAGTCACCATCAGTGAAGGACATAGTCAACATGAGTGGGGACAAAGTCACCATCAGTGATGAGCTAAGTCACCATTTGTGTTGGTTAAGTAATTATCAGTGATCGGCAAAGTCTACACAAGTGGGGGAGAAATCACCATCAGTGATGAGCAAATTCAACATAAGTGGGGGCAAAGAAACCAACAGTTATGAGCAAAGAAATTATTAGTGTTGTTAAAGTCACCATTAGTGAACGCTAAAGTCAAAGTAAGTGGGGGCAAAGTCACCATCAGTGATCGGCAAAGAAATAATTAGTGGTGGCAAGGTCACCATCATTGTCGGTAAAGTCACCATCAGAAATGAGCATAGTCACCATTAATGGAGGAAAAGTCACCATCAGTGAAGGACAAAGTCAGCATAAGTGATGCAAACTCAACATCAGTAATGAGCAAAGTAATTATTAGTGTTGGCAAAGTCACTCTCAGTGATCGGCATAGAAATTATCTGTTGGGGCAAAGTCTCCATCAGTGATGAGCATAGTCACCATTAATGGAGGAAAAGTCACCATCAGTGAAGGGAAAAGTCAACATAAGTGGGGGCAAAGTCAACGTCAATGATGAGCATAGTCAGCATTAATGGAGGAAAAGTCACCATCAGTGAAGGACATAGTCAACATGAGTGGGGACAAAGTCACCATCAGTGATGAGCTAAGTCACCATTTGTGTTGGTTAAGTAATTATCAGTGATCGGCAAAGTCTACACAAGTGGGGGAGAAATCACCATCAGTGATGAGCAAATTCAACATAAGTGGGGGCAAAGAAACCAACAGTTATGAGCAAAGAAATTATTAGTGTTGTTAAAGTCACCATTAGAGAACGCTAAAGTCAAAATAAGTGGGGGCAAAGTCACCATTAGTGATCCGCAAAGAAATAATTAGTGGTGGCAAGGTAACCATCATTGTCGGTAAAGTCACCATCAGAAATGAGCAAAGAAATTATTAGTGATCTTAAAGTCACCATCAGAAATGAGCAAAGTAATAATTAGTGTTCTTAAAGTCACCATAAGTTAAGGGCAAAGTGAATATAAGTGGGGGCAAAGTCACCATCAGTGATGAGCATAGTCAACATAAGTGGGGGCAAAGTCACCATCAGTGGTGAGCAAAGTCACCATTTGTGTTGGTAAAGTAAACATTAGTGATCGGCAAAGTCTACAAAAGTGGAGGAAAAATCACCATCAGTGATGAGCAAAGTCACCATTTGTGCTGGTAAAGTAAACATCAGTGTTCGACAAAGTAAGCATAAGTGATGCAAACTCACCATCAGTGATGAGCATAGTCACCATTAATGGAGGAAAAGTCACCATCAGTGAAGGACAAAGTCAACATAAGTGATGCAAACTCACCATCAGTAATGAGCAAAGTAATTATTAGTGTTGGCAAAGTCACTCTCAGTGATCGGCATAGAAATTATCTGTTGGGGCAAAGTCTCCATCAGTGATGAGCATAGTCACCATTAATGGAGGAAAAGTCACCATCAGTGAAGGGAAAAGTCAACATAAGTGGGGGCAAAGTCACCGTCAATGATGAGCATAGTCAGCATTAATGGAGGAAAAGTCACCATCAGTGAAGGACATAGTCAACATGAGTGGGGACAAAGTCACCATCAGTGATGAGCTAAGTCACCATTTTTGTTGGTAAAGTAATTATCAGTGATCGGCAAAGTCTACACAAGTGGGGGAGAAATCACCATCAGTGATGAGCAAATTCAACATAAGTGGGGGCAAAGAAACCAACAGTTATGAGCAAAGAAATTATTAGTGTTGTTAAAGTCACCATTAGTGAACGCTAAAGTCAAAGTAAGTGGGGGCAAAGTCACCATCAGTGATCGGCAAAGAAATAATTAGTGGTGGCAAGGTCACCATCATTGTCGGTAAAGTCACCATCAGAAATGAGCATAGTCACCATTAATGGAGGAAAAGTCACCATCAGTGAAGGACAAAGTCAGCATAAGTGATGCAAACTCAACATCAGTAATGAGCAAAGTAATTATTAGTGTTGGCAAAGTCACTCTCAGTGATCGGCATAGAAATTATCTGTTGGGGCAAAGTCTCCATCAGTGATGAGCATAGTCACCATTAATGGAGGAAAAGTCACCATCAGTGAAGGGAAAAGTCAACATAAGTGGGGGCAAAGTCAACGTCAATGATGAGCATAGTCAGCATTAATGGAGGAAAAGTCACCATCAGTGAAGGACATAGTCAACATGAGTGGGGACAAAGTCACCATCAGTGATGAGCTAAGTCACCATTTGTGTTGGTTAAGTAATTATCAGTGATCGGCAAAGTCTACACAAGTGGGGGAGAAATCACCATCAGTGATGAGCAAATTCAACATAAGTGGGGGCAAAGAAACCAACAGTTATGAGCAAAGAAATTATTAGTGTTGTTAAAGTCACCATTAGTGAACGCTAAAGTCAAAGTAAGTGGGGGCAAAGTCACCATCAGTGATCGGCAAAGAAATAATTAGTGGTGGCAAGGTCACCATCATTGTCGGTAAAGTCACCATCAGAAATGAGCATAGTCACCATTAATGGAGGAAAAGTCACCATCAGTGAAGGACAAAGTCAGCATAAGTGATGCAAACTCAACATCAGTAATGAGCAAAGTAATTATTAGTGTTGGCAAAGTCACTCTCAGTGATCGGCATAGAAATTATCTGTTGGGGCAAAGTCTCCATCAGTGATGAGCATAGTCACCATTAATGGAGGAAAAGTCACCATCAGTGAAGGGAAAAGTCAACATAAGTGGGGGCAAAGTCAACGTCAATGATGAGCATAGTCAGCATTAATGGAGGAAAAGTCACCATCAGTGAAGGACATAGTCAACATGAGTGGGGACAAAGTCACCATCAGTGATGAGCTAAGTCACCATTTGTGTTGGTTAAGTAATTATCAGTGATCGGCAAAGTCTACACAAGTGGGGGAGAAATCACCATCAGTGATGAGCAAATTCAACATAAGTGGGGGCAAAGAAACCAACAGTTATGAGCAAAGAAATTATTAGTGTTGTTAAAGTCACCATTAGTGAACGCTAAAGTCAAAGTAAGTGGGGGCAAAGTCACCATCAGTGATCGGCAAAGAAATAATTAGTGGTGGCAAGGTCACCATCATTGTCGGTAAAGTCACCATCAGAAATGAGCATAGTCACCATTAATGGAGGAAAAGTCACCATCAGTGAAGGACAAAGTCAGCATAAGTGATGCAAACTCAACATCAGTAATGAGCAAAGTAATTATTAGTGTTGGCAAAGTCACTCTCAGTGATCGGCATAGAAATTATCTGTTGGGGCAAAGTCTCCATCAGTGATGAGCATAGTCACCATTAATGGAGGAAAAGTCACCATCAGTGAAGGGAAAAGTCAACATAAGTGGGGGCAAAGTCAACGTCAATGATGAGCATAGTCAGCATTAATGGAGGAAAAGTCACCATCAGTGAAGGACATAGTCAACATGAGTGGGGACAAAGTCACCATCAGTGATGAGCTAAGTCACCATTTGTGTTGGTTAAGTAATTATCAGTGATCGGCAAAGTCTACACAAGTGGGGGAGAAATCACCATCAGTGATGAGCAAATTCAACATAAGTGGGGGGAAAGAAACCAACAGTTATGAGCAAAGAAATTATTAGTGTTGTTAAAGTCACCATTAGAGAACGCTAAAGTCAAAATAAGTGGGGGCAAAGTCACCATTAGTGATCCGCAAAGAAATAATTAGTGGTGGCAAGGTAACCATCATTGTCGGTAAAGTCACCATCAGAAATGAGCAAAGAAATTATTAGTGATCTTAAAGTCACCATCAGAAATGAGCAAAGTAATAATTAGTGTTCTTAAAGTCACCATAAGTTAAGGGCAAAGTGAATATAAGTGGGGGCAAAGTCACCATCAGTGATGAGCATAGTCAACATAAGTGGGGGCAAAGTCACCATCAGTGATGAGCAAAGTCACCATTTGTGTTGGTAAAGTAAACATTAGTGATCGGCAAAGTCTACAAAAGTGGAGGAAAAATCACCATCAGTGATGAGCAAAGTCATCATTTGTGTTGGTAAAGTAAACATCAGTGTTCGACAAAGTGAGCATAAGTGATGGAAACTCACCATCAGTGAAGGACAAAATCAGCATAAGTGATGCAAACTCACCATCAGTAATGAGCAAAGTAATTATTAGTGTTGGCAAAGTCACTCTCAGTGATCGGCATAGAAATTATCTGTTGGGGGAAAGTTTCCATCAGTGATGACCATTGTCACCATTAATGGAGGAAAAGTCACCATCAGTGAAGGGAAAAGTCGACATAAGTGGGGGCAATGTCACCATCAGTGATTTGCAAAGAAATTATTTGTTGTTGCAAAGTCTCCATAAGTGATAAGCATTGTCACCATTAATGGAGGAAAAGTCACAATCATTGAAGGGCAAAGTCAATTAAAGTGGGAGTAAAGTCACAATCAGTTATGTGCATAGTCACCATTTGTGTTGGTAAAGTAAACATTAGTGATCGGCAAAGTCTACACAAGTGGGGACAAAGTTACCATCAGTGATGAGCAAAGTCACCATTTGTGTTGGTAAAGTAAACATCAGTGATCGGCAAAGTCAACATAAGTGGGGGCAAAGTCACCATTAGTGTTCGTAAAGTCACCAGAAGTGATCAGCTAAATCATTATTAATGGGAACAAAGTCAACATAAGTGGAGTAGAAGTTATTATCAGTGATCGGCAAAGAAATAATTAGTGAGGTCAAGTTCACCATCAGTTAAGGGAAAAGTCAACATAAGTGGGGGCAAAGTCACCGTCAATGATGAGCATAGTCAGCATTAATGGAGGAAAAGTCACCATCAGTGAAGGACATAGTCAACATGAGTGGGGACAAAGTCACCATCAGTGATGAGCTAAGTCACCATTTTTGTTGGTAAAGTAATTATCAGTGATCGGCAAAGTCTACACAAGTGGGGGAGAAATCACCATCAGTGATGAGCAAATTCAACATAAGTGGGGGCAAAGAAACCAACAGTTATGAGCAAAGAAATTATTAGTGTTGTTAAAGTCACCATTAGTGAACGCTAAAGTCAAAGTAAGTGGGGGCAAAGTCACCATCAGTGATCGGCAAAGAAATAATTAGTGGTGGCAAGGTCACCATCATTGTCGGTAAAGTCACCATCAGAAATGAGCATAGTCACCATTAATGGAGGAAAAGTCACCATCAGTGAAGAACAAAGTCAGCATAAGTGATGCGAACTCAACATCAGTAATGAGCAAAGTAATTAATAGTGTTGGCAAATTCACTCTCAGTGATCGGCATAGAAATTATCTGTTGGGGCAAAGTCTCCATCAGTGATGAGCATAGTCACCATTAATGGAGGAAAAGTCACCATCAGTGAAGGGAAAAGTCAACATAAGTGGGGGCAAAGTCAACGTCAATGATGAGCATAGTCAGCATTAATGGAGGAAAAGTCACCATCAGTGAAGGACATAGTCAACATGAGTGGGGACAAAGTCACCATCAGTGATGAGCTAAGTCACCATTTGTGTTGGTTATGTAATTATCAGTGATCGGCAAAGTCTACACAAGTGGGGGAGAAATCACCATCAGTGATGAGCAAATTCAACATAAGTGGGGGCAAAGAAACCAACAGTTATGAGCAAAGAAATTATTAGTGTTGTTAAAGTCACCATTAGTGAACGCTAAAGTCAAAGTAAGTGGGGGCAAAGTCACCATCAGTGATCGGCAAAGAAATAATTAGTGGTGGCAAGGTCACCATCATTGTCGGTAAAGTCACCATCAGAAATGAGCATAGTCACCATTAATGGAGGAAAAGTCACCATCAGTGAAGGACAAAGTCAGCATAAGTGATGCAAACTCAACATCAGTAATGAGCAAAGTAATTATTAGTGTTGGCAAAGTCACTCTCAGTGATCGGCATAGAAATTATCTGTTGGGGCAAAGTCTCCATCAGTGATGAGCATAGTCACCATTAATGGAGGAAAAGTCACCATCAGTGAAGGACATAGTCAACATGAGTGGGGACAAAGTCACCATCAGTGATGAGCTAAGTCACCATTTGTGTTGGTTAAGTAATTATCAGTGATCGGCAAAGTCTACAAAAGTGGGGGAGAAATCACCATCAGTGATGAGCAAATTCAACATAAGTGGGGGGAAAGAAACCAACAGTTATGAGCAAAGAAATTATTAGTGTTGTTAAAGTCACCATTAGAGAACGCTAAAGTCAAAATAAGTGGGGGCAAAGTCACCATTAGTGATCCGCAAAGAAATAATTAGTGGTGGCAAGGTAACCATCATTGTCGGTAAAGTCACCATCAGAAATGAGCAAAGAAATTATTAGTGATCTTAAAGTCACCATCAGAAATGAGCAAAGTAATAATTAGTGTTCTTAAAGTCACCATAAGTTAAGGGCAAAGTGAATATAAGTGGGGGCAAAGTCACCATCAGTGATGAGCATAGTCAACATAAGTGGGGGCAAAGTCACCATCAGTGATGAGCAAAGTCACCATTTGTGTTGGTAAAGTAAACATTAGTGATCGGCAAGGTCTACACAAGTTGGGGCAAAGTCACCATCAGTGATGAGTAAAGTCACCATTTGTGTTGGTAAAGTAAACATCAGTGATCGGCAGAGTCAACATAAGTGGGGGCAAAGTCACCATTAGTGTTCGTAAAGTCACCAGAAGTGATCAGCTAAATCATTATTAATGGGAACAAAGTCAACATAAGTGGAGTAGAAGTTATTATCAGTGATCGGCAAAGAAATAATTAGTGAGGTCAAGTTCACCATCAGTTAAGGGCAAAGTCAACACAAGTGGGGGCAAAGTCACCATCAGTGATGAGCATAGTCACCATTAATGGAGGAAATATCACCATCAGTGAAGGGCAAAGTCAACATAAATGGGGGCAAATTCACCATCAGTGATGAGCAAAGTCACCATTTGTGTTGGTAAAGTAAACATCAGTGATCGGCAAAGTCAACATAAGTGGGGGCAAAGTTAGGAAATTATTAGTGTTGTTAAAGTCACCATAGTGAACGCTAAAGTCAAAATAAGTGGAGGCAAAGTCACCATGAGTGAATTGCAAAGAAATAATTAGTGGGGACAAAGTCACCATCATTGTCGGTAAAGTCACTATCAGTAATGAGCAAAGTAATTATTAGTGTTGGCAAAGTCACTCTCAGTGATCGGCATAGAAATTATTTGTTGGGGCAAAGTCTCCATCAGTGATAAGCATAGTCACCATTAATGGAGGAAAAGTCACAATCATTGAAGGGCAAAGTCGACATAAGTGGGGGCAATGTCACCATCAGTGATTTGCAAAGAAATTATTTGTTGTGGCAAAGTCTCCATAAGTGATAAGCATTGTCACCATTAATGGAGGAAAAGTCACAATCATTGAAGGGCAAAGTCAATTAAAGTGGGAGTAAAGTCACAATCAGTTATGTGCATAGTCACCATTTGTGTTGGTAAAGTAAACATTAGTGATCGGCAAAGTCTACACAAGTGGGGACAAAGTCACCATCAGTGATGAGCAAAGTCACCATTTGTGTTGGTAAAGTAAACATCAGTGATCGGCAAAGTCAACATAAGTGGGGGCAAAGTCACCATTAGTGTTCGTAAAGTCACCAGAAGTGATCAGCTAAATCATTATTAATGGGAACAAAGTCAACATAAGTGGAGTAGAAGTTATTATCAGTGATCGGCAAAGAAATAATTAGTGAGGTCAAGTTCACCATCAGTTAAGGGCAAAGTCAACACAAGTGGGGGCAAAGTCACCATCAGTGATGAGCATAGTCACCATTAATGGAGGAAATATCACCATCAGTGAAGGGCAAAGTCAACATAAATGGGGGCAAATTCACCATCAGTGATGCGCAAAGTAACCATTTGTGTTGGTAAAGTAAACATCAGTGATCGGCAAAGTCAACATAAGTGGGGGCAAAGTTAGGAAATTATTAGTGTTGTTAAAGTCACCATAGTGAACGCTAAAGTCAAAATAAGTGGAGGCAAAGTCACCATGAGTGATTTGCAAAGAAATAATTAGTGGGGACAAAGTCACCATCATTGTCGGTAAAGTCACTATCAGTAATGAGCAAAGTAATTATTAGTGTTGGCAAAGTCACTCTCAGTGATCGGCATAGAAATTATTTGTTGGGGCAAAGTCTCCATCAGTGATAAGCATTGTCACCATTAATGGAGTAAAAGTCACAATCATTGAAGGGCAAAGTCAATAAAAGTGGAAGTAAAGTCATCATCAGTGATGAGGAAAGTCAACATTTGTGTTGGTAAAGTAAACATTAGTGATCGGCAAAGTCTACACAAGTGGGGGAAAAATCACCATCAGTGATGAGCATAGTCACCATTAATGGAGGAAAAGTCACCATCAGTGAAGGACAAAATCAGCATAAGTGATGCAAACTCACCATCAGTAATGAGCAAAGTAATTATTAGTGTTGGCAAAGTCACTCTCAGTGATCGGCATAGAAATTATCTGTTGGGGCAAAGTCTCCATCAGTGATGAGCATTGTCACCATTAATGGAGGAAAATCACCATCAGTGAAGGGAAAAGTCGACATAAGTGGGGGCAATGTCACCATCAGTGATTTGCAAAGAAATTATTTGTTGTGGCAAAGTCTCCATAAGTGATAAGCATTGTCACCATTAATGGAGGAAAAGTCACAATCATTGAAGGGCAAAGTCAATTAAAGTGGGAGTAAAGTCACAATCAGTTATGTGCATAGTCACCATTTGTGTTGGTAAAGTAAACATTAGTGATCGGCAAAGTCTACACAAGTGGGGACAAAGTCACCATCAGTGATGAGCAAAGTCACCATTTGTGTTGGTAAAGTAAACATCAGTGATCGGCAAAGTCAACATAAGTGGGGGCAAAGTCACCATTAGTGTTCGTAAAGTCACCAGAAGTGATCAGCTAAATCATTATTAATGGGAACAAAGTCAACATAAGTGGAGTAGAAGTTATTATCAGTGATCGGCAAAGAAATAATTAGTGAGGTCAAGTTCACCATCAGTTATGGGCAAAGTCAACACAAGTGGGGGCAAAGTCACCATCAGTGATGAGCATAGTCACCATTAATGGAGGAAATATCACCATCAGTTAAGGGCAAAGTCAACATAAATGGGGGCAAATTCACCATCAGTGATGAGCAAAGTCACCATTTGTGTTGGTAAAATAAACATCAGTGATCGGCAAAGTCAACATAAGTGGGGGCAAAGTTAGGAAATTATTAGTGTTGTTAAAGTCACCATAGTGAACGCTAAAGTCAAAATAAGTGGAGGCAAAGTCACCATGAGTGATTTGCAAAGAAATAATTAGTGGGGACAAAGTCACCATCATTGTCGGTAAAGTCACTATCAGTAATGAGCAAAGTAATTATTAGTGTTGGCAAAGTCACTCTCAGTGATCGGCATAGAAATTATTTGTTGGGGCAAAGTCTCCATCAGTGATAAGCATAGTCACCATTAATGGAGGAAAAGTCACAATCATTGAAGGGCAAAGTCAATAAAATTGGAAGTAAAGTCGACATCAGTGATGAGGAAAGTCAACATTTGTGTTGGTAAAGTAAACATTAGTGATCGGCAAAGTCTACACAAGTGGGGAAAAATCACCATCAGTTATGAGCAAAGTCACCATTTGAGTTGGTAGGTAAACATCAGTGATCGGCAAAGTCAACAAAAGTGGGGGCAAAGTCACCATTAGTGTTCGTAAAATCACCAGAAGAGATCAGCTAAATCATTATTAATGGGAACAAAGTCAACATAAGTGGAGTAGAAGTTACTATCAGTGATCGGCAAAGAAATAATTAGTGAGGTCAAGTTCACAATCAGTTAAGGGCAAAGTCAACATAAGTGGGGGCAAAACCACCATCAGTGATGAATAAAGTCACCATTAGTGTTCATAAAGTCACCATCAGTGATGAGTATAGTTAGCATTAATGGAGGAAAAGTTACTATCAGTGAAGGGCAAAGTGAACATAAGTGGGGAAAAGACACCATCAGTTATGTGCATAGTCACCATTTGTGTTGGTAAAGTAAACATTAGTGATCGGCAAAGTCTACTCAAGTGGGGGAAAAATCACCATCAGTGATGAATAAAGTCACCATTAGTGTTCATAAAGTCACCATCAGTGATGAGTATAGTTAGCATTAATGGAGGAAAAGTTACTATCAGTGAAGGGCAAAGTGAACATAAGTGGGGAAAAGTCACCATCAGTTATGTGCATAGTCACCATTTGTGTTGGTAAAGTAAACATTAGTGATCGTCAAAGTCTACACAAGTGGGGACAAAGTCACCATCAGTGATGAGCAAAGTCACCATTTGCGTTGGTAAAGTAAACATTAGTGATCGTCAAAGTCTACACAAGTGGGGGAAAAATCACCATCAGTGATGAGCAAAGTCACCATTTGTGTTGGTAAAGTAAACATCAGTGATCGGCAAAGTCAACATAAGTGGGGGCAAAGTCACCATTAGTGTTCGTAAAGTCACCAGAAGTGATCAGCTAAATCATTATTAATGGGAACAAAGTCAACATAAGTGGAGTAGAAGTTACTATCAGTGATCGGCAAAGAAATAATTAGTGAGATCAAGTTCACCATCAGTAAAGGGCAAAGTCAACACAAGTGGGGGCAAAGTCACCATCAGTGATGAATAAAGTCACCATTAGTGTTCATAAAGTCACCATCAGTGATGAGCATAGTTAGCATTAATGGAGGAAAAGTTACTATCAGTAAAGGGCAAAGTGAACATAAGTGGGGAAAAGTCACCATCAGTTAAGTGCATAGCCACCATTTGTGTTGGGAAAGTAAACATTAGTGATCGGCAAAGTCTACACAAGTGGGGACAAAGTCACCATCAGTGATGAGCAAAGTCACCATTTGCGTTGGTAAAGTAAACATTAGTGATCTGCAAAGTCTACACAAGTGGGTGCAAAGTAACCATCAGTGATGAGCAAAGTCACCATTAGTGGAGGAAAAGTCACCAGAAGTGATCTGCAAAGCGATTTTTAGTGGGGACAAAGTCTCCATCAGTGATGAGTCATGTCACCATTAGTATTCGTAAGTCACCGTAAGTGAAGGGCAAAGTCAACATAATTGGGGGCAAAGTCACCATCAGTGATGAGCATAGTCACAATTAGTGGAGCTAAAGTCGACATCAGTGATCTGCAAAGTCTACACAAGTGAGGGAAAAGTCACCATCAGTGATGAGCATAGTCAGCATTAATGGAGGAAAAGTCACGATCAGTGAAGGACAAAGTCAACATGAGTGGGGGGAAAGTCACCATCAGTGATGAGCAAAGTCACCATTTGTGTTGGTAAAGTCACTCTCAGTGATCGGCATAGAAATTATTTGTTGGGGCTAAGTCTCCATCAGTGATAAGCATAGTCACCATAAATGGAGGAAAATTCACAATCATTGAAGGGCAAAGTCAATAAAAGTGGGAGTAAAGTCATCATCAGTGATGAGCAAAGTCACCATTTGTGTTGGGAAAGTAAACATCAGTGATCGGCAAAGTCAACATAAGTGGGGGCAAGTTCATCATTAGTGTTCGTAAAGTCACCAGAAGTGATCAGCTAAATCATTATTAATGGGAACAAAGTCAACATAAGTGGAGTAGAAGTTACTACCAGTGATCGGCAAAGAAATAATTAGTGAGGTCAAGTTCACCATCAGTTAAGGGCAAAGTCAACACAAGTGGGGGCAAAGTCACCATCAGTGATGAATAAAGTCACCATTAGTGTTCATAAAGTCACCATCAGTGATGAGCATAGTTTGCATTAATGGAGGAAAATGTACTATCAGTGAAGGGCAAAGTGAACGTAAGTGGGGAAAAGTCACCATCAGTTATGTGCATAGTCACCATTTGTGTTGGTAAAGTAAACATTAGTGATCGGCAAAGTCTACACAAGTGGGGACAAAGTCACCATCAGTGATGAGCAAAGTCACCATTTGCGTTGGTAAAGTAAACATTAGTGATCCGCAAAGTCTACACAAGTGGGTGCAAAGTCACCATCAGTGATGAGCAAAGTCACCATTAGTGGAGGAAAAGTCACCAGAAGTGATTAGCAAAGCCATTTTTAGTGGGGACAAAGTCTCCATCAGTGATGAGTCATGTCACTATTAGTGTTCGTAAAGTCACCGTAAGTGAAGGGCAAAGTCAACATAATTGGGGGAAAAGTCACCATCAGTGATGAGCATAGTCACAATTAGTTGAGGTAAAGTCAACACAAGTGAGGGAAAAGTCATTATAAGTGGGGGCAAAGTCAACATCAGTGATCGGCAAAGAAATAATTAGTGGTGGCGAAGTCACCATCAGTATAGAGCAAAGTAATTATTATTGTTGGTAAAGTAACCAGAAGTGATCGGCAAAGAAATAATTAGTGAGGTCAAGGTCACCATCATTTAAGGGCAAAGTCAACATAAGTGGGGGCAAGGTCACCATCAGTGATGAGTGAAGACACCATATGTGTTGCTAAAGAAAACATTAGTGATCGAAAAAGTCTACACAAGTTGGGGCAAATTCACCATCAGTGATGAGTCAAGTCACCATTAGTGTTCGTAAAGTCACCTTCAGTGAAGGGCAAAGTCAACATAAGTGGGGGCAAAGTCACCATCAGTGATGAGCATAGTCAGCATTAATGGAGGAAAAGTCACCATCAGTGAAGGACAAAGTCAACATGAGTGGGGGGAAAGTCACCATCAGTGATGAGCATTGTCACCATTAATGGAACAAATATCACCATCAGTGAAGGGCAAAGTCAACATAAGTGGGGGCGAAGTCAACATCAGTGAAGAGCAAAGACACCATTTGTGTTGGTAAAGTAAACATTAGTGATCGGGAAAGTCTACACAAGTGAGGTAAAAGTCATTATAAGTGGGGGCAAAGTCACCAGAAGTGATCGGCAAAGAAATAATTAGTGAGGTCAAGGTCACCATCATTTAGGGGCAAAGTCAACATAAGTGGGGGCAAAGTCACCATCAGTGATGAGCGAAGACACCATTTGTGTTGCTAAAGAAAACATTAGTGATCGAAAAAATCTACACAAGTTGGGGCAAATTCACCATCAGTGATGAGTCAAGTCACCATTAGTGTTCGAAAAGTCACCTTCAGTGAAGGGCAAAGTCAACATAAGTGGGGGCAAAGTCACCATCAGTGATTAGCATAGTCATTATTTGTGTTGGTAAAGTAAACATTAGTGATCGGCAAAGTCTACACAAGTGGGGACAAAGTCACCATCAGTGATGAGCAAAGTCACCATTTGCGTTGGTAAAGAAAACATTAGTGATCCGCAAAGTCTACACAAGTGGGTGCAAAGTCACCATCAGTGATGAGCAAAGTCACCATTAGTGGAGGAAAAGTCACCAGAAGTGATCAGCAAAGCCATTTTTAGCTGGGACAAAGTATCCATCAGTGATGAGTCATGTCACCATTAGTGTTCGTAAAGTCACCGTAAGTGAAGGGCAAAGTCAACAAAATTGGGGGCAAAGTCACCATCAGTGATGAGTATAGTCACAATTAGTGGAGGTAAAGTCAACATCAGTGATCGGCAAAGTCTACACAAGTGAGGGAAAAGTCATTATAAGTGGGGGTAAAGTCAACATCAGTGATCGGCAAAGAAATAATTAGTGGTGGCAAAGTCACCATCAGCATTGAGCAAAGTAATTATTATTATTGGTAAAGTCACCAGAAGTGATCGGCAAAGAAATAATTAGTGAGGTCAAAGTCACCATCAGTTAAGGGCAAAGTCAACACAAGTTGGGGCAAAGTCACCATCAGTGATGACCTAAGTCACCATCAGTGAAGAAAAAAACATCATCAGTGCTCGGCAAAGGCAACATAAGTGGGGGTCAAGTCACCATCAGTGATGACCTAAGTCACCATTAGTGAAGGAAAAGTCACCATGAGTGAAGGGCAAAGTCACCATAAGTGGGGACAAAGTCACCATCAGTGATGAGCAAAGACACCATTTGTGTTGGTAAAGTAAACATTAGTGATCGACAAAGTCTACACAAGTTGGGGAAAGTCACCATCAGTGATGAGTTAAGTCACCAGAAGTGATCAGCAAAGTCATTTTTAGTGGGGACAAAGTCTCCACAAGTGATGAGTCAAGTCACCATTAGTGTTCGTAAAGTCAACATCAGTGAAGGGCAAAGTCAACATAAGTGGGGGCAAAGTCACCATCAGTGATGAGCATAGTCAGCATTAATGGAAGAAAAGTAACCATTAGTGAAGGGAAAAGTAAACATAAGTGAGGGGAAAGTCAACATCAGTGATGAACAAAGACACCATTTGTGTTGGTAAAGTAAACATTAGTGATCGGCCAAGTCTACACAAGTTGGGGCAAAGTCACCATCAGTGATGAGTAAAGTCACCATTTGTGGAGGAAAAGTCTCCAGAAGAGATCAGCTAAATCATTATTAATGGGAACAAAGTCTCCATCTGTGATGAATAAAGTCATCATTAGTGTTCGTAAAGTCACCGTAAGTGAAGGGCAAAGTCAACATAATTGGGGGTAAAGTCACCATCAGTGATGAGTATAGTCACAATTATTGGAGGTAAAGTCAACATCAGTGATCGGCAAAGTCCACACAAGTGAGGGAAAAGTCATTATAAGTGGGGGCAAAGTCAACATCAGTGATCGGCAAAGAAATTATTAGTGGTGGCAAAGTCACCATCAGCATTGAGCAAAGTAATTATTATTGTTGGTAAAGTCACCAGAAGTGATCGGCAAAGAAATAATTAGTGAGGTCAAAGTCACCATCAGTTAAGGGCAAAGTCAACACAAGTTGGGGCAAAGTCACCATCAGTGATGACCTAAGTCACCATCAGTGAAGAAAAAAACATCATCAGTGCTCGGCAAAGGCAACATAAGTGGGGGCAAAGTCACCATCAGTGATGACCTAAGTCACCATTAGTGGAGGAAAAGTCACCATGAGTGAAGGGCAAAGTCACCATAAGTGGGGACAAAGTCACCATCAGTGATGAGCAAAGACACCATTTGTGTTGGTAAAGTAAAAATTAGTGATCGACAAAGTCTACACAAGTTGGGGAAAGTCACCATCAGTTATAAGTTAAGTCACCAGAAGTGATCAGCAAAGTCATTTTTAGTGGGGACAAAGTCTCCACAAGTGATGAGTCAAGTCACCATTAGTGTTCGTAAAGTCTCCATCTGTGATGAATAAAGTCATCATTAGTGTTCGTAAAGTCACCATCAGTGATGAGCAAAGTCAATATTAGTGTTCTAAAAGTCACCATAAGTGAAGGGCGAAGTCAATGAAAGTGGGGGCAAAGTCACCATCAGTGATGAGCATAGTCACCATTAATGGAGGAAATATCACCATCAGTGAAGGGCAAAGTCAACATAAATGGGGGCAAAGTTACCATCAGTGATGAGCAAAGTCACCATTTGTGTTGGTAAAGTCACCATTTGTGTTGGTAAAGTAAACATCAGTGATCGGCAAAGTCACCATCAGTGATTTGCAAAGAAATAATTAGTGGGGACAAAGTCACCATTATTGCCGGTAAAGTCACTCTCAGTGATCGGCATAGAAATTATTTGTTGGGGCTAAGTCTCCATCAGTGATAAGCATAGTCACCATTAATGGAGGAAAAGTCACAATCATTGAAGGGCAAAGTCAATAAAAGTGGGAGTAAAGTCATCATCAGTGATGAGCAAAATCAACATTTGTGTTGGGAAAGTAAACATCAGTGATCGGCAAAGTCAACATAAGTGGGGGCAAGTTCATCATTAGTGTTCGTAAAGTCACCAGAAGTGATCAGCTAAATCATTATTAATGGGAACAAAGTCAACATAAGTGGAGTAGAAGTTACTATCAGTGATCGGCAAAGAAATAATTAGTGAGGTCAAGTTCAACATCAGTTAAGGGCATAGTCAACACAAGTGGGGGCAAAGTCACCATCAGTGATGTATAAAGTCACCATTAGTGTTCATAAAGTCACCATCAGTGATGAGCATAGTTTGCATTAATGGAGGAAAATGTACTATCAGTGAAGGGCAAAGTGAACATAAGTGGGGAAAAGTCACCATCAGTGATGAGTAATGTCACTATTAGTGTTCGTAAAGTCACCGTAAGTGAAGGGCAAAGTCAACATAATTGGGGGCAAAGTCACCATCAGTGATGAGCATAGTCACAATTAGTTGAGGTAAAGTCAACACAAGTGAGGGAAAAGTCATTATAAGTGGGGGGAAAGTCAACATCAGTGATCGGCAAAGAAATAATTAGTGGTGGCAAAGTCACCATCAGTAAAGAGCAAAGTAATTATTATTGTTGGTAAAGTCACAAGAAGTGATCGGCAAAGAAATAATTAGTGAGGTCAAAGTCACCATCAGTTAAGGGCAAAGTCAACACAAGTTGGGGCAAAGTCACCATCAGTGATGACCTAAGTCACCATCAGTGAAGAAAAAAACATCATCAGTGCTCGGCAAAGGCAACATAAGTGGGGGCAAAGTCACCATCAGTGATGACCTAAGTCACCATTAGTGGAGGAAAAGTCACCATGAGTGAAGGGCAAAGTCACCATAAGTGGGGACAAAGTCACCATCAGTGATAAGCAAAGACACCATTTGTGTTGGTAAAGTAAAAATTAGTGATCGACAAAGTCTACACAAGTTGGGGAAAGTCACCATCAGTGATAAGTTAAGTCACCAGAAGTGATCAGCAAAGTCATTTTTAGTGGGGACAAAGTCTCCACAAGTGATGAGTCAAGTCACCATTAGTGTTCGTAAAGTCACCATCAGTGAAGGGCAAAGTCAACATAAGTGGGGGCAAAGTCACCATCAGTGATGAGCATAGTCAGCATTAATGGAAGAAAAGTAACCATCAGTGAAGGGAAAAGTCAACATAAGTGAGGGGAAAGTCAACATCAGTGATGAACAAAGACACCATTTGTGTTGGTAAAGTAAACATTAGTGATCGGCAAAGTCTACACAAGTTGGGGCAAAGTCACCATCAGTGATGAGTAAAGTCACCATTTGTGGAGGAAAAGTCTCCAGAAGTGATCAGCTAAATCATTATTAATGGGAACAAAGTCTCCATCTGTGATGAAAAAGTCATCATTAGTGTTCGTAAAGTCACCATCAGTGATGAGCAAAGTCAATATTAGTGTTCTAAAAGTCACCATAAGTGAAGGGCGAAGTCAATGAAAGTGGGGGCAAAGTCACCATCAGTGATGAGCATAGTCACCATTAATGGAGGAAATATCACCATCAGTGAAGGGCAAAGTCAACATATTGGGGGCAAAGTCACCATCAGTGATGAGCAAAGTCACCATTTGTGTTGGTAAAGTAAACATCAGTGATCGGCAAAGTCAAAATAAGTGGAGGCAAAGTCACCATCAGTGATTTGCAAAGAAATAATTATTGGGGACAAAGTCACCATCATTGCCGGTAAAGTCACTCTCAGTGATCGGCATAGAAATTATTTGTTGGGGCTAAGTCTCCATCAGTGATAAGCATAGTCACCATTAATGGAGGAAAAGTCACAATCATTGAAGGGCAAAGTCAATAAAAGTGGGAGTAAAGTCATCATCAGTGATGAGCAAAGTCACCATTTGTGTTGGGAAAGTAAACATCAGTGATCGGCAAAGTCAACATAAGTGGGGGCAAGTTCATCATTAGTGTTCGTAAAGTCACCAGAAGTGATCAGCTAAATCATTATTAATGGGAACAAAGTCAACATAAGTGGAGTAGAAGTTACTATCAGTGATCGGCAAAGAAATAATTAGTGAGGTCAAGTTCAACATCAGTTAAGGGCAAAGTCAACACAAGTGGGGGCAAAGTCACCATCAGTGATGAATAAAGTCACCATTAGTGTTCATAAAGTCACCATCAGTGATGAGCATAGTTTGCATTAATGGAGGAAAATGTACTATCAGTGAAGGGCAAAGTGAACATAAGTGGGGAAAAGTCACCATCAGTTATGTGCATAGTCACCATTTGTGTTGATAAAGTAAACATTAGTGATCGGCAAAGTCTACACAAGTGGGGACAAAGTCACCATCAGTGATGAACAAAGTCACCATTAGTGGAGGAAAAGTCACCAGAAGTGATCAGCAAAGCCATTTTTAGTGGGGACAAAGTCTCCATCAGTGATGATTAATGTCACTATTAGTGTTCGTAAAGTCACCGTAAGTGAAGGGCAAAGTCAACATAATTGGGGGCAAAGTTACCATCAGTGATGAGCATTGTCACAATTAGTTGAGGTAAAGTCAACACAAGTGAGGGAAAAGTCATTATAAGTGGGGGCAAAGTCAACATCAGTGATCGGCAAAGAAATAATTAGTGGTGGCAAAGTCACCATCAGTAAAGAGCAAAGTAATTATTATTGTTGGTAAAGTCACCAGAAGTGATCGGCAAAGAAATAATTAGTGAGGTCAAGGTCACCATCATTTAAGGGCAAAGTCAACATAAGTGGGGGCAAAGTCACCATCAGTGATGAGCGAAGACACCATTTGTGTTGCTAAAGAAAACATTAGTGATCGAAAAAGTCTACACAAGTTGGGGCAAATTCACCATTAGTGATGAGTCAAGTCACCATTAGTGTTCGTAAAGTCACCTTCAGTGAAGGGCAAAGTCAACATAAGTGGGGGCAAAGTCACCATCAGTGATGAGCATAGTCAGCATTAATGGAGGAAAAGTCACCATCAGTGAAGGACAAAGTCAACATGAGTGGGGGAAAAGTCACCGTCAGTGATGAGCATTGTCAATATAAATAAAACAAATATCACCCTCAGTGAAGGGCAAAGTCAACATAAGTGGGGGTGAAGTCAACATCAGTGATGAGCAAAGACACCATTTGTGTTGGTAAGGTAAACATTAGTGATCGGGAAAGTCTACACAAGTGAGGGAAAAGTCATTATAAGTGGGGGCAAAGACAACATCAGTGATCGGCAAAGAAATAATTAGTGGTGGCAAAATCTTAATCAGTGTCTGTAAAGTCACCATCAGCATTGAGCAAAGTAATTATTATTGTTGGTAAATTCAACAGAAGTGATCGGCAAAGTCATAATTAGTTGGAACAAAGTCTCCATAAGTGAAGGGCAAAGTCAATAAAGGTGGGGGCAAAGTCACCATCATTGATGAGCATATTCACCTTTAATGGAAGAAATATCAGCATCAGTGAAGGGCAAAGTCACCAAAAATGAGCGGAAAGTCAAAATAAGTGTCGGTAAAGTCACTATCAGTGATCGACATAGAAATTATTTGTTGGGGCAAAGTCTCCATCGGTGATAAGCATAGTTACCATTAATGGAGGAAAAGTCACAATCATTGAAGGGAAAAGTCAATAAAAGTGGGAGTAAAGTCATCATCAGTGATGAGCAAAGTCACCATTTGTGTTGGTAAAGTAAACATTAGTGATCGGCAAAGTCTTCACAAGTTGGGGTAAAGTCACCATCTGTGATGAGTAAAGTCAACATTAGTGGAGGAAAAGTCACCGGACGTGATCAGCAAAGTCATTTTTAGTGGAGACAAAGTCTCCATCAGTGATGAGTCAAGTCAACATTAGTGTTCGTAAAGTCACCGTAAGTGAAGGGCAAAGTCAACAATAGTGGCGGCAAAATCTCCATCAGTGATGAATAAAGTCACTTTTAGTGTTCTTAAAGTCACCATAAGTGAAGGGCAAAGTCAATAAAAGTGGGGGTAAAGTCACCATCATTGATGAGCATAGTCACCATTAATGGAGGAAATATCACCATCAGTGAAGGGAAGGTTCAACATAAGTGGGGGAAAAATCACCATTAGTGATGAGCTAAGTCACCATTTGTGTTGGTAAAGTAAACATCATTGATCGGCAAAGTCAACATAAGTGCTGTTTAAGTCACCAAAAGTGAACGGAAAGTCAAAATAAGTGTCGGTAAAGTCACCATCAGTAATGAGCAAAGTTATTATTAGTGATGGCAAAGTAACTCTCAGTGATCGGCATAGAAATTATCTGTTGGGGCGAAGTCTCCATCAGTGATGAGCATAGTCACCATTAATGGAGGAAAAGTCAACATCAGTGAAGGGCAAAGTCAACATAAGTGGGGGCAAAGTCACCATCAGTGATGAGCGAAGACACCATTTGTGTTGCTAAAGAAAACATTAGTGATCGAAAAAGTCTACACAAGTTGGGGCAAATTCACCATCAGTGATGAGTCAAGTCACCATTAGTGTTCGTAAAGTCACCTTCAGTGAAGGGCAAAGTCAACAAAAGTGGGGACAAAGTCACCATCAGTGATTAGCATAGTCACCATTTGTGTTGGTAAAGTAAACATTAGTGATCGGCAAAGTCTACACAAGTGGGGACAAAGTCACCATCAGTGATGAGCAAAGTCACCATTTGCGTTGGTAAAGAAAACATTAGTGATCCGCAAAGTCTACACAAGTGGGTGCAAAGTCACCATCAGTGATGAGCAAAGTCACCATTAGTGGAGGGAAAGTCACCAGAAGTGATCAGCAAAGCCATTTTTAGCTGGGACAAAGTATCCATCAGTGATGAGTCATGTCACCATTAGTGTTCGTAAAGTCACCGTAAGTGAAGGGCAAAGTCAACATAATTGGGGGCAAAGTCACCATCAGTGATGAGTATAGTCACAATTAGTGGAGGTAAAGTCAACATCAGTGATCGGCAAAGTCTACACAAGTGGGGGAAAAGTCATTATAAGTGGGGGCAAAGTCAACATCAGTGATCGGCAAAGAAATAATTAGTGGTGGCAAAATCACAATCAGTGTCTGTAAAGTCACCATCAGCATTGAGCAAAGTAATTATTATTGTTGGTAAATTCAACAGAAGTGATCGGCAAAGTCATAATTAGTTGGAACAAAGTCTCCATAAGTGAAGGGCAAAGTCAATAAAGGTGGGGGCAAAGTCACAATCATTGATGAGCATATTCACCTTTAATCTAGGAAATATCAGCATCAGTGAAGGGCAAAGTCACCAAAAATGAGCGGAAAGTCAAAATAAGTGTCGGTAAAGGCACTATCAGTAATGGCAAACTAATTATTAGTGTTGGCAAAGTCACTCTCAGTGATCGGCATTGAAATTATTTGTTGGGGCAAAGTCTCCATCGGTGATAAGCATAGTCACCATTAATGGAGGAAAAGTCACAACCATTGAAGGGCAAAGTCAATAAAAGTGAGAGTAAAGTCATCATCAGTGATGAGCAAAGTCACCATTTGTGTTGGTAAAGTAAACATTAGTGATCGGCAAAGTCTTCACAAGTTGGGGTAAAGTCACCATTAGTGGAGGAAAAGTCACCGGACGTGATCAGCAAAGTCATTTTTAGTGGAGACAAAGTCTCCATCAGTGATGAGTCAAGTCAACATTAGTGTTCGTAAAGTCACCGTAAGTGAAGGGCAAAGTCAACAATAGTGGCGGCAAAATCTCGATCAGTGATGAAAAAAGTCACTTTTAGTTTTCTTAAAGTCACCATAAGTGAAGGGCAAAGTCAATAAAAGTGGGGGTAAAGTCACCATCATTGATGAGCATAGTCACCATTAATGGAGGAAATATCACCATCAGTGAAGGGCAAAGTCAACATAAGTGGGAGTAAAGTCATCATCAGTGATGAGCAAAGTCACCATTTGTGTTGGTAAAGTAAACATTAGTGATCGGCAAAGTCTTCACAAGTTGGGGTAAAGTCACCATCTGTGATGAGTAAAGTCAACATTAGTGGAGGAAAAGTCACCGGACGTGATCAGCAAAGTCATTTTTAGTGGAGACAAAGTCTCCATCAGTGATGAGTCAAGTCAACATTAGTGTTCGTAAAGTCACCGTAAGTGAAGGGCAAAGTCAACAATAGTGGCGGCAAAATCTCCATCAGTGATGAATAAAGTCACTTTTAGTGTTCTTAAAGTCACCATAAGTGAAGGGCAAAGTCAATAAAAGTGGGGGTAAAGTCACCATCATTGATGAGCATAGTCACCATTAATGGAGGAAATATCACCATCAGTGAAGGGAAGGTTCAACATAAGTGGGGGAAAAATCACCATTAGTGATGAGCTAAGTCACCATTTGTGTTGGTAAAGTAAACATCATTGATCGGCAAAGTCAACATAAGTGCTGTTTAAGTCACCAAAAGTGAACGGAAAGTTAAAATAAGTGTCGGTAAAGTCACCATCAGTAATGAGCAAAGTTATTATTAGTGATGGCAAAGTAACTCTCAGTGATCGGCATAGAAATTATCTGTTGGGGCGAAGTCTCCATCAGTGATGAGCATAGTCACCATTAATGGAGGAAAAGTCAACATCAGTGAAGGGCAAAGTCAACATAAGTGGGGGCAAAGTCACCATCAGTGATGAGCGAAGACACCATTTGTGTTGCTAAAGAAAACATTAGTGATCGAAAAAGTCTACACAAGTTGGGGCAAATTCACCATCATTGATGAGCATAGTCACCATTAATGGAGGAAATATCACCATCAGTGAAGGGCAAAGTCAACATAAGTGGGGGAAAAATCACCATTAGTGATGAGCTAAGTCACCATTTGTGTTGGTAAAGTAAACATCATTGATCGGCAAAGTCAACATAAGTGCTGTTTAAGTCACCAAAAGTGAACGGAAAGTCAAAATAAGTGTCGGTAAAGTCACCATCAGTAATGAGCAAAGTTATTATTAGTGATGGCAAAGTAACTCTCAGTGATCGGCATAGAAATTATCTGTTGGGGCGAAGTCTCCATCAGTGATGAGCATAGTCACCATTAATGGAGGAAAAGTCAACATCAGTGAAGGGCAAAGTCAACATAAGTGGGGGCAAAGTCACCATCAGTGATGAGCGAAGACACCATTTGTGTTGCTAAAGAAAACATTAGTGATCGAAAAAGTCTACACAAGTTGGGGCAAATTCACCATCAGTGATGAGTCAAGTCACCATTAGTGTTCGTAAAGTCACCTTCAGTGAAGGGCAAAGTCAACAAAAGTGGGGACAAAGTCACCATCAGTGATTAGCATAGTCACCATTTGTGTTGGTAAAGTAAACATTAGTGATCGGCAAAGTCTACACAAGTGGGGACAAAGTCACCATCAGTGATGAGCAAAGTCACCATTTGCGTTGGTAAAGAAAACATTAGTGATCCGCAAAGTCTACACAAGTGGGTGCAAAGTCACCATCAGTGATGAGCAAAGTCACCATTAGTGGAGGGAAAGTCACCAGAAGTGATCAGCAAAGCCATTTTTAGCTGGGACAAAGTATCCATCAGTGATGAGTCATGTCACCATTAGTGTTCGTAAAGTCACCGTAAGTGAAGGGCAAAGTCAACATAATTGGGGGCAAAGTCACCATCAGTGATGAGTATAGTCACAATTAGTGGAGGTAAAGTCAACATCAGTGATCGGCAAAGTCTACACAAGTGGGGGAAAAGTCATTATAAGTGGGGGCAAAGTCAACATCAGTGATCGGCAAAGAAATAATTAGTGGTGGCAAAATCACAATCAGTGTCTGTAAAGTCACCATCAGCATTGAGCAAAGTAATTATTATTGTTGGTAAATTCAACAGAAGTGATCGGCAAAGTCATAATTAGTTGGAACAAAGTCTCCATAAGTGAAGGGCAAAGTCAATAAAGGTGGGGGCAAAGTCACAATCATTGATGAGCATATTCACCTTTAATCTAGGAAATATCAGCATCAGTGAAGGGCAAAGTCACCAAAAATGAGCGGAAAGTCAAAATAAGTGTCGGTAAAGGCACTATCAGTAATGGCAAACTAATTATTAGTGTTGGCAAAGTCACTCTCAGTGATCGGCATTGAAATTATTTGTTGGGGCAAAGTCTCCATCGGTGATAAGCATAGTCACCATTAATGGAGGAAAAGTCACAACCATTGAAGGGCAAAGTCAATAAAAGTGAGAGTAAAGTCATCATCAGTGATGAGCAAAGTCACCATTTGTGTTGGTAAAGTAAACATTAGTGATCGGCAAAGTCTTCACAAGTTGGGGTAAAGTCACCATTAGTGGAGGAAAAGTCACCGGACGTGATCAGCAAAGTCATTTTTAGTGGAGACAAAGTCTCCATCAGTGATGAGTCAAGTCAACATTAGTGTTCGTAAAGTCACCGTAAGTGAAGGGCAAAGTCAACAATAGTGGCGGCAAAATCTCGATCAGTGATGAAAAAAGTCACTTTTAGTTTTCTTAAAGTCACCATAAGTGAAGGGCAAAGTCAATAAAAGTGGGGGTAAAGTCACCATCATTGATGAGCATAGTCACCATTAATGGAGGAAATATCACCATCAGTGAAGGGCAAAGTCAACATAAGTGGGGGAAAAATCACCATCAGTGATGAGCTAAGTCACCATTTGTGTTGGTAAAGTAAACATCATTGATCGGCAAAGTCAACATAAGTGCTGTTTAAGTCACCAAAAGTGAACGGAAAGTTAAAATAAGTGTCGGTAAAGTCACCATCAGTAATGAGCAAAGTTATTATTAGTGATGGCAAAGTAACTCTCAGTGATCGGCATAGAAATTATCTGTTGGGGCGAAGTCTCCATCAGTGATGAGAATAGTCACCATTAATGGAGGAAAAGTCAACATCAGTGGGGGCAAAGTCACCATCAGTGATGAGCGAAGACACCATTTGTGTTGCTAAAGAAAACATTAGTGATCGAAAAAGTCTACACAAGTTGGGGCAAATTCACCATCAGTGATGAGTCAAGTCACCATTACTGTTCGTAAAGTCACCTTCAGTGAAGGGCAAAGTCAACATAAGTGGGGGCAAAGTCACCATCAGTGATTAGCATAGTCACCATTTGTGTTGGTAAAGTAAACATTAGTGATCGGCAAAGTCTACACAAGTGGGGACAAAGTCACCATCAGTGATGAGCAAAGTCACCATTTGCGTTGGTAAAGAAAACATTAGTGATCCGCAAAGTCTACACAAGTGGGTGCAAAGTCACCATCAGTGATGAGCAAAGTCACCATTAGTGGAGGGAAAGTCACCAGAAGTGATCAGCAAAGCCATTTTTAGCTGGGACAAAGTATCCATCAGTGATGAGTCATGTCACCATTAGTGTTCGTAAAGTCACCGTAAGTGAAGGGCAAAGTCAACATAATTGGGGGCAAAGTCACCATCAGTGATGAGTATAGTCACAATTATTGGAGGTAAAGTCAACATCAGTGATCGGCAAAGTCTACACAAGTGAGGGAAAAGTCATTATAAGTGGGGGCAAAGTCAACATCAGTGATCGGCAAAGAAATAATAAGTGGTGGCAAAATCACAATCAGTGTCTGTAAAGTCACCATCAGCATTGAGCAAAGTAATTATTATTGTTGGTAAATTCAACAGAACTATTCGGCAAAGTCATAATTAGTTGGAACAAAGTCTCCATAAGTGAAGGGCAAAGTCAATAAAGGTGGGGGCAAAGTCACTATCATTGATGAGCATATTCACCTTTAATGGAAGAAATATCAGCATCAGTGAAGGGCAAAGTCACCAAAAATGAGCGGAAAGTTAAAATAAGTGTCGGTAAAGTCACTATCAGTGATCGGCATAGAAATTATTTGTTTGGGCAAAGTCTCCATCGGTGATTAGCATTGTCACCATTAATGGAGGAAAAGTGACAATCATTGAAGGGCAAAGTCAATAAAAGTGGGAGTAAAGTCATCATCAGTGATGAGCAAAGTCACCATTTGTGTTGGTAAAGTAAACATTAGTGATCGGCAAAGTCTTCACAAGTTGGGGTAAAGTCACCATC
The DNA here is from genome assembly GCA_025491095.1 of Brachionus asplanchnoidis. NCBI lineage: Eukaryota > Metazoa > Rotifera > Eurotatoria > Ploima > Brachionidae > Brachionus > Brachionus asplanchnoidis. The sequence goes on along the minus strand of JAILYF010000082.1, from coordinate 323,534 downwards.
TGTGATGAGTAAAGTCACCATTAGTGGAGGAAAAGTCACCGGACGTGATCAGCAAAGTCATTTTTAGTGGAGACAAAGTCTCCATCAGTGATGATTTAAGTCAACATTAGTGTTCGTAAAGTCACCGTAAGTGAAGGACAGAGTAAACAATAGTGGCGGCAAAATCTCCATCAGTGATGAATAAAGTCACTTTTAGTGTTCTTAAAGTCACCATAAGTGAAGGGCAAAGTCAATAAAAGTGGGGGTAAAGTCACCATCATTGATGAGCATAGTCACCATTAATGGAGGAAATATCACCATCAGTGAAGGGCAAAGTCAACATAATTGGGGGAAAAATCACCATCAGTGATGAGCTAAGTCACCATTTGTGTTGGTTAAGTAAACATCATTGATCGGCAAAGTCAACATAAGTGCTGTTTAAGTCACCAAAAGTGAACGGAAAGTTAAAATAAGTGTCGGTAAAGTCACCATCAGTAATGAGCAAAGTTATTATTAGTGATGGCAAAGTAACTCTCAGTGATCGGCATAGAAATTATCTGTTGGGGCGAAGTCTCCATCAGTGATGAGCATAGTCACCATTAATGGTGGAAAAGTCAACATCAGTGAAGGGCAAAGTCAACATAAGTGGGGGCAAAGTCACCATCAGTGATGAGCGAAGACACCATTTGTGTTGCTAAAGAAAACATTAGTGATCGAAAAAGTCTACACAAGTTGGGGCAAATTCACCATCAGTGATGAGTCAAGTCACCATTACTGTTCGTAAAGTCACCTTCAGTGAAGGGCAAAGTCAACATAAGTGGGGGCAAAGTCACCATCAGTGATTAGCATAGTCACCATTTGTGTTGGTAAAGTAAACATTAGTGATCGGCAAAGTCTACAGAAGTGGGGACAAAGTCACCATCAGTGATGAGCAAAGTCACCATTTGCGTTGGTAAAGAAAACATTAGTGATCCGCAAAGTCTACACAAGTGGGTGCAAAGTCACCATTAGTGATGAGCAAAGTCACCATTAGTGGAGGGAAAGTCACCAGAAGTGATCAGCAAAGCAATTTTTAGCTGGGACAAAGTATCCATCAGTGATGAGTCATGTCACCATTAGTGTTCGTAAAGTCACCGTAAGTGAAGGGCAAAGTCAACATAATTGGGGGCAAAGTCACCATCAGTGATGAGTATAGTCACAATTAGTGGAGATAAAGTCAACATCAGTGATCGGCAAAGTCTACACAAGTGAGGGAAAAGTCATTATAAGTGGGGGCAAAGTCAACATCAGTGATCGGCAAAGAAATAATTAGTGGTGGCAAAATCACAATCAGTTTCTGTAAAGTCGGCATCAGCATTGAGCAAAGTAATTATTATTGTTGGTAAATTCAACAGAACTATTCGGCAAAGTCATAATTAGTTGGAACAAAGTCTCCATAAGTGAAGGGCAAAGTCAATAAAGGTGGGGGCAAAGTCACTATCATTGATGAGCATATTCACCTTTAATGGAAGAAATATCAGCAACAGTGAAGGGCAAAGTCACCAAAAATGAGCGGAAAGTTAAAATAAGTTTCGGTAAAGTCACTATCAGTGATCGGCATAGAAATTATTTGTTTGGGCAAAGTCTCCATCGGTGATAAGCATTGTCACCATTAATGGAGGAAAAGTGACAATCATTGAAGGGCAAAGTCAATAAAAGTGGGAGTAAAGTCATCATCAGTGATGAGCAAAGTCACCATTTGTGTTGGTAAAGTAAACATTAGTGATCGGCAAAGTCTTCACAAGTTGGGGTAAAGTCACCATCTGTGATGAGTAAAGTCACCATTAGTGGAGGAAAAGTCACCGGACGTGATCAGCAAAGTCATTTTTAGTGGAGACAAAGTCTCCATCAGTGATGAGTCAAGTCAACATTAGTGTTCGTAAAGTCACCGTAAGTGAAGGACAGAGTAAACAATAGTGGCGGCAAAATCTCGATCAGTGATGAATAAAGTCACTTTTAGTGTTCTTAAAGTCACCATAAGTGAAGGGCAAAGTCAATAAAAGTGGGGGTAAAGTCACCATCATTGATGAGCATAGTCACCATTAATGGAGGAAATATCACCATCAGTGAAGGGCAAAGTCAACATAAGTGGGGGAAAAATCACCATCAGTGATGAGCTAAGTCACCATTTGTGTTGGTTAAGTAAACATCATTGATCGGCAAAGTCAACATAAGTGCTGTTTAAGTCACCAAAAGTGAACGGAAAGTTAAAATAAGTCTCGGTAAAGTCACCATCAGTAATGAGCAAAGTTATTATTAGTGATGGCAAAGTAACTCTCAGTGATCGGCATAGAAATTATCTGTTGGGGCGAAGTCTCCATCAGTGATGAGCATAGTCACCATTAATGGTGGAAAAGTCAACATCAGTGAAGGGCAAAGTCAACATAAGTGGGGGCAAAGTCACCATCAGTGATGAGCGAAGACACCATTTGTGTTGCTAAAGAAAACATTAGTGATCGAAAAAGTCTACACAAGTTGGGGCAAATTCACCATCAGTGATGAGTCAAGTCACCATTAGTGTTCGTAAAGTCACCTTCAGTGAAGGGCAAAGTCAACATAAGTGGGGGCAAAGTAACCATCAGTGATTAGCATAGTCACCATTTGTGTTGGTAAAGTAAACATTAGTGATCGGCAAAGTCTACACAAGTGGGGACAAATTCACCATCAGTGATGAGCAAAGTCACCATTTGCGTTGGTAAAGAAAACATTAGTGATCCGCAAAGTCTACACAAGTGGGTGCAAAGTCACCATTAGTGATGAGCAAAGTCACCATTAGTGGAGGGAAAGTCACCAGAAGTGATCAGCAAAGCCATTTTTAGCTGGGACAAAGTATCCATCAGTGATGAGTCATGTCACCATTAGTGTTCGTAAAGTCACCGTAAGTGAAGGGCAAAGTCAACATAATTGGGGGCAAAGTCACCATCAGTGATGAGTATAGTCACAATTAGTGGAGATAAAGTCAACATCAGTGATCGGCAAAGTCTACACAAGTGAGGGAAAAGTCATTATAAGTGGGGGCAAAGTCAACATCAGTGATCGGCAAAGAAATAATTAGTGGTGGCAATGTCACCATCAGCATTGAGCAAAGTAATTATTATTGTTGGTAAAGTCAACAGAAGTGATCGGCAAAGTCACCATCAGTGATGAGCGAAGACACCATTTGTGTTGCTAAAGAAAACATTAGTGATCGAATAAGTCAACACAAGTTGGGGCAAATTCACCATCAGTGATGAGCATAGTCAGCATTAATGGAGGAAAAGTCACCATTAGTGTTCGTAAAGTCACCTTCAGTGAAGGGCAAAGTCAACATAAGTGGGGGCAAAGTCACCATCAGTGATGAGCATAGTCAGCATTAATGGAGGAAAAGTCACCATCAGTGAAGGACAAAGTCAACATGAGTGGGGGAAAAGTCACCATCAGTGATGAGCATTGTCACCATTAATGGAGCAAATATCACCATCAGTGAAGGGCAAAGTCAACATAAGTGGGGGCGAAGTCAACATCAGTGATGAGCAAAGACACCATTTGTGTTGGTAAAGTAAACATTAGTGATCGGGAAAGTCTACACAAGTGAGGGAAAAGTCATTATAAGTGGGGGCAAAGTCAACATCAGTGATCGGCAAAGTCTACACAAGTGAGGGAAAAGTCATTATAAGTGGGGGCAAAGTCAACATCAGTGATCGGCAAAGAAATAATTAGTGGTGGCAAAATCACAATCAGTGTCTGTAAAGTCACCATCAGCATTGAGCAAAGTAATTATTATTGTTGGTAAATTCAACAGAACTATTCGGCAAAGTCATAATTAGTTGGAACAAAGTCTCCATAAGTGAAGGGCAAAGTCAATAAAGGTGGGGGCAAAGTCACTATCATTGATGAGCATATTCACCTTTAATGGAAGAAATATCAGCATCAGTGAAGGGCAAAGTCACCAAAAATGAGCGGAAAGTTAAAATAAGTGTCGGTAAAGTCACTATCAGTGATCGGCATAGAAATTATTTGTTTGGGCAAAGTCTCCATCGGTGATAAGCATTGTCACCATTAATGGAGGAAAAGTGACAATCATTGAAGGGCAAAGTCAATAAAAGTGGGAGTAAAGTCATCATCAGTGATGAGCAAAGTCACCATTTGTGTTGGTAAAGTAAACATTAGTGATCGGCAAAGTCTTCACAAGTTGGGGTAAAGTCACCATCTGTGATGAGTAAAGTCACCATTAGTGGAGGAAAAGTCACCGGACGTGATCAGCAAAGTCATTTTTAGTGGAGACAAAGTCTCCATCAGTGATGAGTCAAGTCAACATTAGTGTTCGTAAAGTCACCGTAAGTGAAGGACAGAGTAAACAATAGTGGCGGCAAAATCTCCATCAGTGATGAATAAAGTCACTTTTAGTGTTCTTAAAGTCACCATAAGTGAAGGGCAAAGTCAATAAAAGTGGGGGTAAAGTCACCATCATTGATGAGCATAGTCACCATTAATGGAGGAAATATCACCATCAGTGAAGGGCAAAGTCAACATAAGTGGGGGAAAAATCACCATCAGTGATGAGCTAAGTCACCATTTGTGTTGGTTAAGTAAACATCATTGATCGGCAAAGTCAACATAAGTGCTGTTTAAGTCACCAAAAGTGAACGGAAAGTTAAAATAAGTGTCGGTAAAGTCACCATCAGGAATGAGCAAAGTTATTATTAGTGATGGCAAAGTAACTCTCAGTGATCGGCATAGAAATTATCTGTTGGGGCGAAGTCTCCATCAGTGATGAGCATAGTCACCATTAATGGTGGAAAAGTCAACATCAGTGAAGGGCAAAGTCAACATAAGTGGGGGCAAAGTCACCATCAGTGATGAGCGAAGACACCATTTGTGTTGCTAAAGAAAACATTAGTGATCGAAAAAGTCTACACAAGTTGGGGCAAATTCACCATCAGTGATGAGTCAAGTCACCATTACTGTTCGTAAAGTCACCTTCAGTGAAGGGCAAAGTCAACATAAGTGGGGGCAAAGTCACCATCAGTGATTAGCATAGTCACCATTTGTGTTGGTAAAGTAAACATTAGTGATCGGCAAAGTCTACACAAGTGGGGACAAAGTCACCATCAGTGATGAGCAAAGTCACCATTTGCGTTGGTAAAGAAAACATTAGTGATCCGCAAAGTCTACACAAGTGGGTGCAAAGTCACCATTAGTGATGAGCAAAGTCACCATTAGTGGAGGGAAAGTCACCAGGAGTGATCAGCAAAGCCATTTTTAGCTGGGACAAAGTATCCATCAGTGATGAGTCATGTCACCATTAGTGTTCGTAAAGTCACCGTAAGTGAAGGGCAAAGTCAACATAATTGGGGGCAAAGTCACCATCAGTGATGAGTATAGTCACAATTAGTGGAGATAAAGTCAACATCAGTGATCGGCAAAGTCTACACAAGTGAGGGAAAAGTCATTATAAGTGGGGGCAAAGTCAACATCAGTGATCGGCAAAGAAATAATTAGTGGTGGCAAAATCACAATCAGTGTCTGTAAAGTCACCATCAGCATTGAGCAAAGTAATTATTATTGTTGGTAAATTCAACAGAACTATTCGGCAAAGTCATAATTAGTTGGAACAAAGTCTCCATAAGTGAAGGGCAAAGTCAATAAAGGTGGGGGCAAAGTCACTATCATTGATGAGCATATTCACCTTTAATGGAAGAAATATCAGCATCAGTGAAGGGCAAAGTCACCAAAAATGAGCGGAAAGTTAAAATAAGTGTCGGTAAAGTCACTATCAGTGATCGGCATAGAAATTATTTGTTTGGGCAAAGTCTCCATCGGTGATAAGCATTGTCACCATTAATGGAGGAAAAGTGACAATCATTGAAGGGCAAAGTCAATAAAAGTGGGAGTAAAGTCATCATCAGTGATGAGCAAAGTCACCATTTGTGTTGGTAAAGTAAACATTAGTGATCGGCAAAGTCTTCACAAGTTGGGGTAAAGTCACCATCTGTGATGAGTAAAGTCACCATTAGTGGAGGAAAAGTCACCGGACGTGATCAGCAAAGTCATTTTTAGTGGAGACAAAGTCTCCATCAGTGATGAGTCAAGTCAACATTAGTGTTCGTAAAGTCACCGTAAGTGAAGGACAGAGTAAACAATAGTGGCGGCAAAATCTCCATCAGTGATGAATAAAGTCACTTTTAGTGTTCTTAAAGTCACCATAAGTGAAGGGCAAAGTCAATAAAAGTGGGGGTAAAGTCACCATCATTGATGAGCATAGTCACCATTAATGGAGGAAATATCACCATCAGTGAAGGGCAAAGTCAACATAAGTGGGGGAAAAATCACCATCAGTGATGAGCTAAGTCACCATTTGTGTTGGTTAAGTAAACATCATTGATCGGCAAAGTCAACATAAGTGCTGTTTAAGTCACCAAAAGTGAACGGAAAGTTAAAATAAGTCTCGGTAAAGTCACCATCAGTAATGAGCAAAGTTATTATTAGTGATGGCAAAGTAACTCTCAGTGATCGGCATAGAAATTATCTGTTGGGGCGAAGTCTCCATCAGTGATGAGCATAGTCACCATTAATGGTGGAAAAGTCAACATCAGTGAAGGGCAAAGTCAACATAAGTGGGGGCAAAGTCACCATCAGTGATGAGCGAAGACACCATTTGTGTTGCTAAAGAAAACATTAGTGATCGAAAAAGTCTACACAAGTTGGGGCAAATTCACCATCAGTGATGAGTCAAGTCACCATTAGTGTTCGTAAAGTCACCTTCAGTGAAGGGCAAAGTCAACATAAGTGGGGGCAAAGTAACCATCAGTGATTAGCATAGTCACCATTTGTGTTGGTAAAGTAAACATTAGTGATCGGCAAAGTCTACACAAGTGGGGACAAAGTCACCATCAGTGATGAGCAAAGTCACCATTTGCGTTGGTAAAGAAAACATTAGTGATCCGCAAAGTCTACACAAGTGGGTGCAAAGTCACCATTAGTGATGAGCAAAGTCACCATTAGTGGAGGGAAAGTCACCAGAAGTGATCAGCAAAGCCATTTTTAGCTGGGACAAAGTATCCATCAGTGATGAGTCATGTCACCATTAGTGTTCGTAAAGTCACCGTAAGTGAAGGGCAAAGTCAACATAATTGGGGGCAAAGTCACCATCAGTGATGAGTATAGTCACAATTAGTGGAGATAAAGTCAACATCAGTGATCGGCAAAGTCTACACAAGTGAGGGAAAAGTCATTATAAGTGGGGGCAAAGTCAACATCAGTGATCGGCAAAGAAATAATTAGTGGTGGCAATGTCACCATCAGCATTGAGCAAAGTAATTATTATTGTTGGTAAAGTCAACAGAAGTGATCGGCAAAGTCACCATCAGTGATGAGCGAAGACACCATTTGTGTTGCTAAAGAAAACATTAGTGATCGAATAAGTCAACACAAGTTGGGGCAAATTCACCATCAGTGATGAGCATAGTCAGCATTAATGGAGGAAAAGTCACCATTAGTGTTCGTAAAGTCACCTTCAGTGAAGGGCAAAGTCAACATAAGTGGGGGCAAAGTCACCATCAGTGATGAGCATAGTCAGCATTAATGGAGGAAAAGTCACCATCAGTGAAGGACAAAGTCAACATGAGTGGGGGAAAAGTCACCATCAGTGATGAGCATTGTCACCATTAATGGAGCAAATATCACCATCAGTGAAGGGCAAAGTCAACATAAGTGGGGGCGAAGTCAACATCAGTGATGAGCAAAGACACCATTTGTGTTGGTAAAGTAAACATTAGTGATCGGGAAAGTCTACACAAGTGAGGGAAAAGTCATTATAAGTGGGGGCAAAGTCAACATCAGTGTCTGTAAAGTCACCATCAGCATTGAGCAAAGTAATTATTATTGTTGGTAAAGTCAACAGAAGTGATCGGCAAAGTCATAATTAGTTGAAATAAAGTCTCCATAAGTGAAGGGCAAAGTCAATAAAGGTGGGGGCAAAGTCACCATCATTGATGAGCATATTCACCTTTAATGGAGGAAATATCACCATCAGTGAAGGGCAAAGTCAACATAAGAGGGGGAAAAATCACCATCAGTGATGAGCTAAGTCACCATTTGTGTTGGTAAAGTAAACATCAGTGATCGGCAAAGTCAACATTAGTGCTGTTTAAGTTACCAAAAATGAGCGGAAAGTCAAAATAAGTGTCGGTAAAGTCACTATCAGTAATGGCAAACTAATTATTAGTGTTGGCAAAGTCACTCTCAGTGATCGGCATAGAAATTATTTGTTGGGGCAAAGTCTCCATCGGTGATAAGCAAAGTCACCATTAATGGAGGAAAAGTCACAATCATTGAAGGGCAAAGTCAATAAAAGTTGGAGTAAAGTCATCATCAGTGATGAGCAAAGTCACCATTTGTGTTGGTAAAGTAAACATTAGTGATCGGCAAAGTCTTCACAAGTTGGGGTAAAGTCACCATCAGTGATGAGTAAAGTCACCATTAGTGGAGGAAAAGTCACCGGACGTGATCAGCAAAGTCATTTTTAGTGGAGACAAAGTCTCCATCAGTGATGAGTCGAATCAACATTAGTGTTCGTAAAGTCACCGTAAGTGAAGGGCAAAGTCAACAATAGTGGCGGCAAAATCTCCATCAGTGATGAATAAAGTCACTTTTAGTGTTCTTAAAGTCACCATAAGTGAAGGGCAAAGTCATTAAAAGTGGGGGTAAAGTCACCATCATTGATGAGCATAGTCACCATTAATGGAGGAAATATCACCATCAGTGATGGGCAAAGTCAACATAAGAGGGGGAAAAATCACCATCAGTGATGAGCTAAGTCACCATTTGTGTTGGTAAAGTAAACATCATTGATCGGCAAAGTCAACATAAGTGCTGTTTAAGTCACCAAAAGTGAACGGAAAGTTAAAATAAGTGTAGGTAAAGTCACCATCAGTAATGAGCAAAGTTATTATTAGTGATGGCAAAGTAACTCTCAGTGATCGGCATAGAAATTATATGTTGGGGCGAAGTCTCCATCAGTGATGAGCATAGTCACCATTAATGGAGGAAAAGTCAACATCAGTGAAGGGCAAAGTCAACATAAGTGGGGGCAAAGTCACCATCAGTGATGAGCGAAGACACCATTTGTGTTGCTAAAGAAAACATTAGTGATCGAAAAAGTCTACACAAGTTGGGGCAAATTCACCATCAGTGATGAGTCAAGTCACCATTAGTGTTCGTAAAGTCACCTTCAGTGAAGGGCAAAGTCAACATAAGTGGGGGCAGAGTAACCATCAGTGATTAGCATAGTCACCATTTGTGTTGGTAAAGTAAACATTAGTGATCGGCAAAGTCTACACAAGTGGGGACAAAGTCACCATCAGTGATGAGCAAAGTCACCATTTGCGTTGGTAAAGAAAACATTAGTGATCCGCAAAGTCTACACAAGTGGGTGCAAAGTCACCATCAGTGATGAGCAAAGTCACCATTTGTGGAGGGAAAGTCACCAGAAGTGATCAGCAAAGCCATTTTTAGCTGGGACAAAGTATCCATCAGTGATGAGTCATGTCACCATTAGTGTTCGTAAAGTCACCGTAAGTGAAGGGCAAAGTCAACATAATTGGGGGCAAAGTCACCATCAGTGATGAGTATAGTCACAATAAGTGGAGATAAAGTCAACATCAGTGATCGGCAAAGTCTACACAAGTGAGGGAAAAGTCATTATAAGTGGGGGCAAAGTCAACATCAGTGATCGGCAAAGAAATAATTAGTGGTGGCAATGTCACCATCAGCATTGAGCAAAGTAATTATTATTGTTGGTAAAGTCACCAGAAGTGATCGGCAAAGTAATAATTAGTGAGGTCAAGGTCACCATCAGTGATGACCTAAGTCACCATCAGTGAAGAAAAAAACATCATCAGTGCTCGGCAAAGGCAACATAAGTGGGGGCAAAGTCACCATGAGTGAAGAGCAAAGTCACCATAAGTGGGGACAAAGTCACCATCAGTGATGAGCAAAGACACGATTTGAGTTGGTAAAGAAAACATTAGTGATCGACAAAGTCTACACAAGTTGGAGAAAGTCACCATCACTGATGAGTTAAGTCACCAGAAGTGATCAGCAAAGTCATTTTTAGTGGGGACAAAGTCTCCACAAAAGATGAGTCAAGTCACCATTAGTGTTCGTAAAGTCACCATCAGTGAAGGGCAAAGTCAACATAAGTGGGGGCAAAGTCACCATCAGTGATGAGCATAGTCACAATTAGTGGAGGTAAAGTCAACACAAGTGAGGGAAAAGTCATTATAAGTGGGGGCAAAGTCAACATCAGTTATCGGCAAAGAAATAATTAGTGGTGGCAAAGTCACCATCTGTATAGAGCAAAGTAATTATTATTGTTGGTAAAGTCACCAGAAGTGATCGACAAAGAAATAATTAGTGAGGTCAAGGTCACCATCATTTAAGGGCAAAGTCAACATAATTGGGGGAAAAGTCACCATCAGTGATGAGCGAAGACACCATTTGTGTTGCTAAAGAAAACATTAGTGATCGAATAAGTCAACACAAGTTGGGGCAAATTCACCATCAGTGATGAGCATAGTCAGCATTAATGGAGGAAAAGTCACCATTAGTGTTCGTAAAGTCACCTTCAGTGAAGGGCAAAGTCAACATAAGTGGGGGCAAAGTCACCACCAGTGATGAGCATAGTCAGCATTAATGGAGGAAAAGTCACCATCAGTGAAGGACAAAGTCAACATGAGTGGGGGAAAAGTCACCATCAGTGATGAGCATTGTCACCATTAATGGAACAAATATCACCATCAGTGAAGGGCAAAGTCAACATAAGTGGGGGCGAAGTCAACATCAGTGATGAGCAAAGACACCATTTGTGTTGGTAAAGTAAACATTAGTGATCGGGAAAGTCTACACAAGTGAGGGAAAAGTCATTATAAGTGGGGGCAAAGTCAACATCAGTGTCTGTAAAGTCACCATCAGCATTGAGCAAAGTAATTATTATTGTTGGTAAAGTCAACAGAAGTGATCGGCAAAGTCATAATTAGTTGGAATAAAGTCTCCATAAGTGAAGGGCAAAGTCAATAAAGGTGGGGGCAAAGTCACCATCATTGATGAGCATATTCACCTTTAATGGAGGAAATATCACCATCAGTGAAGGGCAAAGTCAACATAAGAGGGGGAAAAACCACCATCAGTGATGAGCTAAGTCACCATTTGTGTTGGTAAAGTAAACATCAGTGATCGGCAAAGTCAACATAAGTGCTGTTTAAGTTACCAAAAATGAGCGGAAAGTCAAAATAAGTGTCGGTAAAGTCACTATCAGTAATGGCAAACTAATTATTAGTGTTGGCAAAGTCACTCTCAGTGATCGGCATAGAAATTATTTGTTGGGGCAAAGTCTCCATCGGTGATAAGCATAGTCACCATTAATGGAGGAAAAGTCACAATCATTGAAGGGCAAAGTCAATAAAAGTGGGAGTAAAGTCATCATCAGTGATGAGCAAAGTCACCATTTGTGTTGGTAAAGTAAACATCATTGATCGGCAAAGTCAACATAAGTGCTGTTTAAGTCACCAAAAGTGAACGGAAAGTTAAAAAAAGTGTAGGTAAAGTCACCATCAGTAATGAGCAAAGTTATTATTAGTGATGGCAAAGTAACTCTCAGTGATCGGCATAGAAATTATCTGTTGGGGCGAAGTCTCCATCAGTGATGAGCATAGTCTCAATTAATGGAGGAAAAGTCAACATCAGTGAAGGGCAAAGTTAACATAAGTGGGGGCAAAGTCTCCATCAGTGATGAGCAAAGCCAGTATTAATGGAAGAAAATTGACCATCAGTGAAGGACAAAGTCAACATAAGTGATTTGCAAAGAAATAATTAGTGGGGACAAAGTCACCATCATTGCCGGTAAAGTCACTCTGAGTGATCGGCATAGAAATTATTTGTTGGGGCTAAGTCTCCATCAGTGATAAGCATAGTCACCATTAATGGAGGAAAAGTCACAATCATTGAAGGGCAAAGTCAATAAAAGTGGGAGTAAAGTTATCATCAGTGATGAGCAAAGTCACCATTTGTGTTGGGAAAGTAAACATCAGTGATCGGCAAAGTTAACATAAGTGGGGGCAAGTTCATCATTAGTGTTCGTAAAGTCACCAGAAGTGATCAGCTAAATCATTATTAATGGGAACAAAGTCAACATAAGTGGAGTAGAAGTTACTATCAGTGATCGGCAAAGAAATAATTAGTGAGGTCAAGTTCAACATCAGTTAAGGGCAAAGTCAACACAAGTGGGGGCAAAGTCACCATCAGTGATGAATAAAGTCACCATTAGTGTTCATAAAGTCACCATCAGTGATGAGCATAGTTTGCATTAATGGAGGAAAATGTACTATCAGTGAAGGGCAAAGTGAACATAAGTGGGGAAAGTCACCATCAGTTATGTGCATAGTCACCATTTGTGTTGGTAAAGTAAACATTAGTGATCGGCGAAGTCTACACAAGTGGGGACAAAGTCACCATCAGTGATGAGCAAAGTCACCATTTGTGTTGGTAAAGTAAACATTAGTGATCCTAAAAATGTACACAAGTGGGTGCAAAGTCACCATCAGTAATGAGCAAAGTCACCATTAGTGGAGGAAAAGTCAACAGAAGTGATCAGCAAAGCCATTTTTAGTGGGGACAAAGTCACCATCAGTGATGAGTAATGTCACTATTAGTGTTCGTAAAGTCACCGTAAGTGAAGGGCAAAGTCAACATTATTGGGGGCAAAGTCACCATCAGTGATGAGCATAGTCACAATTAGTTGAGGTAAAGTCAACACAAGTGAGGGAAAAGTCATTATAAGTGGGGGCAAAGTCAACATCAGTGATCGGCAAAGAAATAATTAGTGGTGGCAAAGTCACCATCAGTAAAGAGCAAAGTAATTATTATTGTTGGTAAAGTCACCAGAAGTGATCGGCAAAGAAATAATTAGTGAGGTCAAGGTCACCATCATTTAAGGGAAAAGTCAACATAAGTGGGGGCAAAGTCACCATCAGTGATGAGCGAAGACACCATTTGTGTTGCTAAAGAAAACATTAGTGATCGAAAAAGTCTACACAAGTTGGGGCAAATTCACCATCAGTGATGAGTCAAGTCACCATTAGTGTTCGTAAAGTCACCTTCAGTGAAGGGCAAGGTCAACATAAGTGGGGGCAAAGTCACCATCAGTGATGAGCATAGTCAGCATTAATGGAGGAAAAGTCACCATCAGTGAAGGACAAAGTCAACATGAGTGGGGGAAAAGTCACCATCCGTGATGAGCATTGTCACCATTAATGGAACAAATATCAACATCAGTGAAGGGCAAAGTCAACATAAGTGGGGGCGAAGTCAACATCAGTGATGAGCAAAGACACCATTTGTGTTGGTAAAGTAAACATTAGTGATCGGGAAAGTCTACACAAGTGAGGGAAAAGTCATTATAAGTGGGGGCAAAGTCAACATCAGTGATCGGCAAAGAAATAATTAGTGGTGGCAAAATCACAATCAGTGTCTGTAAAGTCACCATCAGCATTGAGCAAAGTAATTATTATTGTTGGTAAATTCAACAGAAGTGATCGGCAAAGTCATAATTAGTTGGAACAAAGTCTCCATAAGTGAAGGGCAAAGTCAATAAAGGTGGGGGCAAAGTCACCATCATTGATGAGCATATTCACCTTTAATGGAGGAAATATCAGCATCAGTGAAGGGCAAAGTCACCAAAAATGAGCGGAAAGTCAAAATAAGTGTCGGTAAAGTCACTATCAGTAACGGCAAACTAATTATTAGTGTTGGCAAAGTCACTCTCAGTGATCGGCATAGAAATTATTTGTTGGGGCAAAGTCTCCATCGGTGATAAGCATAGTCACCATTAATGGAGGAAAAGTCACAATCATTGAAGGGCAAAGTCAATAAAAGTGGGAGTAAAGTCATCATCAGTGATGAGCAAAGTCACCATTTGTGTTGGTAAAGTAAACATTAGTGATCGGCAAAGTCTTCACAAGTTGGGGTAAAGTCACCATCAGTGATGAGTAAAGTCACCATTAGTGGAGGAAAAGTCACCGGACGTGATCAGCAAAGTCATTTTTAGTGGAGACAAAGTCTCCATCAGTGATGAGTCAAGTCAACATTAGTGTTCGTAAAGTCACCGTAAGTGAAGGGCAAAGTCAACAATAGTGGCGGCAAAATCTCCATTAGTGATGAATAAAGTCACTTTTAGTGTTCTTAAAGTCACCATAAGTGAAGGGCATAGTCACCATTAATGGAGGAAAAGTCAACATCAGTGAAAGGCAAAGTCAACATAAGTGGGGGCAAAGTCACCATCAGTGATGAGCGAAGACACCATTTGTGTTGGTAAAGAAAACATTAGTGATCGAAAAAGTCTACACAAGTTGGGGCAAATTCACCATCAGTGATGAGTCAAGTCACCATTAGTGTTCGTAAAGTCACCTTCAGTGAAGGGCAAAGTCAACATAAGTGGGGGCAAAGTAACCATCAGTGATTAGCATAGTCACCATTTGTGTTGGTAAAGTAAACATTAGTGATCGGCAAAGTCTACACAAGTGGGGACAAAGTCACCATCAGTGATGAGCAAAGTCACCATTTGCGTTGGTAAAGAAAACATTACTGATCCGCAAAGTCTACACAAGTGGGTGCAAAGTCACCATCAGTGATGAGCAAAGTCACCATTAGTGGAGGGAAAGTCACCAGAAGTGATCAGCAAAGCCATTTTTAGCTGGGACAAAGTATCCATCAGTGATGAGTCATGTCACCATTAGTGTTCGTAAAGTCACCGTAAGTGAAGGGCAAAGTCAACATAATTGGGGGCAAAGTCACCATCAGTGATGAGTATAGTCACAATTAGTGGAGATAAAGTCAACATCAGTGATCGGCAAAGTCTACACAAGTGAGGGAAAAGTCATTATAAGTGGGGGCAAAGTCAACATCATTGATCGGCAAAGAAATAATTAGTGGTGGCAATGTCACCATCAGCATTGAGCAAAGTAATTATTATTGTTGGTAAAGTCACCAGAAGTGATCGGCAAAGTAATAATTAGTGAGGTCAAGGTCACCATCAGTGATGACCTAAGTCACCATCAGTGAAGAAAAAAACATCATCAGTGCTCGGCAAAGGCAACATAAGTGGGGGCAAAGTCACCATGAGTGAAGGGCAAAGTCACCATAAGTGGGGACAAAGTCACCATCAGTGATGAGCAAAGACACGATTTGAGTTGGTAAAGAAAACATTAGTGATCGGCAAAGTCTACACAAGTTGGAGAAAGTCACCATCACTGATGAGTTAAGTCACCAGAAGTGATCAGCAAAGTCATTTTTAGTGGGGACAAAGTCTCCACAAGTGATGAGTCAAGTCACCATTAGTGTTCGTAAAGTCACCATCAGTGAAGGGCAAAGTCAACATAAGTGGGGGCAAAGTCACCATCAGTGATGAGCATAGTCACAATTAGTGGAGGTAAAGTCAACACAAGTGAGGGAAAAGTCATTATAAGTGGGGGCAAAGTCAACATCAGTGATCGGCAAAGAAATAATTAGTGGTGGCAAAGTCACCATCTGTATAGAGCAAAGTAATTATTATTGTTAGTAAAGTCACCAGAAGTGATCGACAAAGAAATAATTAGTGAGGTCAAGGTCACCATCATTTAAGGGCAAAGTCAACATAATTGGGGGAAAAGTCACCATCAGTGATGAGCGAAGACACCATTTGTGTTGCTAAAGAAAACATTAGTGATCGAATAAGTCAACACAAGTTGGGGCAAATTCACCATCAGTGATGAGCATAGTCAGCATTAATGGAGGAAAAGTCACCATTAGTGTTCGTAAAGTCACCTTCAGTGAAGGGCAAAGTCAACATAAGTGGGGGCAAAGTCACCATCAGTGATGAGCATAGTCAGCATTAATGGAGGAAAAGTCACCATCAGTGAAGGACAAAGTCAACATGAGTGGGGGAAAAGTCACCATCAGTGATGAGCATTGTCACCATTAATGGAACAAATATCACCATCAGTGAAGGGCAAAGTCAACATAAGTGGGGGCGAAGTCAACATCAGTGATGAGCAAAGACACCATTTGTGTTGGTAAAGTAAACATTAGTGATCGGGAAAGTCTACACAAGTGAGGGAAAAGTCATTATAAGTGGGGGCAAAGTCAACATCAGTGTCAGTAAAGTCACCATCAGCATTGAGCAAAGTAATTATTATTGTTGGTAAAGTCAACAGAAGTGATCGGCAAAGTCATAATTAGTTGGAATAGAGTCTCCATAAGTGAAGGGCAAAGTCAATAAAGGTGGGGGCAAAGTCACCATCATTGATGAGCATATTCACCTTTAATGGAGGAAATATCACCATCAGTGAAGGGCAAAGTCAACATAAGAGGGGGAAAAATCACCATCAGTGATGAGCTAAGTCAATATTTGTGTTGGTAAAGTAAACATCAGTGATCGGCAAAGTCAACATAAGTGCTGTTTAAGTTACCAAAAATGAGCGGAAAGTCAAAATAAGTGTCGGTAAAGTCACTATCAGTAATGGCAAACTAATTATTAGTGTTGGCAAAGTCACTCTCAGTGATCGGCATAGAAATTATTTGTTGGGGCAAAGTCTCCATCGGTGATAAGCATAGTCACCATTAATGGAGGAAAAGTCACAATCATTGAAGGGCAAAGTCAATAAAAGTGGGAGTAAAGTCATCATCAGTGATGAGCAAAGTCACCATTTGTGTTGGTAAAGTAAACATTAGTGATCGGCAAAGTCTTCACAAGTTGGGGTAAAGTCACCATCAGTGATGAGTAAAGTCACCATTAGTGGAGGAAAAGTCACCGGACGTGATCAGCAAAGTCATTTTTAGTGGAGACAAAGTCTCCATCAGTGATGAGTCAAGTCAACATTAGTGTTCGTAAAGTCACCGTGAGTGAAGGGCCAAGTCAACAATAGTGGCGGCAAAATCTCCATTAGTGATGAATAAAGTCACTTTTAGTGTTCTTAAAGTCACCATAAGTGAAGGGCATAGTCACCATTAATGGAGGAAAAGTCAACATCAGTGAAGGGCAAAGTCAACATAAGTGGGGGCAAAGTCACCATCAGTGATGAGCGAAGACACCATTTGTGTTGGTAAAGAAAACATTAGTGATCGAAAAAGTCTACACAAGTTGGGGCAAATTCACCATCAGTGATGAGTCAAGTCACCATTAGTGTTCGTAAAGTCACATTCAGTGAAGGGCAAAGTCAACATAAGTGGGGGCAAAGTAACCATCAGTGATTAGCATAGTCACCATTTGTGTTGGTAAAGTAAACATTAGTGATCGGCAAAGTCTACACAAGTGGGGACAAAGTCACCATCAGTGATGAGCAAAGTCACCATTTGCGTTGGTAAAGAAAACATTAGTGATCCGCAAAGTCTACACAAGTGGGTGCAAAGTCACCATCAGTGATGAGCAAAGTCACCATTAGTGGAGGGATTGTCACCAGAAGTGATCAGCAAAGCCATTTTTAGCTGGGACAAAGTATCCATCAGTGATGAGTCATGTCACCATTAGTGTTCGTAAAGTCACCGTAAGTGAAGGGCAAAGTCAACATAATTGGGGGCAAAGTCACCATCAGTGATGAGTATAGTCACAATTAGTGGAGATAAAGTCAACATCAGTGATCGGCAAAGTCTACACAAGTGAGGGAAAAGTCATTATAAGTGGGGGCAAAGTCAACATCATTGATCGGCAAAGAAATAATTAGTGGTGGCAATGTCACCATCAGCATTGAGCAAAGTAATTATTATTGTTGGTAAAGTCACCAGAAGTGATCGGCAAAGTAATAATTAGTGAGGTCAAGGTCACCATCAGTGATGACCTAAGTCACCATCAGTGAAGAAAAAAACATCATCAGTGCTCGGCAAAGGCAACATAAGTGGGGGCAAAGTCACCATGAGTGAAGGGCAAAGTCACCATAAGTGGGGACAAAGTCACCATCAGTGATGAGCAAAGACACGATTTGAGTTGGGAAAGAAAACATTAGTGATCGACAAAGTCTACACAAGTTGGAGAAAGTCACCATCACTGATGAGTTAAGTCACCAGAAGTGATCAGCAAAGTCATTTTTAGTGGGGACAAAGTCTCCACAAGTGATGAGTCAAGTCACCATTTGTGTTGGTAAAGTAAACATTAGTGATCGGCAAAGTCTACACAAGTGGGGACAAAGTCACCATCAGTGATGAGCAAAGTCACCATTTGCGTTGGTAAAGAAAACATTAGTGATCCGCAAAGTCTACACAAGTGGGTGCAAAGTCACCATCAGTGATGAGCAAAGTCACCATTAGTGGAGGGAAAGTCACCAGAAGTGATCAGCAAAGCCATTTTTAGCTGGGACAAAGTATCCATCAGTGATGAGTCATGTCACCATTAGTGTTCGTAAAGTCACCGTAAGTGAAGGGCAAAGTCAACATAATTGGGGGCAAAGTCACCATCAGTGATGAGTATAGTCACAATTAGTGGAGATAAAGTCAACATCAGTGATCGGCAAAGTCTACACAAGTGAGGGAAAAGTCATTATAAGTGGGGGCAAAGTCAACATCATTGATCGGCAAAGAAATAATTAGTGGTGGCAATGTCACCATCAGCATTGAGCAAAGTAATTATTATTGTTGGTAAAGTCACCAGAAGTGATCGGCAAAGTAATAATTAGTGAGGTCAAGGTCACCATCAGTGATGACCTAAGTCACCATCAGTGAAGAAAAAAACATCATCAGTGCTCGGCAAAGGCAACATAAGTGGGGGCAAAGTCACCATGAGTGAAGGGCAAAGTCACCATAAGTGGGGACAAAGTCACCATCAGTGATGAGCAAAGACACGATTTGAGTTGGGAAAGAAAACATTAGTGATCGACAAAGTCTACACAAGTTGGAGAAAGTCACCATCACTGATGAGTTAAGTCACCAGAAGTGATCAGCAAAGTCATTTTTAGTGGGGACAAAGTCTCCACAAGTGATGAGTCAAGTCACCATTTGTGTTGGTAAAGTAAACATTAGTGATCGGCAAAGTCTACACAAGTGGGGACAAAGTCACCATCAGTGATGAGCAAAGTCACCATTTGCGTTGGTAAAGAAAACATTAGTGATCCGCAAAGTCTACACAAGTGGGTGCAAAGTCACCATCAGTGATGAGCAAAGTCACCATTAGTGGAGGGAAAGTCACCAGAAGTGATCAGCAAAGCCATTTTTAGCTGGGACAAAGTATCCATCAGTGATGAGTCATGTCACCATTAGTGTTCGTAAAGTCACCGTAAGTGAAGGGCAAAGTCAACATAATTGGGGGCAAAGTCACCATCAGTGATGAGTATAGTCACAATTAGTGGAGATAAAGTCAACATCAGTGATCGGCAAAGTCTACACAAGTGAGGGAAAAGTCATTATAAGTGGGGGCAAAGTCAACATCATTGATCGGCAAAGAAATAATTAGTGGTGGCAATGTCACCATCAGCATTGAGCAAAGTAATTATTATTGTTGGTAAAGTCACCAGAAGTGATCGGCAAAGTAATAATTAGTGAGGTCAAGGTCACCATCAGTGATGACCTAAGTCACCATCAGTGAAGAAAAAAACATCATCAGTTCTCGGCAAAGGCAACATAAGTGGGGGCAAAGTCACCATGAGTGAAGGGCAAAGTCACCATAAGTGGGGACAAAGTCACCATCAGTGATGAGTAAAGACACGATTTGAGTTGGTAAAGAAAACATTAGTGATCGACAAAGTCTACACAAGTTGGAGAAAGTCACCATCACTGATGAGTTAAGTCACCAGAAGTGATCAGCAAAGTCATTTTTAGTGGGGACAAAGTCTCCACAAGTGATGAGTCAAGTCACCATTAGTGTTCGTAAAGTCACCATCAGTGAAGGGCAAAGTCAACATAAGTGGAGGCAAAGTCACCATCAGTGATGGGCATAGTCACAATTAGTGGAGGTAAAGTCAACACAAGTGAGGGAAAAGTCATTATAAGTGGGGGCAAAGTCAACATCAGTGATCGGCAAAGAAATAATTAGTGGTGGCAAAGTCACCATCTGTATAGAGCAAAGTAATTATTATTGTTAGTAAAGTCACCAGAAGTGATCGACAAAGAAATAATTAGTGAGGTCAAGGTCACCATCATTTAAGGGCAAAGTCAACATAATTGGGGGAAAAGTCACCATCAGTGATGAGCGAAGACACCATTTGTGTTGCTAAAGAAAACATTAGTGATCGAATAAGTCAACACAAGTTGGGGCAAATTCACCATCAGTGATGAGCATAGTCAGCATTAATGGAGGAAAAGTCACCATTAGTGTTCGTAAAGTCACCTTCAGTGAAGGGCAAAGTCAACATAAGTGGGGGCAAAGTCACCATCAGTGATGAGCATAGTCAGCATTAATGGAGGAAAAGTCACCATCAGTGAAGGACAAAGTCAACATGAGTGGGGGAAAAGTCACCATCAGTGATGAGCATTGTCACCATTAATGGAACAAATATCACCATCAGTGAAGGGCAAAGTCAACATAAGTGGGGGCGAAGTCAACATCAGTGATGAGCAAAGACACCATTTGTGTTGGTAAAGTAAACATTAGTGATCGGGAAAGTCTACACAAGTGAGGGAAAAGTCATTATAAGTGGGGGCAAAGTCAACATCAGTGTCAGTAAAGTCACCATCAGCATTGAGCAAAGTAATTATTATTGTTGGTAAAGTCAACAGAAGTGATCGGCAAAGTCATAATTAGTTGGAATAAAGTCTCCATAAGTGAAGGGCAAAGTCAATAAAGGTGGGGGCAAAGTCACCATCATTGATGAGCATATTCACCTTTAATGGAGGAAATATCACCATCAGTGAAGGGCAAAGTCAACATAAGAGGGGGAAAAATCACCATCAGTGATGAGCTAAGTCAATATTTGTGTTGGTAAAGTAAACATCAGTGATCGGCAAAGTCAACATAAGTGCTGTTTAAGTTACCAAAAATGAGCGGAAAGTCAAAATAAGTGTCGGTAAAGTCACTATCAGTAATGGCAAACTAATTATTAGTGTTGGCAAAGTCACTCTCAGTGATCGGCATAGAAATTATTTGTTGGGGCAAAGTCTCCATCGGTGATTAGCATAGTCACCATTAATGGAGGAAAAGTCACAATCATTGAAGGGCAAAGTCAATAAAAGTGGGAGTAAAGTCATCATCAGTGATGAGCAAAGTCACCATTTGTGTTGGTAAAGTAAACATTAGTGATCGGCAAAGTCTTCACAAGTTGGGGTAAAGTCACCATCAGTGATGAGTAAAGTCACCATTAGTGGAGGAAAAGTCACCGGACGTGATCAGCAAAGTCATTTTTAGTGGAGACAAAGTCTCCATCAGTGATGAGTCAAGTCAACATTAGTGTTCGTAAAGTCACCGTGAGTGAAGGGCCAAGTCAACAATAGTGGCGGCAAAATCTCCATTAGTGATGAATAAAGTCACTTTTAGTGTTCTTAAAGTCACCATAAGTGAAGGGCATAGTCACCATTAATGGAGGAAAAGTCAACATCAGTGAAGGGCAAAGTCAACATAAGTGGGGGCAAAGTCACCATCAGTGATGAGCGAAGACACCATTTGTGTTGGTAAAGAAAACATTAGTGATCGAAAAAGTCTACACAAGTTGGGGCAAATTCACCATCAGTGATGAGTCAAGTCACCATTAGTGTTCGTAAAGTCACATTCAGTGAAGGGCAAAGTCAACATAAGTGGGGGCAAAGTAACCATCAGTGATTAGCATAGTCACCATTTGTGTTGGTAAAGTAAACATTAGTGATCGGCAAAGTCTACACAAGTGGGGACAAAGTCACCATCAGTGATGAGCAAAGTCACCATTTGCGTTGGTAAAGAAAACATTAGTGATCCGCAAAGTCTACACAAGTGGGTGCAAAGTCACCATCAGTGATGAGCAAAGTCACCATTAGTGGAGGGAAAGTCACCAGAAGTGATCAGCAAAGCCATTTTTAGCTGGGACAAAGTATCCATCAGTGATGAGTCATGTCACCATTAGTGTTCGTAAAGTCACCGTAAGTGAAGGGCAAAGTCAACATAATTGGGGGCAAAGTCACCATCAGTGATGAGTATAGTCACAATTAGTGGAGATAAAGTCAACATCAGTGATCGGCAAAGTCTACACAAGTGAGGGAAAAGTCATTATAAGTGGGGGCAAAGTCAACATCATTGATCGGCAAAGAAATAATTAGTGGTGGCAATGTCACCATCAGCATTGAGCAAAGTAATTATTATTGTTGGTAAAGTCACCAGAAGTGATCGGCAAAGTAATAATTAGTGAGGTCAAGGTCACCATCAGTGATGACCTAAGTCACCATCAGTGAAGAAAAAAACATCATCAGTGCTCGGCAAAGGCAACATAAGTGGGGGCAAAGTCACCATGAGTGAAGGGCAAAGTCACCATAAGTGGGGACAAAGTCACCATCAGTGATGAGCAAAGACACGATTTGAGTTGGTAAAGAAAACATTAGTGATCGACAAAGTCTACACAAGTTGGAGAAAGTCACCATCACTGATGAGTTAAGTCACCAGAAGTGATCAGCAAAGTCATTTTTAGTGGGGACAAAGTCTCCACAAGTGATGAGTCAAGTCACCATTAGTGTTCGTAAAGTCACCATCAGTGAAGGGCAAAGTCAACATAAGTGGAGGCAAAGTCACCATCAGTGATGGGCATAGTCACAATTAGTGGAGGTAAAGTCAACACAAGTGAGGGAAAAGTCATTATAAGTGGGGGCAAAGTCAACATCAGTGATCGGCAAAGAAATAATTAGTGGTGGCAAAGTCACCATCTGTATAGAGCAAAGTAATTATTATTGTTAGTAAAGTCACCAGAAGTGATCGACAAAGAAATAATTAGTGAGGTCAAGGTCACCATCATTTAAGGGCAAAGTCAACATAATTGGGGGAAAAGTCACCATCAGTGATGAGCGAAGACACCATTTGTGTTGCTAAAGAAAACATTAGTGATCGAATAAGTCAACACAAGTTGGGGCAAATTCACCATCAGTGATGAGCATAGTCAGCATTAATGGAGGAAAAGTCACCATTAGTGTTCGTAAAGTCACCTTCAGTGAAGGGCAAAGTCAACATAAGTGGGGGCAAAGTCACCATCAGTGATGAGCATAGTCAGCATTAATGGAGGAAAAGTCACCATCAGTGAAGGACAAAGTCAACATGAGTGGGGGAAAAGTCACCATCAGTGATGAGCATTGTCACCATTAATGGAACAAATATCACCATCAGTGAAGGGCAAAGTCAACATAAGTGGGGGCGAAGTCAACATCAGTGATGAGCAAAGACACCATTTGTGTTGGTAAAGTAAACATTAGTGATCGGGAAAGTCTACACAAGTGAGGGAAAAGTCATTATAAGTGGGGGCAAAGTCAACATCAGTGTCTGTAAAGTCACCATCAGCATTGAGCAAAGTAATTATTATTGTTGGTAAAGTCAACAGAAGTGATCGGCAAAGTCATAATTAGTTGGAATAAAGTCTCCATAAGTGAAGGGCAAAGTCAATAAAGGTGGGGGCAAAGTCACCATCATTGATGAGCATATTCACCTTTAATGGAGGAAATATCACCATCAGTGAAGGGCAAAGTCAACATAAGAGGGGGAAAAATCACCATCAGTGATGAGCTAAGTCACTATTTGTGTTGGTAAAGTAAACATCAGAGATCGGCAAAGTCAACATAAGTGCTGTTTAAGTTACCAAAAATGAGCGGAAAGTCAAAATAAGTGTCGGTAAAGTCACTATCAGTAATGGCAAACTAATTATTAGTGTTGTCAAAGTCACTCTCAGTGATCGGCATAGAAATTATTTGTTGGGGCAAAGTCTCCATCGGTGATAAGCATAGTCACCATTAATGGAGGAAAAGTCACAATCATTGAAGGGCAAAGTCAATAAAAGTGGGAGTAAAGTCATCATCAGTGATGAGCAAAGTCACCATTTGTGTTGGTAAAGTAAACATTAGTGATCGGCAAAGTCTTCACAAGTTGGGGTAAAGTCACCATCAGTGATGAGTAAAGTCACCATTAGTGGAGGAAAAGTCACCGGACGTGATCAGCAAAGTCATTTTTAGTGGAGACAAAGTCTCCATCAGTGATGAGTCAAGTCAACATTAGTGTTCGTAAAGTCACCGTAAGTGAAGGGCAAAGTCAACAATAGTGGCGGCAAAATCTCCATCAGTGATGAATAAAGTCACTTTTAATGTTCTTAAAGTCACCATAAGTGAAGGGCAAAGTCAATAAAAGTGGGGGTAAAGTCACCATTAATGGAGGAAATATCACCATCAGTGAAGGGCAAAGTCAACATAAGAGGGGGAAAAATCACCATCAGTGATGAGCTAAGTCACCATTTGTGTTGGTAAAGTAAACATCATTGATCGGCAAAGTCAACATAAGTGCTGTTTAAGTCACCAAAAGTGAACGGAAAGTTAAAATAACTGTAGGTAAAGTCACCATCAGTAATGAGCAAAGTTATTATTAGTGATGGCAAAGTAACTCTCAGTGATCGGCATAGAAATTATCTGTTGGGGCGAAGTCTCCATCAGTGATAAGCATAGTCTCAATTAATGGAGGAAAAGTCAACATCAGTGAAGGGCAAAGTCAACATAAGTGGGGGCAAATTCACCATCAGTGATGAGCATAGTCACCATTAATGGAGGAAATATCACCATCAGTGAAGGGCAAAGTCAAAATTAATGGGGGCAAAGTCACCATCAGTGATGAGCAAAGTCACCATTTGTGTTGGTAAAGTAAACATCAGTGATCGGCAAAGTCAAAATAAGTGGAGGCAAAGTCACCATCAGTGATTTGCAAAGAAATAATTAGTGGGGACAAAGTCACCATCATTGTCGGTAAAGTCACTCACAGTGATCGGCAAAGAAACTATTTGTTGGGGCTAAGTCTCCATCAATGATAAGCATAGTCACCATTAATGGAGGAAAAGTCACAATCATTGAAGGGCAAAGTCAATAAAAGTGGGAGTAAAGTCATCATCAGTGATGAGCAAAGCCACCAATCTGTGTTGGGAAAGTAAACATCAGTGATCGGCAAAGTCAACATAAGTGGGGGGAAGGTCATCATTAGTGTTCGTAAAGTCACCAGAAGTGATCAGCTAAATCATTATTAATGGGAACAAAGTCAACATAAGTGGAGTAGAAGTTACTATCAGTGATCGGCAAAGAAATAATTAGTGAGGTCAAGTTCACCATCAGTTAAGAGCAAAGTCAACACAAGTGGGGGCAAAGTCA
Source organism: Brachionus asplanchnoidis (assembly GCA_025491095.1). Taxonomy (NCBI): domain Eukaryota; kingdom Metazoa; phylum Rotifera; class Eurotatoria; order Ploima; family Brachionidae; genus Brachionus; species Brachionus asplanchnoidis. The sequence goes on along the minus strand of JAILYF010000082.1, from coordinate 298,238 downwards.
CCATCAGTGATGAATAAAGTCACCATAAGTGTTCATAAAGTCACCATCAGTGATGAGCATAGTTTGCATTAATGGAGGTAAATGTACTATCAGTGAAGGGCAAAGTGAACATAAGTGGGGAAAAGTCACCATCAGTTATGTGCATAGTCACCATTTGTGTTGGTAAAGTAAACATTTGTGATCGGCAAAGTCTATACAAGTGGGGACAAAGTCACCATCAGTGATGAGCAAAGTCACCATTTGCGTTGGTAAAGTAAACATTAGTGATCCGCAAAGTCTACACAAGTGGGTGCAAAGTCACCATCAGTGATGAGCAAAGTCACCATTAGTGGAGGAAAAGTCACCAGAAGTGATCAGCAAAGCCATTTTTAGTGGGGACAAAGTCACCATCATTGATGAGCATATTCACCTTTAATGGAGGAAATATCACCATCAGTGAAGGGCAAAGTCAACATAAGAGGGGGAAAAATCACCATCAGTGATGAGCTAAGTCAATATTTGTGTTGGTAAAGTAAACATCAGTGATCGGCAAAGTCAACATAAGTGCTGTTTAAGTTACCAAAAATGAGCGGAAAGTCAAAATAAGTGTCGGTAAAGTCACTATCAGTAATGGCAAACTAATTATTAGTGTTGGCAAAGTCACTCTCAGTGATCGGCATAGAAATTATTTGTTGGGGCAAAGTCTCCATCGGTGATTAGCATAGTCACCATTAATGGAGGAAAAGTCACAATCATTGAAGGGCAAAGTCAATAAAAGTGGGAGTAAAGTCATCATCAGTGATGAGCAAAGTCACCATTTGTGTTGGTAAAGTAAACATTAGTGATCGGCAAAGTCTTCACAAGTTGGGGTAAAGTCACCATCAGTGATGAGTAAAGTCACCATTAGTGGAGGAAAAGTCACCGGACGTGATCAGCAAAGTCATTTTTAGTGGAGACAAAGTCTCCATCAGTGATGAGTCAAGTCAACATTAGTGTTCGTAAAGTCACCGTGAGTGAAGGGCCAAGTCAACAATAGTGGCGGCAAAATCTCCATTAGTGATGAATAAAGTCACTTTTAGTGTTCTTAAAGTCACCATAAGTGAAGGGCATAGTCACCATTAATGGAGGAAAAGTCAACATCAGTGAAGGGCAAAGTCAACATAAGTGGGGGCAAAGTCACCATCAGTGATGAGCGAAGACACCATTTGTGTTGGTAAAGAAAACATTAGTGATCGAAAAAGTCTACACAAGTTGGGGCAAATTCACCATCAGTGATGAGTCAAGTCACCATTAGTGTTCGTAAAGTCACATTCAGTGAAGGGCAAAGTCAACATAAGTGGGGGCAAAGTAACCATCAGTGATTAGCATAGTCACCATTTGTGTTGGTAAAGTAAACATTAGTGATCGGCAAAGTCTACACAAGTGGGGACAAAGTCACCATCAGTGATGAGCAAAGTCACCATTTGCGTTGGTAAAGAAAACATTAGTGATCCGCAAAGTCTACACAAGTGGGTGCAAAGTCACCATCAGTGATGAGCAAAGTCACCATTAGTGGAGGGAAAGTCACCAGAAGTGATCAGCAAAGCCATTTTTAGCTGGGACAAAGTATCCATCAGTGATGAGTCATGTCACCATTAGTGTTCGTAAAGTCACCGTAAGTGAAGGGCAAAGTCAACATAATTGGGGGCAAAGTCACCATCAGTGATGAGTATAGTCACAATTAGTGGAGATAAAGTCAACATCAGTGATCGGCAAAGTCTACACAAGTGAGGGAAAAGTCATTATAAGTGGGGGCAAAGTCAACATCATTGATCGGCAAAGAAATAATTAGTGGTGGCAATGTCACCATCAGCATTGAGCAAAGTAATTATTATTGTTGGTAAAGTCACCAGAAGTGATCGGCAAAGTAATAATTAGTGAGGTCAAGGTCACCATCAGTGATGACCTAAGTCACCATCAGTGAAGAAAAAAACATCATCAGTGCTCGGCAAAGGCAACATAAGTGGGGGCAAAGTCACCATGAGTGAAGGGCAAAGTCACCATAAGTGGGGACAAAGTCACCATCAGTGATGAGCAAAGACACGATTTGAGTTGGTAAAGAAAACATTAGTGATCGACAAAGTCTACACAAGTTGGAGAAAGTCACCATCACTGATGAGTTAAGTCACCAGAAGTGATCAGCAAAGTCATTTTTAGTGGGGACAAAGTCTCCACAAGTGATGAGTCAAGTCACCATTAGTGTTCGTAAAGTCACCATCAGTGAAGGGCAAAGTCAACATAAGTGGAGGCAAAGTCACCATCAGTGATGGGCATAGTCACAATTAGTGGAGGTAAAGTCAACACAAGTGAGGGAAAAGTCATTATAAGTGGGGGCAAAGTCAACATCAGTGATCGGCAAAGAAATAATTAGTGGTGGCAAAGTCACCATCTGTATAGAGCAAAGTAATTATTATTGTTAGTAAAGTCACCAGAAGTGATCGACAAAGAAATAATTAGTGAGGTCAAGGTCACCATCATTTAAGGGCAAAGTCAACATAATTGGGGGAAAAGTCACCATCAGTGATGAGCGAAGACACCATTTGTGTTGCTAAAGAAAACATTAGTGATCGAATAAGTCAACACAAGTTGGGGCAAATTCACCATCAGTGATGAGCATAGTCAGCATTAATGGAGGAAAAGTCACCATTAGTGTTCGTAAAGTCACCTTCAGTGAAGGGCAAAGTCAACATAAGTGGGGGCAAAGTCACCATCAGTGATGAGCATAGTCAGCATTAATGGAGGAAAAGTCACCATCAGTGAAGGACAAAGTCAACATGAGTGGGGGAAAAGTCACCATCAGTGATGAGCATTGTCACCATTAATGGAACAAATATCACCATCAGTGAAGGGCAAAGTCAACATAAGTGGGGGCGAAGTCAACATCAGTGATGAGCAAAGACACCATTTGTGTTGGTAAAGTAAACATTAGTGATCGGGAAAGTCTACACAAGTGAGGGAAAAGTCATTATAAGTGGGGGCAAAGTCAACATCAGTGTCTGTAAAGTCACCATCAGCATTGAGCAAAGTAATTATTATTGTTGGTAAAGTCAACAGAAGTGATCGGCAAAGTCATAATTAGTTGGAATAAAGTCTCCATAAGTGAAGGGCAAAGTCAATAAAGGTGGGGGCAAAGTCACCATCATTGATGAGCATATTCACCTTTAATGGAGGAAATATCACCATCAGTGAAGGGCAAAGTCAACATAAGAGGGGGAAAAATCACCATCAGTGATGAGCTAAGTCACTATTTGTGTTGGTAAAGTAAACATCAGAGATCGGCAAAGTCAACATAAGTGCTGTTTAAGTTACCAAAAATGAGCGGAAAGTCAAAATAAGTGTCGGTAAAGTCACTATCAGTAATGGCAAACTAATTATTAGTGTTGTCAAAGTCACTCTCAGTGATCGGCATAGAAATTATTTGTTGGGGCAAAGTCTCCATCGGTGATAAGCATAGTCACCATTAATGGAGGAAAAGTCACAATCATTGAAGGGCAAAGTCAATAAAAGTGGGAGTAAAGTCATCATCAGTGATGAGCAAAGTCACCATTTGTGTTGGTAAAGTAAACATTAGTGATCGGCAAAGTCTTCACAAGTTGGGGTAAAGTCACCATCAGTGATGAGTAAAGTCACCATTAGTGGAGGAAAAGTCACCGGACGTGATCAGCAAAGTCATTTTTAGTGGAGACAAAGTCTCCATCAGTGATGAGTCAAGTCAACATTAGTGTTCGTAAAGTCACCGTAAGTGAAGGGCAAAGTCAACAATAGTGGCGGCAAAATCTCCATCAGTGATGAATAAAGTCACTTTTAATGTTCTTAAAGTCACCATAAGTGAAGGGCAAAGTCAATAAAAGTGGGGGTAAAGTCACCATTAATGGAGGAAATATCACCATCAGTGAAGGGCAAAGTCAACATAAGAGGGGGAAAAATCACCATCAGTGATGAGCTAAGTCACCATTTGTGTTGGTAAAGTAAACATCATTGATCGGCAAAGTCAACATAAGTGCTGTTTAAGTCACCAAAAGTGAACGGAAAGTTAAAATAACTGTAGGTAAAGTCACCATCAGTAATGAGCAAAGTTATTATTAGTGATGGCAAAGTAACTCTCAGTGATCGGCATAGAAATTATCTGTTGGGGCGAAGTCTCCATCAGTGATAAGCATAGTCTCAATTAATGGAGGAAAAGTCAACATCAGTGAAGGGCAAAGTCAACATAAGTGGGGGCAAATTCACCATCAGTGATGAGCATAGTCACCATTAATGGAGGAAATATCACCATCAGTGAAGGGCAAAGTCAAAATTAATGGGGGCAAAGTCACCATCAGTGATGAGCAAAGTCACCATTTGTGTTGGTAAAGTAAACATCAGTGATCGGCAAAGTCAAAATAAGTGGAGGCAAAGTCACCATCAGTGATTTGCAAAGAAATAATTAGTGGGGACAAAGTCACCATCATTGTCGGTAAAGTCACTCACAGTGATCGGCAAAGAAACTATTTGTTGGGGCTAAGTCTCCATCAATGATAAGCATAGTCACCATTAATGGAGGAAAAGTCACAATCATTGAAGGGCAAAGTCAATAAAAGTGGGAGTAAAGTCATCATCAGTGATGAGCAAAGCCACCAATCTGTGTTGGGAAAGTAAACATCAGTGATCGGCAAAGTCAACATAAGTGGGGGGAAGGTCATCATTAGTGTTCGTAAAGTCACCAGAAGTGATCAGCTAAATCATTATTAATGGGAACAAAGTCAACATAAGTGGAGTAGAAGTTACTATCAGTGATCGGCAAAGAAATAATTAGTGAGGTCAAGTTCACCATCAGTTAAGAGCAAAGTCAACACAAGTGGGGGCAAAGTCACCATCAGTGATGAATAAAGTCACCATAAGTGTTCATAAAGTCACCATCAGTGATGAGCATAGTTTGCATTAATGGAGGTAAATGTACTATCAGTGAAGGGCAAAGTGAACATAAGTGGGGAAAAGTCACCATCAGTTATGTGCATAGTCACCATTTGTGTTGGTAAAGTAAACATTTGTGATCGGCAAAGTCTATACAAGTGGGGACAAAGTCACCATCAGTGATGAGCAAAGTCACCATTTGCGTTGGTAAAGTAAACATTAGTGATCCGCAAAGTCTACACAAGTGGGTGCAAAGTCACCATCAGTGATGAGCAAAGTCACCATTAGTGGAGGAAAAGTCACCAGAAGTGATCAGCAAAGCCATTTTTAGTGGGGACAAAGTCTCCATCAGTGATGAGTCATGTCACTATTAGTGTTCGTAAAGTCGGCGTAAGTGAAGGGCAAAGTCAACATAATTGGGGGCAAAGTCACCATCAGTGATGAGCATAGTCACAATTAGTGGAGGTAAAGTCAACACAAGTGAGGGAAAAGTAATTATAAGTGGGGGCAAAGTCAACATCAGTGATCGGCAAAGAAATAATTAGTGGTGGCAAAATCACCATCTGTATAGAGCAAAGTAATTATTATTGTTGGTAAAGTCACTAGAAGTGATCGACAAAGAAATAATTAGTGAGGTCAAGGTCACCATCATTTAAGGGCAAAGTCAACACAAGTGGGGGCAAAGTCACCATCAGTGATGAGCGAAGACACCATTTGTGTTGGTAAAGTAAACATTAGTGATCGGGAAAGTCAACACAAGTTGGGGCAAATTCACCATCAGTGATGAGTCAAGTCACCATTAGTGTTCGTAAAGTCACCTTCAGTGAAGGGCAAAGTCAACATAAGTGGGGGCAAAGTCACCATCAGTGATGAGCATAGTCAGCATTAATGGAGGAAAAGTCACCATCAATGAAGGACAAAGTCAACATGAGTGGGGGAAAAGTCACCATCAGTGATGAGCATTGTCACCATTAATGGAACAAATATCACCATCAGTGAAGGGCAAAGTCAACATAAGTGGGGGCGAAGTCAACATCAGTGATGAGCAAAGACACCATTTGTGTTTGTAAAGTAAACATTAGTGATCGGGAAAGTCTACACAAGTGAGGGAAAAGTCATTATAAGTGGGGGCAAAGTCAACATCAGTGATCGGCAAAGAAATAATTAGTGGTGGCAAAATCACCATCAGTGTCTGTAAAGTCACCATCAGCATTGAGCAAAGTATTTATTATTGTTGGTAAAGTCAACAGAAGTGATCGGCAAAGTCATAACTAGTTGGAATAAAGTCTCCATAAGTGAAGGGCAAAGTCAATAAAGGTGGGGGCAAAGTCACCATCATTGATGAGCATATTCACCTTTAATGGAGGAAATATCAGCATTAGTGAAGGGCAAGGTCAACATAAGTCGGGGCAAAGTCACCATTTGTGTTGGTAAAGTAAACATCAGTGATCGGCAAAGTCAACATAAGTGCTGTTTAAGTCACCAAAAATGAGCGGAAAGTCAAAATAAGTGTCGTTAAAGTCACTATCAGTAATGGCAAACTAATTATTAGTGTTGGCAAAGTCACCCTCAGTGATCGGCATAGAAATTATTTGTTGGGGCAAAGTCTCCATCGGTGATAAGCATAGTCACCATTAATGGAGGAAAAGTCACAATCATTGAAGGGCAAAGTCAATAAAAGTGGGAGTAAAGTCATCATCAGTGATGAGCAAAGTCACCATTTGTGTTGGTAAAGTAAACATTAGTGATCGGCAATGTCTTCACAAGTTGGGGTAAAGTCACCATCAGTGATGAGTAAAGTCACCATTAGTGGAGGAAAAGTCACCGGACGTGATCAGCAAAGTCATTTTTAGTGGAGACAAAGTCTCCATCAGTGATGAGTCAAGTCAACATTAGTGTTCGTAAAGTCACCGTAAGTGAAGGGCAAAGTCAACAATAGTGGCGGCAAAATCTCCATCAGAGATGAATAAAGTCACTTTTAGTGTTCTTAAAGTCACCATAAGTGAAGGGCAAAGTCAATAAAAGTGGGGGTAAAGTCACCATCATTGATGAGCATAGTCACCATTAATGGAGGAAATATCACCATCAGTGAAGGGCAAAGTCAACATAAGAGGAGGAAAAATCACCATCAGTGATGAGCTAAGTCACCATTTGTGTTGGTAAAGTAAACATCATTGATCGGCAAAGTCAACATAAGTGGGGGCAAAGTCACCATCAGTGATGAGCATAGTCAGCATTAATGGAGGAAAAGTCACCATCAGTGAAGGACAAAGTCAACATGAGTGGGGGAAAAGTCACCATCAGTGATGAGCATTGTCAACATTAATTAAAGAAAAGTGACCATCAGTGAAGGGCAAAGTCAACATAAACGGGGCAAAGTCAACATCAGTGATGAACAAAGACACCATTTGTGTTGGTAAAGAAAACATTGGTGATCGGCAAAGTCTACACAAGTTGGGGCAAAGTCACCATCAGTGATGAGTAAAGTCACCATTGGTGGAGGAAAAGTCACCAGAAGTGATCAGCAAAGTCATTTTTAGTGGGGACAAAGTCTCCATCAGTGATGAGTAAAGTCACCATTAGTGTTCGTAAAGTCACCATCAGTGATGAGCAATGTCACTAATAGTGTTCTTAAAGTCACCATAAGTGAAGGGCGAAGTCAATAAAAGTGGGGGCAAAGTAACCATCAGTGATGAGCATAGTCACCATTAATGGAGGAAATATCACCATCAGTGAAGGGCAAAGTCAACATAAATGGGGGCAAAGTCACCATCAGTGATGAACAAAGTCACCATTTGTGTTGGTAAAAAAAAACATCAGTGATCGGCAAAGTCAACATAAGTGGGGGCAAAGTTAAGATATTTTTAGTGTTGTTTAAGTCACCATAGTGAACGCTAAAGTCAAAATAAGTGGAGGCAAAGTCACCATCAGTGATTTGCAAAGAAATAATTAGTGGGGACAAAGTCACCATCATTGTTGGCAAAGTCACTATCAGGAATGAGCAAAGTAATTATTTGTTGGGGCAAAGTCTCCATCGGTGATAAGCATAGTCACCATTAATGGAGGAAAAGTCACAATCATTGAAGGGCAAAGTCAATAAAAGTGGGAGTAAAGTCATCATCAGTGATGAGCAAAGTCACCATTTGAGTTGGTAAAGTAAACATCAGTGATCGGCAAAGTCAACATAAGTGGGTGCAAAGTCACCATTAGTGTTCGTAGAGTCACCAGAAGTGACCAGCTAAATCATTATTAATGGGAACAAAGTCAACATAAGTGGTGTAGAAGTTACTATCAGTGATCGGCAAAGAAATAATTAGTGGTGGCAAAATCACCATCAGTGTCTGTAAAGTCACCATCAGCATTGAGCAAAGTAATTATTATTGTTGGTAAAGTCAACAGAAGTGATCGGCAAAGTCATAATTAGTTGGAATAAAGTCTCCATAAGTGAAGGGCAAAGTCAATAAAGGTGGGGGCAAAGTCACCATCATTGATGAGCATATTCACCTTTATTGGAGGAAATATCAGCATTAGTGAAGGGCAAGGTCAACATAAGTCGGGGCAAAGTCACCATTTGTGTTGGTAAAGTTAACATCAGTGATCGGCAAAGTCTTCACAAGTTGGGGTAAAGTCATCATCAGTGATGAGTAAAGTCACCATTAGTGGAGGAAAAGTCACCGGACGTGATCAGCAAAGTCATTTTTAGTGGAGACAAAGTCTCCATCAGTGATGAGTCAAGTCAACATTAGTGTTCGTAAAGTCACCGTAAGTGAAGGGCAAAGTCAACAATAGTGGCGGCAAAATCTCCATCAGTGATGAATAAAGTCACTTTTAGTGTTCTTAAAGTCACCATAAGTGAAGGGCAAAGTCAATAAAAGTGGGGGTAAAGTCACCATCATTGATGAGCATAGTCACCATTAATGGAGGAAATATCACCATCAGTGAAGGGCAAAGTCAACATAAGGGGGGGAAAAATCACCATCAGTGATGAGCTAAGTCACCATTTGTGTCGGTAAAGTCACCATCAGTAATGAGCAAAGTTATTATAAGTGATGGCAAAGTAACTCTCAGTGATCGGCATAGAAATTATCTGTTGGGGCGAAGTCTCCATCAGTGATGAGCATAGTCACAATTAATGGAGGAAAAGTCAACATCAGTGAAGGGCAAAGTCAACATAAGTGGGGGCAAAGTCTCCATCAGTGATGAGCAAAGTCAGCATTAATGGAAGAAAAGTCACCATCAAGGAAGGACAAAGTCAACATAAGTGGAGGCAAAGTCACCATCAGTGATGAGCATTGTCAACATTAATTAAAGAAAAGTCACCATCAGTGAAGGGCAAAGTCAACATAAACGGGGCAAAGTCAACATCAGTGATGAACAAAGACACCATTTGTGTTGGTAAAGTAAACATTAGTGATCGGCAATGTCTTCACAAGTTGGGGTAAAGTCACCATCAGTGATGAGTAAAGTCACCATTGGTGGAGGAAAAGTCACCAGAAGTGATGAGCAATGTCACTAATAGTGTTCTTTAAGTCACCATAAGTGAAGGGCGAAGTCAATAAAAGTGGGGGCAAAGTCACCATCAGTGATGAGCATAGTCACCATTAATGGAGGAAATATCACCATCAGTGAAGGGCAAAGTCAACATAAATGGGGGCAAAGTCACCATCAGTGATGAGCAAAGTCACCATTTGTGTTGGTAAAAAAAAACATCAGTGATCGGCAAAGTCAACATAAGTGGGGGCAAAGTTAAGATATTTTTAGTGTTGTTTAAGTCACCATAGTGAACGCTAAAGTCAAAATAAGTGGAGGCAAAGTCACCATCAGTGATTTGCAAAGAAATAATTAGTGGGGACAAAGTCACCATCATTGTTGGCAAAGTCACTATCAGGAATGAGTAAAGTAATTATTTGTTGGGGCAAAGTCTCCATCGGTGATAAGCATAGTCACCATTAATGGAGGAAAAGTCACAATCATTGAAGGGCAAAGTCAATAAAAGTGGGAGTAAAGTCATCATCAGTGATGAGCAAAGTCACCATTTGAGTTGGTAAAGTAAACATCAGTGATCGGCAAATCCAACATAAGTGGGTGCAAAGTCACCATTAGTGTTCGTAGAGTCACCAGAAGTGACCAGCTAAATCATTATTAATGGGAACAAAGTCAACATAAGTGGTGTAGAAGTTACTATCAGTGATCGGCAAAGAAATAATTAGTGAGGTCAAGTTCACCATCAGTTAAGGGCAAAGTCAACACAAGTGGGGGCAAAGTCACCATCAGTGATGAATAAAGTCACCATTAGTGTTCATAAAGTCACCATCAGTGATGAGCATAGTCACAATTAGTGGAGGAAAAGTCACCATCAGTGAATGGCAAAGTCAACATAAGTGGAGTAGAAGTTACTATCAGTGATCGGCAAAGAAATAATTAGTGGTGGCAAAATCATCATTAGTGTCTGTAAAGTCACCATCAGCATTGAGCAAAGTAATTATTATTGTTGGTAAAGTCAACAGAAGTGATCGGCAAGGTCATAATTAGTTGGAATAAAGTCTCCATAAGTGAAGGGCAAAGTCAATAAAGGTGGGGGCAAAGTCACCATCATTGATGAGCATATTCACCTTTATTGGAGGAAATATCAGCATTAGTGAAGGGCAAGGTCAACATAAGTCGGGGCAAAGTCACCATTTGTGTTGGTAAAGTTAACATCAGTGATCGGCAAAGTCTTCACAAGTTGGGGTAAAGTCACCATCAGTGATGAGTAAAGTCACCATTAGTGGAGGAAAAGTCACTGTACGTGATCAGCAAAGTCATTTTTAGTGGAGACAAAGTCTCCATCAGTGATGAGTCAAGTCAACATTAGTGTTCGTAAAGTCACCGTAAGTGAAGGGCAAAGTCAACAATAGTGGCGGCAAAATCTCCATCAGTGATGAATAAAGTCACTTTTAGTGTTCTTAAAATCACCATAAGTGAAGGGCAAAGTCAATAAAAGTGGGGGTAAAGTCACCATCATTGATGAGCATAGTCACCATTAATGGAGGAAATATCACCATCAGTGAAGGGCAAAGTCAACATAAGAGGGGGAAAAATCACCATCAGTGATGAGCTAAGTCACCATTTGTGTCGGTAAAGTCACCATCAGTAATGAGCAAAGTTATTATAAGTGATGGCAAAGTAACTCTCAGTGATCGGCATAGAAATTATCTGTTGGGGCGAAGTCTCCATCAGTGATGAGCATAGTCACAATTAATGGAGGAAAAGTCAACATCAGTGAAGGGCAAAGTCAACATAAGTGGGGGCAAAGTCTCCATCAGTGATGAGCAAAGTCAGCATTAATGGAAGAAAAGTCACCATCAGTGAAGGACAAAGTCAACATAAGTGGAGGCAAAGTCACCATCAGTGATGAGCATTGTCAACATTAATTAAAGAAAAGTCACCATCAGTGAAGGGCAAAGTCAACATAAACGGGGCAAAGTCAACATCAGTGATGAACAAAGACACCATTTGTGTTGGTAAAGTAAACATTGGTGATCGGCAAAGTCTACACAAGTTGGGGCAAAGTCACCATCAGTGATGAGTAAAGTCACCATTGGTGGAGGAAAAGTCACCAGAAGTGATCAGCAAAGTCATTTTTAGTGGGGACATAGTCTCCATCAGTGATGAGTAAAGTCACCATTAGTGTTCGTAAAGTCACCATCAGTGATGAGCAATGTCACTAATATTGTTCTTAAAGTCACCATAAGTGAAGGGCGAAGTCAATAAAAGTGGGGGCAAAGTCACCATCAGTGATGAGCATAGTCACCATTAATGGAGGAAATATCACCTTCAGTGAAGGGCAAAGTCAACATAAATGGGGGCAAAGTCACCATCAGTGATGAACAAAGTCACCATTTGTGTTGGTAAAAAAAAACATCAGTGATCGGCAAAGTCAACATAAGTGGGGGCAAAGTTAAGATATTTTTAGTGTTGTTTAAGTCACCATAGTGAACGCTAAAGTCAAAATAAGTGGAGGCAAAGTCACCATCAGTGATTTGCAAAGAAATAATTAGTGGGGACAAAGTCACCATCATTGTTGGCAAAGTCACTATCAGGAATGAGCAAAGTAATTATTTGTTGGGGCAAAGTCTCCATCGGTGATAAGCATAGTCACCATTAATGGAGGAAAAGTCACAATCATTGAAGGGCAAAGTCAATAAAAGTGGGAATAAAGTCATCATCAGTGATGAGCAAAGTCACCATTTGAGTTGGTAAAGTAAACATCAGTGATCGGCAAAGTCAACATAAGTGGGTGCAAAGTCACCATTAGTGTTCGTAGAGTCACCAGAAGTGACCAGCTAAATCACTATTAATGGGAACAAAGTCAACATAAGTGGTGTAGAAGTAACTATCAGTGATCGGCAAAGAAATAATTAGTGGCGGCAAAATCACCATCAGTGTCTGTAAAGTCACCATCAGCATTGAGCAAAGTAATTATTATTGTTGGTAAAGTCAACAGAAGTGATCGGCAAAGTCATAATTAGTTGGAATAAAGTCTCCATAAGTGAAGGGCAAAGTCAATAAAGGTGGGGGCAAAGTCACCATCATTGATGAGCATATTCACCTTTATTGGAGGAAATATCAGCATTAGTGAAGGGCAAGGTCAACATAAGTCGGGGGAAAGTCACCATTTGTGTTGGTAAAGTTAACATCAGTGATCGGCAAAGTCTTCACAAGTTTGGGTAAAGTCACCATCAGTGATGAGTAAAGTCACCATTAGTGGAGGAAAAGTCACCGGACGTGATCAGCAAAGTCATTTTTAGTGGAGACAAAGTCTCCATCAGTGATGAGTCAAGTCAACATAAGTGTTCGTAAAGTCACCATAAGTGAAGGGCAAAGTCAACAATAGTGGCGGCAAAATCTCCATCAGCGATGAATAAAGTCACTTTTAGTGTTCTTAAAGTCACCATAAGTGAAGGGCAAAGTCTTCACAAGTTGGGGTAAAGTCACCATCAGTGATGAGCATAGTCACCATTAATGGAGGAAATATCACCATCAGTGAAGGGCAAAGTCAACATAAGAGGGGGAAAAATCACCATCAGTGATGAGCTAAGTCACCATTTGTGTCGGTAAAGTCACCATCAGTAATGAGCAAAGTTATTATAAGTGATGGCAAAGTAACTCTCAGTGATCGGCATAGAAATTATCTGTTGGGGCGAAGTCTCCATCAGTGATGAGCATAGTCACAATTAATGGAGGAAAAGTCAACATCAGTGAAGGGCAAAGTCAACATAAGTGGGGGCAAAGTCTCCATCAGTGATGAGCAAAGTCAGCATTAATGGAAGAAAAGTCACCATCAGTGAAGGACAAAATCAACATAAGTGGAGGCAAAGTCACCATCAGTGATGAGCATTGTCAACATTAATTAAAGAAAAGTCACCATCAGTGAAGGGCAAAGTCAACATAAACGGGGCAAAGTCAACATCAGTGATGAACAAAGACACCATTTGTGTTGGTAAAGTAAACATTGGTGATCGGCAAAGTCTACACAAGTTGGGGCAAAGTCACCATCAGTGATGAGTAAAGTCACCATTGGTGGAGGAAAAGTCACCAGAAGTGATCAGCAAAGTCATTTTTAGTGGGGACATAGTCTCCATCAGTGATGAGTAAAGTCACCATTAGTGTTCGTAAAGTCACCATCAGTGATGAGCAATGTCACTAATATTGTTCTTAAAGTCACCATAAGTGAAGGGCGAAGTCAATAAAAGTGGGGGCAAAGTCACCATCAGTGATGAGCATAGTCACCATTAATGGAGGAAATATCACCATCAGTGAAGGGCAAAGTCAACATAAATGGGGGCAAAGTCACCATCAGTGATGAACAAAGTCACCATTTGTGTTGGTAAAAAAAAACATCAGTGATCGGCAAAGTCAACATAAGTGGGGGCAAAGTTAAGATATTTTTAGTGTTGTTTAAGTCACCATAGTGAACGCTAAAGTCAAAATAAGTGGAGGCAAAGTCACCATCAGTGATTTGCAAAGAAATAATTAGTGGGGACAAAGTCACCATCATTGTTGGCAAAGTCACTATCAGGAATGCGCAAAGTAATTATTTGTTGGGGCAAAGTCTCCATCGGTGATAAGCATAGTCACCATTAATGGAGGAAAAGTCACAATTATTGAAGGGCAAAGTCAATAAAAGTGGGAGTAAAGTCATCATCAGTGATGAGCAAAGCCACCATTTGAGTTGGTAAAGTAAACATCAGTGATCGGCAAAGTCAACATAAGTGGGTGCAATGTCACCATTAGTGTTCGTAGAGTCACCAGAAGTGACCAGCTAAATCATTATTAATGGGAACAAAGTCAACATAAGTGGTGTAGAAGTTACTATCAGTGATCGGCAAAGAAATAATTAGTGAGGTCAAGTTCACCATCAGTTAAGGGCAAAGTCAACACAAGTGGGGGCAAAGTCACCATCAGTGATGAATAAAGTCACCATTAGTGTTCATAAAGTCACCATCAGTGATGAGCATAGTCACAATTAGTGGAGGAAAAGTCACCATCAGTGAATGGCAAAGTCAACATAAGTGGAGTAGAAGTTACTATCAGTGATCGGCAAGGAAAAAATTAGTGAGGTCAAAGTCACCATCAGTTAAGGGCCAAGTTAACACAAGTGGGGGCAAAGTCACCATCAGTTATGAGCATAATCATCATTAATTGAGGAAAAGTCACATTCAGTGCAGGGCAAAGTGAACATAAGTGGGGGCAAAATCACCATTTGTGTTGGTAAAGTAATCATCAGTGATCGGCAAAGTCAACATAAGTGGGGACAATGTCTTCATCAGTGAAGAATAAAGTCACCAGAAGTGATCAGCAAAATCATTATTAATGGGAACATAGTCTCCATCAGTGATGAATAAAGTCACCATTAGTGTTCGTAAAGTCACCATCAGTGATGAGCATAGTCAGCATTAATGGAGGAAAAGTCACCATCAGTGATCCGCAAATTCAACATTAGTGGGGGCAAAGTGTTCATCAGTGATGAATAAAGTCACCAGAAGTGATCAGCAAAATCATTATTAATGGGAACAAAGTCTCCATCACTGATGAATAAAGTCACCATTAGTGTCCGTTAAGTCACCATCAGTTATGAGCATGGTCACCATTTGTGTTGGTAGAGTAAACATTAGTGATCGGCAAATACCACACAAGTGGGGGCAAAGTCACCATCAGTGATGAGCATAGTCAACATAAGTGGGGACAAAGTCTTCATCAGTGAAGAATAAAGTCACCAGAAGTGATCAGCAAAATCATTATTAATGGGAACATAGTCTCCATCAGTGATGAATAAAGTCACCATTAGTGTTCGTAAAGTCACCATCAGTGATGAGCATGGTCACCTTTTGTGTTGGTAGAGTAAACATTAGTGATCGGCAAATACCACACAAGTGGGGGCAAAGTCACCATCAGTGATGAGCATAGTCACAATTAGTGAAGGAAAAGTCACCATCAGTGAATGGCAAAGTCAACATAAGTGGGGACAAAGTCTTCATCAGTGAAGAATAAAGTCACCAGAAGTGATCAGCAAAATCATTATTAATGGGAACATAGTCTCCATCACTGATGAATAAAGTCACCATTAGTGTCCGTTAAGTCACCATCAGTTATGAGCATGGTCACCATTTGTGTTGGTAGAGTAAACATTAGTGATCGGCAAATACCACACAAGTGGGGGCAAAGTCACCATCAGTGATGAGCATAGTCACAATTAGTGAAGGAAAAGTCACCATCAGTGAATGGCAAAGTCAACATAAGTGGGGACAAAGTCTTCATCAGTGAAGAATAAAGTCACCAGAAGTGATCAGCAAAATCATTATTAATGGGAACATAGTCTCCATCAGTGATGAATAAAGTCACCATTAGTGTTCGTAAAGTCACCATCAGTGATGAGCATAGTCAGCATTAATGGAGGAAAAGTCACCATCAGTGATCGGCAAATTCAACATTAGTGGGGGCAAAGTGTTCATCAGTGATGAATAAAGTCACCAGAAGTGATCAGCAAAATCATTATTAATGGGAACAAAGTCTCCATCACTGATGAATAAAGTCACCATTAGTGTCCGTTAAGTCACCATCAGTTATGAGCATGGTCACCATTTGTGTAGGTAGAGTAAACATTAGTGATCGGCAAATACCACACAAGTGGGGGCAAAGTCACCATCAGTGATGAGCATAGTCACAATTAGTGAAGGAAAAGTCACCATCAGTGAATGGCAAAGTCAACATAAGTGGAGTAGAAGTTACTATCAGTGATCGGCAAGGAAAAAATTAGTGAGGTCAAAGTCACCATCAGTTAAGAGCAAAGTCAACACAAGTGGGGGCACAGTCACCGACAGTGATGAGCATAGTCACCATTAATGGAGGAAAAGTCACCATCAGTGAAGGGCAAAGTAAACATAAGTCGGTGCAAAATCACCATTTGTGTTGGTAAAGTAATCATCAGTGATCGGCAAAGTCAACATAAGTGGGGACAAAGTCACAATCAGTGATGAGAAAAGTCACCATTAGTGTTGGTTAAGTCACCAGAAGTGATCAGCAAATCATTATTTGTGGAAAAAGTCTCAATCAGTGAAGAATAAAGTCAGCATTAATGGAGGAAAAGTCACCATCACTGAAGGTCAAAGTCAACATAAGTGATAGGCAAAGTCACCATTAGTGATAAGCAAACTCACTTTTTGTGTCGGTAAAGTAAACATTAGTGATCGGCATAGTCACCATCAGTGATGAGCAAAGTCACCATTAGTGGAGGAAAAGTCACCAGAAGTGAAAGGAAAAGTCAACATAAGTGGGGGCAAAGTCACCATCAGTGATGAGCATAGTCAACATTAGTGGAGGAAAAGTAACCATCAGTGAAGGGAAAAGTCACTATTTGTGTTGGTTAAGTAAACATCAGTGATCGGCAAAGTCAACATAAGTAAGGACAAAAACGCCATCAGTGATGGGAAAGTCACCAGAAGTGATCAGACAAATCTTTTTTATTGGGAACAAAGTCTCCATCAGTGATGAATAAAGTCACCATTAGTGTTCGTAATGTCACCATTAGTGATGAGCATAATCAGCTTTAATGAAGGAAAAGTCACCATCAGTGAAAGGCAAAGTCAACATAAGTGGGGGCAAAGTCAGCATCAGTGATGAGCTTAGTCACCATTAATGGAGGAAAAGTCACCATCAGTGAAGAGCAAAATCAACATAAGTGTGGCAAAGTCACCATTTGTGTGGGTAAAGTAAACGTCAGTGATCAGACAAATCTTTATTAGTGGGAACAAAGTCTCCATCAGTGATGAATAAAGGGACTATTAGAGATGAGCATTGTCAGTATTAATGGAGGAAAAATCACCATCAGTGAAGGGCAAAGTCACCATTTGTGTCGGTAAAGTAAACATTAGTGATCGGCAACTTCTACACGAGTAAGGGCAAAGTCACCATCAGTGGTGAGCAAAGTCACCATTAGTGGAGGAAAATTCACCTGAAGTGATCAGCAAAGTCATTTTTAGTGGGGACAAAGTCTCCATCAGTGATGAGCAAAGTCACCATTAGTGTTCGTAAAGTCACCATCAGTGGTGAGCAAAGTCACCATTAGTGGAGGAAAATTCACCTGATGTGATCAGCAAAGTCATTTTTAGTGGGGACAAAGTCTCCATCAGTGATGAGCAAAGTCACCATTAGTGTTGGTAAAGTAAACATCAGTGATCAGCAAAATCATTATTAGTGGGAACAAAGTCTCCATCATTGATGAATAAAGTCACCACTAGTGTTCGTTAAGTCACCATCAGTGATGAGCATTGTCAGCATTTATTGAGGAAAAGTCAACATCAGTGAAGGGCAAAGTCACCATTAATGGAGGAAAAGTCACCATCAGTGAAGGGCAAAGTCACCATTTGTGTCGGTAAAGTAAACATTAGTGATCGGCAACTTCTACACGAGTAAGGGCAAAGTCACCATCAGTGTTCGTAAAGTCACCATCAGTGATGAGCATAGTCAGCATTAATGGAGGAAAAGTCACCATCAGTGAAGGGCAAAGTCAACATAAGTGGGGGCAAAGTCACCATCAGTGACGAGCATTGTCACCTTTAATGGAGGAAAAGTCACCATCAGTGAAGGGCAAAGTCAACATAAGTGGGGGCAAAGTCACCATCAGTGACGAGCATTGTCACCTTTAATGGAGGAAAAGTCACCATCAGTGAAGGGCAAAGTCAACATAATTGGGGCAAAGTCACCATTTGTGTTGCTAAAGTAAACATCAGTGATCAGCAAAATCATTATTAGTGGGAACAAAGTCTCCATCAGTGATGATTAAAGTCACCATTAGTGTTCGTTAAGTCGCCATCAGTGATGAGCATTGTCAGCATTTATGGAGGAAAAGTCAACATCAGTGAAGGGCAAAGTCACCATTAATGGAGGAAAAATCACCATCAGTGAAGGGCAAAGTCACCATTTGTGTCGGTAAAGTAAACATTAGTGATCGGCAACTTCTACACGAGTAAGGGCAAAGTCACCATCAGTGTTCGTAAAGTCACCATCAGTGATGAGCATAGTCAGCATTAATGGAGGAAAAGTCACCATCAGTGAAGGGCAAAGTCAACATAAGTGGGGGCAAAGTCACCATCAGTGACGAGCATTGTCACCTTTAATGGAGGAAAAGTCACCATCAGTGAAGGGCAAAGTCAACATAAGTGGGGGCAAAGTCACCATCAGTGACGAGCATTGTCACCTTTAATGGAGGAAAAGTCACCATCAGTGAAGGGCAAAGTCAACATAATTGGGGCAAAGTCACCATTTGTGTTGCTAAAGTAAACATCAGTGATCAGCAAAATCATTATTAGTGGGAACAAAGTCTCCATCAGTGATGATTAAAGTCACCATTAGTGTTCGTTAAGTCGCCATCAGTGATGAGCATTGTCAGCATTTATGGAGGAAAAGTCAACATCAGTGAAGGGCAAAGTCACCATTAATGGAGGAAAAATCACCATCAGTGAAGGGCAAAGTCACCATTTGTGTCGGTAAAGTAAACATTAGTGATCGGCAAAGTCTACACGAGTAAGGGCAAAGTCACCATCAGTGGTGAGCAAAGTCACCATTAGTGGAGGAAAATTCACCTGAAGTGATCAGCAAAGTCATTTTTAGTGGGGACAAAGTCTCCATCAGTGATGAGCAAAGTCACCATTAGTGTTCGTAAAGTCACCATCAGTGGTGAGCAAAGTCACCATTAGTGGAGGAAAATTCACCTGAAGTGATCAGCAAAGTCATTTTTAGTGGGGACAAAGTCTCCATCAGTGATGAGCAAAGTCACCATTAGTGTTCGTAAAGTCACCATCAGTGGTGAGCATAGTCAGCATTAATGGAGGAAAAGTCGCCATCAGTGAAGGGCAAAGTCAGCATAAGTGGGGGCAAAGTCACCATCAGTGATGAGCATTGTCACCATTAATGGAGGAAAAGTCACCATCAGTGAAGGGCAAAGTCAACATAAGATGGGGCAAAAGCACCATAAGTGATGAGCATTGTCACCATTAATGGATGAAAAGTCACCATCAGTGAAGGGCAAAGTCAACATAAGTTGGGGCAAAGTCACCATCAGTGACGAGCATTGTCACCTTTAATGGAGGAAAAGTCACCATCAGTGATGAGCAAAGTCACCATTAATGGAGGAAAAGTCACCATCAGTGAAGGGCAAAGTCAACATAATTGGGGCAAAGTCACCATTTGTGTTGGTAAAGTAAACATCAGTGATCAGCAAAATCATTATTAGTGGGAACAAAGTCTCCATCAGTGATGATTAAAGTCACCATTAGTGTTCGTTAAGTCGCCATCAGTGATGAGCATTGTCAGCATTTATGGAGGAAAAGTCAACATCAGTGAAGGGCAAAGTCACCATTAATGGAGGAAAAATCACCATCAGTGAAGGGCAAAGTCACCATTTGTGTCGGTAAAGTAAACATTAGTGATCGGCAAAGTCTACACGAGTAAGGGCAAAGTCACCATCAGTGGTGAGCAAAGTCACCATTAGTGGAGGAAAATTCACCTGAAGTGATCAGCAAAGTCATTTTTAGTGGGGACAAAGTCTCCATCAGTGATGAGTAAAGTCACCATTAGTGTTCGTAAAGTCACCATCAGTGGTGAGCAAAGTCACCATTAGTGGAGGAAAATTCACCTGAAGTGATCAGCAAAGTCATTTTTAGTGGGGACAAAGTCTCCATCAGTGATGAGCAAAGTCACCATTATTGTTCGTAAAGTCACCATCAGTGATGAGCATAGTCAGCATTAATGGAGGAAAAGTCACCATCAGTGAAGGGCAAAGTCAGCATAAGTGGGGGCAAAGTCACCATCAGTGATGAGCATTGTCACCATTAGTGTTGGTAAAGTAAACATCAGTGATCAGCAAAATCAGTATTAGTGGGAACAAAGTCTCCATCAGTGATGAATAAAGTCACCATTAGTGTTCGTTATGTCACCATCAGTGATGAGCATTGTCAGCATTTATGGAGGAAAAGTCAACATCAGTGAAGGGCAAAGTCACCATTAATGGAGGAAAAGTCACCATCAGTGAAGGGCAAAGTCACCATTTGTGTCGGTAAAGTAAACATTAGTGATCGGCAACTTCTACACGAGTAAGGGCAAAGTCACCATCAGTGTTCGTAAAGTCACCATCAGTGATGAGCATAGTCAGCATTAATGGAGGAAAAGTCACCATCAGTGAAGGGCAAAGTCAACATAAGTGGGGGCAAAGTCACCATCAGTGACGAGCATTGTCACCTTTAATGGAGGAAAAGTCACCATCAGTGAAGGGGAAAGTCAACATAAGTGGGGGCAAAGTCACCATCAGTGACGAGCATTGTCACCTTTAATGGAGGAAAAGTCACCATCAGTGAAGGGCAAAGTCAACATAATTGGGGCAAAGTCACCATTTGTGTTGGTAAAGTAAACATCAGTGATCAGCAAAATCATTATTAGTGGGAACAAAGTCTCCATCAGTGATGATTAAAGTCACCATTAGTGTTCGTTAAGTCGCCATCAGTGATGAGCATTGTCAGCATTTATGGAGGAAAAGTCAACATCAGTGAAGGGCAAAGTCACCATTAATGGAGGAAAAATCACCATCAGTGAAGGGCAAAGTCACCATTTGTGTCGGTAAAGTAAACATTAGTGATCGGCAAAGTCTACACGAGAAAGGGCAAAGTCACCATCAGTGGTGAGCAAAGTCACCATTAGTGGAGGAAAATTCACCTGAAGTGATCAGCAAAGTCATTTTTAGTGGGGACAAAGTCTCCATCAGTGATGAGCAAAGTCACCATTAGTGTTGGTAAAGTAAACATCAGTGATCAGCAAAATCAGTATTAGTGGGAACAAAGTCTCCATCAGTGATGAAAAAAGTCACCATTAGTGTTCGTTAAGTCACCATCAGTGATGAGCATTGTCAGCATTTATGGAGGAAAAGTCAACATCAGTGAAGGGCAAAGTCAACATTAATGGAGGAAAAGTCACCATCAGTGAAGGGCAAAGTCACCATTTGTGTCGGTAAAGTAAACATTAGTGATCGGCAACTTCTACACGAGTAAGGGCAAAGTCATTATCAGTGTTCGTAAAGTCACCATCAGTGATGAGCATAGTCACCATTAATGAATGAAAAGTCACCATCAGTGAAGGGCAAAGTCAACATAAGTTGGGGCAAAGTCACCATCAGTGACGAGCATTGTCACCTTTAATGGAGGAAAAGTCACCATCAGTGAAGGGCAAAGTCAACATAAGTTGGAGCAAAAGCACCATCAGTGATGAGCAAAGCCACCATTAATGGAGGAAAAGTCAACATCAGTGAAGGGCAAAGTCACCATTAATGGAGGAAAAATCACCATCAGTGAAGGGCAAAGTCACCATTTGTGTCGGTAAAGTAAACATTAGTGATCGGCAAAGTCTACACGAGTAAGGGCAAAGTCACCATCAGTGGTGAGCAAAGTCACCATTAGTGGAGGAAAATTCACCTGAAGTGATCAGCAAAGTCATTTTTAGTGGGGACAAAGTCTCCATCAGTGATGAGCAAAGTCACCATTAGTGTTCGTAAAGTCACCATCAGTGGTGAGCAAAGTCACCATTAGTGGAGGAAAATTCACCTGAAGTGATCAGCAAAGTCATTTTTAGTGGGGACAAAGTCTCCATCAGTGATGAGCAAAGTCACCATTAGTGTTCGTAAAGTCACCATCAGTGATGAGCATAGTCAGCATTAATGGAGGAAAAGTCACCATCAGTGATGGGCAAAGTCAGCATAAGTGGGGGCAAAGTCACCATCAGTGATGAGCATTGTCACCATTAATGGAGGAAAAGTCACCATCAGTGAAGGGCAAAGTCAACCTAAGTTGGGGCAAAAGCACCATAAGTGATGAGCATAGTCACCATTAATGGATGAAAAGTCACCATCAGTGAAGGGCAAAGTCAACATAAGTTGGGGCAAATTCACCATTTGTGTTGGTAAAGTAAACATCAGTGATCAGCAAAATCATTATTAGTGGGAACAAAGTCTCCATCAGTGATGAATAAAGTCACCATCAGTGATGAGCATTGTCAGCATTTATGGAGGAAAAGTCAACATCAGTGAAGGGCAAAGTCACCATTAATGGAGGAAAAATCACCATCTGTGAAGGGAAAAGTCACCATTTGTGTCGGGAAAGTAAACATTAGTGATCGGCAAAGTCTACACGAATAAGGGCAAAGTCACCATCAGTGGTGAGCAAAGTCACCATTAGTGGAGGAAAATTCACCTGAAGTGATCAGCAAAGTCATTTTTAGTGGGGACAAAGTCTCCATCAGTGATGAGCAAAGTCACCATTACTGTTCGTAAAGTCACCATCAGTGATGAGCATTGTCAGCATTTATGGAGGAAAAGTCAACATCAGTGAAGGGCAAAGTCAACATAAGTTGGGGCAAAAGCACCATCAGTGATGAGCAAAGTCACCATTAGTGGAGGAAAAGTCACAATCAGTGAAGGGCAAAGTTACCCTTTGTGTTGGTAAAGTAAACATCAGTGATCGGCAAAGTCAACAAAAGTGGGGGCAAAGTCGCCATCAGTGATGAGCATAGTCATCATTAATGGAGGAAAAGTCAGCATCAGTGAAGGGCAAAGTCAACATAATTGGGGCAAAGTCACCTTTTGTGTTGGTAAAGTAAACATCAGTGATCAGCAAAATCATTATTATAGGGAACAAAGTCTCCATCACTGATAAATAAAGTCACCATTAGTGTTCGTTAAGTCAGCATCAGTGATGAGCATTGTCAGCATTTATGGAGGAAAAGTCAACATCAGTGAAGGGCAAAGTCACCATTAATGGAGGAAAAATCACCATCAGTGAAGGGCAAAGTCACCATTTGTGTCGGTAAAGTAAACATTAGTGATCGGCAAAGTCTACACGAGTAAGGGCAAAGTCACCATCAGTGGTGAGCAAAGTCACCATTAGTGGAGGAAAATTCACCTGAAGTGATCAGCAAAGTCATTTTTAGTGGGGACAAAGTCTCCATCAGAGATGAGCAAAGTCACCATTACTGTTCGTAAAGTCACCATCAGTGATGAGTATTGTCAGCATTTATGGAGGAAAAGTCAACATCAGTGATGGGCAAAGTCAACATAAGTTGGGGCAAAAGCACCATCAGTGATGAGCAAAGTCACCATTAGTGGAGGAAAAGTCACAATCAGTGAAGGGCAAAGTTACCCTTTGTGTTGGTAAAGTAAAAATCAGTGATCGGCAAAGTCAACAAAAGTGGGGGCAAAGTCGCCATCAGTGATGAGCATAGTCACCATTAATGGAGGAAAAGTCAGCATCAGTGAAGGGCAAAGTCAACATAATTGGGGCAAAGTCACCTTTTGTGTTGGTAAAGTAAACATCAGTGATCAGCAAAATCATTATTAGTGGGAACAAAGTCTCCATCAGTGATGAATAAAGTCACCATTAGTGTTCGTTAAGTCACCATCAGTGATGAGCATTGTCAGCATTTATGGAGGAAAAGTCAACATCAGTGAAGGGCAAAGTCACCATTAATGGAGGAAAAATCACCATCAGTGAAGGGCAAAGTCACCATTTGTGTCGGTAAAGTAAACATTAGTTATCGGCAAAGTCTACACGAGTAAGGGCAAAGTCACCATCAGTGGTGAGCAAAGTCACCATTAGTGGAGGAAAATTCACCTGAAGTGATCAGCAAAGTCATTTTTAGTGGGGACAAAGTCTCCATCAGAGATGAGCAAAGTCACCATTACTGTTCGTAAAGTCACCATCAGTGATGAGCATTGTCAGCATTTATGGATGGAAAAGTCAACATCAGTGATGGGCAAAGTCAACATAAGTTGGGGCAAAAGCACCATCAGTGATGAGCAAAGTCACCATTAGTGGAGTAAAAGTCACAATCAGTGAAGGGCAATGTTACCCTTTGTGTTGGTAAAGTAAACATCAGTGATCGGCAAAGTCAACAAAAGTGGGGGCAAAGTCGCCATCAGTGATGAGCATAGTCACCATTAATGGAGGAAAAGTCAGCATCAGTGAAGGGCAAAGTCAACATAATTGGGGCAAAGTCACCTTTTGTGTTGGTAAAGTAAACATCAGTGATCAGCAAAATCATTATTAGTGGGAACAAAGTCTCCATCAGTGATGAATAAAGTCACCATTAGTGTTCGTTAAGTCACCGTCAGTGATGAGCATTGTCAGCATTTATGGAGGAAAAGTCAATATCAGTGAAGGGCAAAGTCACCATTAATGGAGGAAAAATCACCATCAGTGAAGGGCAAAGTCACCATTTGTGTCGGTAAAGTAAACATTAGTGATCGGCAAAGTCTACACGAGTAAGGGCAAAGTCACCATCAGTGGTGAGCAAAGTCACCATTAGTGGAGGAAAATTCACCTGAAGTGATGAGTATTGCCAGCATTTATGGAGGAAAAGTCAACATCAGTGAAGGGCAAAGTCAACATAAGTTGGGGCACAAGCACCATCAGTGATGAGCAAAGTCACCATTAGTGGAGGAAAAGTCACAATCAGTGAAGGGCAAAGTTACCCTTTGTGTTGGTAAAGTAAACATCAGTGATCGGCAAAGTCAACAAAAGTGGGGGCAAAGTCGCCATCAGTGATGAGCATAGTCACCATTAATGGAGGAAAAGTCAGCATCAGTGAAGGGCAAAGTCAACATAATTGGGGCAAAGTCACCTTTTGTGTTGGTAAAGTAAACATCAGTGATCAGCAAAATCATTATTAGTGGGAACATAGTCTCCATCAGTGATGAATAAAGTCACCATTAGTGTTCGTTAAGTCACCATCAGTGATGAGCATTGTCAGCATTTATGGAGGAAAAGTCAATATCAGTGAAGGGCAAAGTCACCATTAATGGAGGAAAAATCACCATCAGTGAAGGGCAAAGTCACCATTTGTGTCGGTAAAGTAAACATTAGTGATCGGCAAAGTCTACACGAGTAAGGGCAAAGTCACCATCAGTGGTGAGCAAAGTCACCATTAGTGGAGGAAAATTCACCTGAAGTGATCAGCAAAGTCATTTTTAGTGGGGACAAAGTCTCCATCAGAGATGAGCAAAGTCACCATTACTGTTCGTAAAGTCACCATCAGTGATGAGTATTGTCAGCATTTATGGAGGAAAAGTCAACATCAGTGAAGGGCAAAGTCAACATAAGTTGGGGCAAAAGCACCATCAGTGATGAGCAAAGTCACCATTAGTGGAGGAAAAGTCACAATCAGTGAAGGGCAAAGTTACCCTTTGTGTTGGTAAAGTAAAAATCAGTGATCGGCAAAGTCAACAAAAGTGGGGGCAAAGTCGCCATCAGTGATGAGCATAGTCACCATTAATGGAGGAAAAGTCAGCATCAGTGAAGGGCAAAGTCAACATAATTGGGGCAAAGTCACCTTTTGTGTTGGTAAAGTAAACATCAGTGATCAGCAAAATCATTATTAGTGGGAACAAAGTCTCCATCAGTGATGAATAAAGTCACCATTAGTGTTCGTTAAGTCACCATCAGTGGTGAGCAAAGTCACCATTAGTGGAGGAAAATTCACCTGAAGTGATCAGCAAAGTCATTTTTAGTGGGGACAAAGTCTCCATCAGAGATGAGCAAAGTCACCATTACTGTTCGTAAAGTCACCATCAGTGATGAGTATTGTCAGCATTTATGGAGGAAAAGTCAACATCAGTGAAGGGCAAAGTCAACATAAGTTGGGGCAAAAGCACCATCAGTGATGAGCAAAGTCACCATTAGTGGAGGAAAAGTCACAATCAGTGAAGGGCAAAGTTACCCTTTGTGTTGGTAAAGTAAACATCAGTGATCGGCAAAGTCAACAAAAGTGGGGGCAAAGTCGCCATCAGTGATGAGCATAGTCACCATTAATGGAGGAAAAGTCAGCATCAGTGAAGGGCAAAGTCAACATAAATGGGGCAAAGTCACCTTTTGTGTTGGTAAAGTAAACATCAGTGATCAGCAAAATCATTATTAATGGGAACAAAGTCTCCATCAGTGATGAATAAAGTCACCATTAGTGTTCGTTAAGTCACCATCAGTGATGAGCATTGTCAGCAGTTATGGAGGAAAAGTCAACATCAGTGAAGGGCAAAGTCACCATTAATTGAGGAAAAATCACCATCAGTGAAGGGCAAAGTCACCATTTGTGTCGGTAAAGTAAACATTAGTGATCGGCAAAGTCTACACGAGTAAGGGCAAAGTCACCATCAGTGGTGAGCAAAGTCACCATTAGTGGAGGAAAATTCACCTGAAGTGATCAGCAAAGTCATTTTTAGTGGGGACAAAGTCTCCATCAGTGATGAGCAAAGTCACCATTACTGTTCGTAAAGTCACCATCAGTGATGAGCATTGTCAGCATTTATGGAGGAAAAGTCAACATCAGTGATGGGCAAAGTCAACATAAGTTGGGGCAAAAGCACCATCAGTGATGAGCAAAGTCACCATTAGTGGAGGAAAAGTCACAATCAGTGAAGGGCAAAGTTACCCTTTGTGTTGGTAAAGTAAAAATCAGTGATCGGCAAAGTCAACAAAAGTGGGGGCAAAGTCGCCATCAGTGATGAGCATAGTCACCATTAATGGAGGAAAAGTCAGCATCAGTGAAGGGCAAAGTCAACATAATTGGGGCAAAGTCACCTTTTGTGTTGGTAAAGTAAACATCAGTGATCAGCAAAATCATTATTAGTGGGAACAAAGTCTCCATCAGTGATGAGTAAAGTCACCATTAGTGTTCGTTAAGTCACCATCAGTGATGAGCATTGTCAGCATTTATGGAGGAAAAGTCAACATCAGTGAAGGGCAAAGTCACCATTAATGGAGGAAAAATCACCATCAGTGAAGGGCAAAGTCACCATTTGTGTCGGTAAAGTAAACATGAGTGATCGGCAAAGTCTACACGAGTGAGGGCAAAGTCACCATCAGTGGTGAGCAAAGTCACCATTAGTGGAGGAAAATTCACCTGAAGTGATCAGCAAAGTCATTTTTAGTGGGGACAAAGTCTCCATCAGAGATGAGCAAAGTCACCATTACTGTTCTTAAAGTCACCATCAGTGATGAGCATTGTCAGCATTTATGGAGGAAAAGTCAACATCAGTGATGGGCAAAGTCAACATAAGTTGGGGCAAAAGCACCATCAGTGATGAGCAAAGTCACCATTAGTGGAGGAAAAGTCACAATCAGTGAAGGGCAAAGTTACCCTTTGTGTTGGTAAAGTAAACATCAGTGATCGGCAAAGTCAACAAAAGTGGGGGCAAAGTCGCCATCAGTGATGAGCATAGTCACCATTAATGGAGGAAAAGTCAGCATCAGTGAAGGGCAAAGTCAACATAAATGGGGCAAAGTCACCTTTTGTGTTGGTAAAGTAAACATCAGTGATCAGCAAAATCATTATTAATGGGAACAAAGTCTCCATCAGTGATGAATAAAGTCACCATTAGTGTTCGTTAAGTCACCATCAGTGATGAGCATTGTCAGCATTTATGGAGGAAAAGTCAACATCAGTGAAGGGCAAAGTCACCATTAATTGAGGAAAAATCACCATCAGTGAAGGGCAAAGTCACCATTTGTGTCGGTAAAGTAAACATTAGTGATCGGCAAAGTCTACACGAGTAAGGGCAAAGTCACCATCAGTGGTGAGCAAAGTCGCCATCAGTGATGAGCATAGTCACCATTAATGGAGGAAAAGTCAGCATCAGTGAAGGGCAAAGTCAACATAATTGGGGCAAAGTCACCTTTTGTGTTGGTAAAGTAAACATCAGTGATCAGCAAAATCATTATTAGTGGGAACAAAGTCTCCATCAGTGATGAATAAAGTCACCATTAGTGTTCGTTAAGTCACCATCAGTGATGAGCATTGTCAGCATTTATGGAGGAAAAGTCAACATCAGTGAAGGGCAAAGTCACCATTAATGGAGGAAAAATCACCATCAGTGAAGGGCAAAGTCACCATTTGTGTCGGTAAAGTAAACATGAGTGATCGGCAAAGTCTACACGAGTGAGGGCAAAGTCACCATCAGTGGTGAGCAAAGTCACCATTAGTGGAGGAAAATTCACCTGAAGTGATCAGCAAAGTCATTTTTAGTGGGGACAAAGTCTCCATCAGAGATGAGCAAAGTCACCATTACTGTTCTTAAAGTCACCATCAGTGATGAGCATTGTCAGCATTTATGGAGGAAAAGTCAACATCAGTGATGGGCAAAGTCAACATAAGTTGGGGCAAAAGCACCATCAGTGATGAGCAAAGTCACCATTAGTGGAGGAAAAGTCACAATCAGTGAAGGGCAAAGTTACCCTTTGTGTTGGTAAAGTAAACATCAGTGATCGGCAAAGTCAACAAAAGTGGGGGCAAAGTCGCCATCAGTGATGAGCATAGTCACCATTAATGGAGGAAAAGTCAGCATCAGTGAAGGGCAAAGTCAACATAAATGGGGCAAAGTCACCTTTTGTGTTGGTAAAGTAAACATCAGTGATCAGCAAAATCATTATTAATGGGAACAAAGTCTCCATCAGTGATGAATAAAGTCACCATTAGTGTTCGTTAAGTCACCATCAGTGATGAGCATTGTCAGCATTTATGGAGGAAAAGTCAACATCAGTGAAGGGCAAAGTCACCATTAATTGAGGAAAAATCACCATCAGTGAAGGGCAAAGTCACCATTTGTGTCGGTAAAGTAAACATTAGTGATCGGCAAAGTCTACACGAGTAAGGGCAAAGTCACCATCAGTGGTGAGCAAAGTCACCATTAGTGGAGGAAAATTCACCTTTAGTGATCAGCAAAGTCATTTTTAGTGGGGACAAAGTCTCCATCAGTGATGAGCAAAGTCACCATTACTGTTCGTAAAGTCACCATCAGTGATGAGCATTGTCAGCATTTATGGAGGAAAAGTCAACATCAGTGATGGGCAAAGTCAACATAAGTTGGGGCAAAAGCACCATCAGTGATGAGCAAAGTCACCATTAGTGGAGGAAAAGTCACAATCAGTGAAGGGCAAAGTTACGCTTTGTGTTGGTAAAGTAAAAATCAGTGATCGGCAAAGTCAACAAAAGTGGGGGCAAAGTCGCCATCAGTGATGAGCATAGTCACCATTAATGGAGGAAAAGTCAGCATCAGTGAAGGGCAAAGTCAACATAATTGGGGCAAAGTCACCTTTTGTGTTGGTAAAG
Organism: Brachionus asplanchnoidis; assembly: GCA_025491095.1. NCBI lineage: Eukaryota > Metazoa > Rotifera > Eurotatoria > Ploima > Brachionidae > Brachionus > Brachionus asplanchnoidis. The sequence goes on along the minus strand of JAILYF010000082.1, from coordinate 268,649 downwards.
TAAACATCAGTGATCAGCAAAATCATTATTAGTGGGAACAAAGTCTCCATCAGTGATGAATAAAGTCACCATTAGTGTTCGTTAAGTCACCATCAGTGGTGAGCAAAGTCACCATTAGTGGAGGAAAATTCACCTGAAGTGATCAGCAAAGTCATTTTTAGTGGGGACAAAGTCTCCATCAGAGATGAGCAAAGTCACCATTACTGTTCGTAAAGTCACCATCAGTGATGAGTATTGTCAGCATTTATGGAGGAAAAGTCAACATCAGTGAAGGGCAAAGTCAACATAAGTTGGGGCAAAAGCACCATCAGTGATGAGCAAAGTCACCATTAGTGGAGGAAAAGTCACAATCAGTGAAGGGCAAAGTTACCCTTTGTGTTGGTAAAGTAAACATCAGTGATCGGCAAAGTCAACAAAAGTGGGGGCAAAGTCGCCATCAGTGATGAGCATAGTCACCATTAATGGAGGAAAAGTCAGCATCAGTGAAGGGCAAAGTCAACATAAATGGGGCAAAGTCACCTTTTGTGTTGGTAAAGTAAACATCAGTGATCAGCAAAATCATTATTAATGGGAACAAAGTCTCCATCAGTGATGAATAAAGTCACCATTAGTGTTCGTTAAGTCACCATCAGTGATGAGCATTGTCAGCAGTTATGGAGGAAAAGTCAACATCAGTGAAGGGCAAAGTCACCATTAATTGAGGAAAAATCACCATCAGTGAAGGGCAAAGTCACCATTTGTGTCGGTAAAGTAAACATTAGTGATCGGCAAAGTCTACACGAGTAAGGGCAAAGTCACCATCAGTGGTGAGCAAAGTCACCATTAGTGGAGGAAAATTCACCTGAAGTGATCAGCAAAGTCATTTTTAGTGGGGACAAAGTCTCCATCAGTGATGAGCAAAGTCACCATTACTGTTCGTAAAGTCACCATCAGTGATGAGCATTGTCAGCATTTATGGAGGAAAAGTCAACATCAGTGATGGGCAAAGTCAACATAAGTTGGGGCAAAAGCACCATCAGTGATGAGCAAAGTCACCATTAGTGGAGGAAAAGTCACAATCAGTGAAGGGCAAAGTTACCCTTTGTGTTGGTAAAGTAAAAATCAGTGATCGGCAAAGTCAACAAAAGTGGGGGCAAAGTCGCCATCAGTGATGAGCATAGTCACCATTAATGGAGGAAAAGTCAGCATCAGTGAAGGGCAAAGTCAACATAATTGGGGCAAAGTCACCTTTTGTGTTGGTAAAGTAAACATCAGTGATCAGCAAAATCATTATTAGTGGGAACAAAGTCTCCATCAGTGATGAGTAAAGTCACCATTAGTGTTCGTTAAGTCACCATCAGTGATGAGCATTGTCAGCATTTATGGAGGAAAAGTCAACATCAGTGAAGGGCAAAGTCACCATTAATGGAGGAAAAATCACCATCAGTGAAGGGCAAAGTCACCATTTGTGTCGGTAAAGTAAACATGAGTGATCGGCAAAGTCTACACGAGTGAGGGCAAAGTCACCATCAGTGGTGAGCAAAGTCACCATTAGTGGAGGAAAATTCACCTGAAGTGATCAGCAAAGTCATTTTTAGTGGGGACAAAGTCTCCATCAGAGATGAGCAAAGTCACCATTACTGTTCTTAAAGTCACCATCAGTGATGAGCATTGTCAGCATTTATGGAGGAAAAGTCAACATCAGTGATGGGCAAAGTCAACATAAGTTGGGGCAAAAGCACCATCAGTGATGAGCAAAGTCACCATTAGTGGAGGAAAAGTCACAATCAGTGAAGGGCAAAGTTACCCTTTGTGTTGGTAAAGTAAACATCAGTGATCGGCAAAGTCAACAAAAGTGGGGGCAAAGTCGCCATCAGTGATGAGCATAGTCACCATTAATGGAGGAAAAGTCAGCATCAGTGAAGGGCAAAGTCAACATAAATGGGGCAAAGTCACCTTTTGTGTTGGTAAAGTAAACATCAGTGATCAGCAAAATCATTATTAATGGGAACAAAGTCTCCATCAGTGATGAATAAAGTCACCATTAGTGTTCGTTAAGTCACCATCAGTGATGAGCATTGTCAGCATTTATGGAGGAAAAGTCAACATCAGTGAAGGGCAAAGTCACCATTAATTGAGGAAAAATCACCATCAGTGAAGGGCAAAGTCACCATTTGTGTCGGTAAAGTAAACATTAGTGATCGGCAAAGTCTACACGAGTAAGGGCAAAGTCACCATCAGTGGTGAGCAAAGTCGCCATCAGTGATGAGCATAGTCACCATTAATGGAGGAAAAGTCAGCATCAGTGAAGGGCAAAGTCAACATAATTGGGGCAAAGTCACCTTTTGTGTTGGTAAAGTAAACATCAGTGATCAGCAAAATCATTATTAGTGGGAACAAAGTCTCCATCAGTGATGAATAAAGTCACCATTAGTGTTCGTTAAGTCACCATCAGTGATGAGCATTGTCAGCATTTATGGAGGAAAAGTCAACATCAGTGAAGGGCAAAGTCACCATTAATGGAGGAAAAATCACCATCAGTGAAGGGCAAAGTCACCATTTGTGTCGGTAAAGTAAACATGAGTGATCGGCAAAGTCTACACGAGTGAGGGCAAAGTCACCATCAGTGGTGAGCAAAGTCACCATTAGTGGAGGAAAATTCACCTGAAGTGATCAGCAAAGTCATTTTTAGTGGGGACAAAGTCTCCATCAGAGATGAGCAAAGTCACCATTACTGTTCTTAAAGTCACCATCAGTGATGAGCATTGTCAGCATTTATGGAGGAAAAGTCAACATCAGTGATGGGCAAAGTCAACATAAGTTGGGGCAAAAGCACCATCAGTGATGAGCAAAGTCACCATTAGTGGAGGAAAAGTCACAATCAGTGAAGGGCAAAGTTACCCTTTGTGTTGGTAAAGTAAACATCAGTGATCGGCAAAGTCAACAAAAGTGGGGGCAAAGTCGCCATCAGTGATGAGCATAGTCACCATTAATGGAGGAAAAGTCAGCATCAGTGAAGGGCAAAGTCAACATAAATGGGGCAAAGTCACCTTTTGTGTTGGTAAAGTAAACATCAGTGATCAGCAAAATCATTATTAATGGGAACAAAGTCTCCATCAGTGATGAATAAAGTCACCATTAGTGTTCGTTAAGTCACCATCAGTGATGAGCATTGTCAGCATTTATGGAGGAAAAGTCAACATCAGTGAAGGGCAAAGTCACCATTAATTGAGGAAAAATCACCATCAGTGAAGGGCAAAGTCACCATTTGTGTCGGTAAAGTAAACATTAGTGATCGGCAAAGTCTACACGAGTAAGGGCAAAGTCACCATCAGTGGTGAGCAAAGTCACCATTAGTGGAGGAAAATTCACCTTTAGTGATCAGCAAAGTCATTTTTAGTGGGGACAAAGTCTCCATCAGTGATGAGCAAAGTCACCATTACTGTTCGTAAAGTCACCATCAGTGATGAGCATTGTCAGCATTTATGGAGGAAAAGTCAACATCAGTGATGGGCAAAGTCAACATAAGTTGGGGCAAAAGCACCATCAGTGATGAGCAAAGTCACCATTAGTGGAGGAAAAGTCACAATCAGTGAAGGGCAAAGTTACGCTTTGTGTTGGTAAAGTAAAAATCAGTGATCGGCAAAGTCAACAAAAGTGGGGGCAAAGTCGCCATCAGTGATGAGCATAGTCACCATTAATGGAGGAAAAGTCAGCATCAGTGAAGGGCAAAGTCAACATAATTGGGGCAAAGTCACCTTTTGTGTTGGTAAAGTAAACATCAGTGATCAGCAAAATCATTATTAGTGGGAACAAAGTCTCCATCAGTGATGAATAAAGTCACCATTAGTGTTCGTAAAGTCACCATCAGTGATGAGCATTGTCAGCATTTATGGAGGAAAAGTCAACATCAGTGAAGGGCAAAGTCACCATTAATGGAGGAAAAATCACCATCAGTGAAGGGCAAAGTCACCATTTGTGTCGGTAAAGTAAACATGAGTGATCGGCAAAGTCTACACGAGTGAGGGCAAAGTCACCATCAGTGGTGAGCAAAGTCACCATTAGTGGAGGAAAATTCACCTGAAGTGATCAGCAAAGTCATTTTTAGTGGGGACAAAGTCTCCATCAGAGATGAGCAAAGTCACCATTACTGTTCTTAAAGTCACCATCAGTGATGAGCATTGTCAGCATTTATGGAGGAAAAGTCAACATCAGTGATGGGCAAAGTCAACATAAGTTGGGGCAAAAGCACCATCAGTGATGAGCAAAGTCACCATTAGTGGAGGAAAAGTCACTATCCTCGTTGTCTATTATCAAAACTTCATAAGGAATATATGACCCTGAATGTCCAGTTTTATTGTTTTGAAATAATAGAGCTTGTGCATCCGCTTTAGATGGCGATTTTAACTGGTTTTCCGTCTACAAGACCATTTATTCTTAGTAAGTTACCTGTTTTGCAAACGTATACATATTCAGTATCCAGGTTCTCTTACTGAATATCCTAGCTTGGGTTATAGAATCGTCAAGTGTCTTGACATTTTTGCTTTCCAACTCAGCTAACGCGGGGGTCAACAGCGTCAAAAAAACATCCATACCAACTCGAACTCATCTATTTTTTCGATTTTATTGGCAATTTGCTGGAATTTCAGAACATTTTCCTCATAATTCACGTCCAATTTAATTGCCTTTAATTCGGATCTTATTGTTCTTTGGACATCGTCTGGCTAATAAGTGGCCAACAGGTAAGATTTAAACTCAACCCATGTCAGGTTTTCTTTCTTTATCTCAAGATTCCTGACCAATTTCAAAGCATTTCGTCTTAAAAATTTGTTAACTGCAGTGACTAATGTATTTTTATCAATTCCCTGGTCTTCCACCTCTGTTTCGACAAAGTTGATCCATTCCTCAATTTTATCCTTGTCGTTACCATACAGTTTTGGGATATCATCCATCTTAAACTGTGGACGTCTATTGAAAACCAAATTTTCCATTGGTGACATGTCTGGTTCAATAATTTGCTGTTGTTGATCAGTAATTTCCGTTGTAGTTGATAAGCTTGATTGTGGTGTTGATTTATTGTGATGGCTTGCATCTGGCTGCTCGTTTTTCTTTGCTACAAGTACCGCTCTTTGGGTCAGAAAACTAAATATAAGTCTCTAGGAGGAGCCTTAATAGCGGTTATTTTCTCCAACCATTCAGCTTGTTCTACTTCTGAACCATTAACTAATGTTCCATTTTCCTCAAGGTAGTGAAAATCGGTTTCTTAGTGGTTCTGAGCTTTTGTGAACAATTGCCTGAACGGGCAAACTTTCGCAATAATCCATAGATATTGGAAATGAAAAGAAACTCATTGTGGACATTATTACTCATCGCTGCTACCATGATGTAAGGCGGGTTAATGAATGGTAAAAACAAGTATACTTTTGAATAGTTTATTAAGTAATTGTTGAGCTCTAACAATTTATATTGTTAGTGTCATAGCGAAAAATATCTCTCCAAGCACTGAGAATGGAATCATTATTTATACCAATGAGTTCGTGTCAAGAACACGGGCTTATAATTAAGACAAGATGAGAGCTATTATATAAATGTTTATATCAGCAACTAGAAGCTACTATCTTCTGAGAAACGTGACAAGTGTATTAATTCTTACTTATCATTGCGCATCAGTTGAGAAGCTGATGAACAAGTGATACGAGGGTTGTATTACAAGTCTTCCCAAAATCTCCTTTCGTTGCTAGTCCAGCAGTTAGATCAAATGTCGACTTCGGCCAACAAAAACATCATGTGCAAAAGATTTTTCCAGATTTCTAAGCATTGCTTGTCCTTCTCTGAGATCAAGTGTCGGCTTGACCCAAAAAAACATCATGTGCAAAAGCCTTTTCTAGATCTCCTAGCGTTACTTGTCAAGCAGTTAGATCAAATGTCGACTTGGGCCAGCAAAACATCATTTGCAAAAGATTTTTCCAGATTTCCTAGCATTGATCCTTTAATTCTAAGATCGGGTCTTGGTAATTATGTGACCGGCCGTTCACAACTTTCGTGACCAAAATCTTTTCTCGTATTATGTGACCCGAGCTGTTCACAACTTTCGTGACCTTAAATTATGTGATCAAAAAATTTTAAAAGTGATTTCATTTTTTTTAAATTGATCACATAATTCTTTTAATGGACACAAAATTATTTTCTGGTTCACATTATTCTTTTCTTGATCACAAAATTTTTCTTTTGATAACATGATTATGTAAGGTAAAATTTGCTAAAAATTACAAACTGTTAAGATCACTGAATGAAAAAAAACTAAAACTAAAATTATGTGATTATATCATGACAAAGTAAATTTCAAAATCTTTATTTAAAGACAGGATTTTTCAATTACTGAAGCTTTATTATTTTTAATTGAAATGAATAACCAAGATATTTTAGAAACTTAGGAATGAAAAATTTTAGTTAGAATAAGAGACTAAGGTTTGGTTTATACATAAGTTGGGGCAAAAGCACCATCAGTGATGAGCAAAGTCACCATTAGTGGAGGAAAAGTCACAATCAGTGAAGGGCAAAGTTACCATTTGTGTTGGTAAAGTAAACATCAGTGATCGGCAAAGTCAACAAAAGTGGGGGCAAAGTCGCCATCAGTGATGAGCATAGTCACCATTAATGGAGGAAAAGTCAGCATCAGTGAAGGGCAAAGTCAACATAATTGGGGCAAAGTCACCTTTTGTGTTGGTAAAGTAAACATCAGTGATCAGCAAAATCATTATTAGTGGGAACAAAGTCTCCATCAGTGATGAATAAAGTCACCATTAGTGTTCGTTAAGTCACCATCAGTGATGAGCATTGTCAGCATTTATAAAGGAAAAGTCAACATCAGTGAAGGGCAAAGTCACCGTTAATGGAGGAAAAATCACCATCTGTGAAGGGCAAAGTCACCATTTGTGTCGGTAAAGTAAACATTAGTGATCGGCAAAGTCTACACGAGTAAGGGCAAAGTCACCATCAGTGGTGAGCAAAGTCACCATTAGTGGAGGAAAATTCACCTGAAGTGATCAGCAAAGTCATTTTTAGTGGGGACAAAGTCTCCATCAGAGATGAGCAAAGTCACCATTACTGTTCGTAAAGTCACCATCAGTGATGAGTATTGTCAGCATTTATGGAGGAAAAGTCAACATCAGTGAAGGGCAAAGTCAACATAAGTTGGGGCAAAAGCACCATCAGTGATGAGCAAAGTCACCATTAGTTGAGGAAAAGTCACAATCAGTGAAGGGCAAAGTTACCCTTTGTGTTGGTAAAGTAAACATCAGTGATCGGCAAAGTCAACAAAAGTGGGGGCAAAGTCGCCATCAGTGATGAGCATAGTCACCATTAATGGAGGAAAAGTCAGCATCAGTGAAGGGCAAAGTCAACATAATTGGGGCAAAGTCACCTTTTGTGTTGGTAAAGTAAACATCAGTGATCAGCAAAATCATTATTAGTGGGAACAAAGTCTCCATCAGTGATGAATAAAGTCACCATTAGTGTTCGTTAAGTCACCATCAGTGATGAGCATTGTCAGCATTTATGGAGGAAAAGTCAACATCAGTGAAGGGCAAAGTCACCATTAATGGAGGAAAAATCACCATCAGTGAAGGGCAAAGTCACCATTTGTGTCGGTAAAGTAAACATTAGTTATCGGCAAAGTCTTCACGAGTAAGGGCAAAGTCACCATCAGTGGTGAGCAAAGTCACCATTAGTGGAGGAAAATTCACCTGAAGTGATCAGCAAAGTCATTTTTAGTGGGGACAAAGTCTCCATCAGAGATGAGCAAAGTCACCATTACTGTTCGTAAAGTCACCATCAGTGATGAGCATTGTCAGCATTTATGGAGGAAAAGTCAACATCAGTGATGGGCAAGGTCAACATAAGTTGGGGCAAAAGCACCATCAGTGATGAGCAAAGTCACCATTAGTGGAGGAAAAGTCACAATCAGTGAAGGGCAAAGTTACCCTTTGTGTTGGTAAAGTAAACATCAGTGATCGGCAAAGTCAACAAAAGTGGGGGCAAAGTCGCCATCAGTGATGAGCATAGTCACCATTAATGGAGGAAAAGTCAGCATCAGTGAAGGGCAAAGTCAACATAATTGGGGCAAAGTCACCTTTTGTGTTGGTAAAGTAAACATCAGTGATCAGCAAAATCATTATTAGTGGGAACAAAGTCTCCATCAGTGATGAATAAAGTCACCATTAGTGTTCGTTAAGTCACCATCAGTGATGAGCATTGTCAGCATTTATAAAGGAAATGTCAACATCAGTGAAGGGCAAAGTCACCGTTAATGGAGGAAAAATCACCATCAGTGAAGGGCAAAGTCACCATTTGTGTCGGTAAAGTAAACATTAGTGATCGGCAAAGTCTACACGAGTAAGGGCAAAGTCACCATCAGTGGTGAGCAAAGTCACCATTAGTGGAGGAAAATTCACCTGAAGTGATCAGCAAAGTCATTTTTAGTGGGGACAAAGTCACCATCAGTGATGAGTATTGTCAGCATTTATGGAGGAAAAGTCAACATCAGTGAAGGGCAAAGTCAACATAAGTTGGGGCAAAAGCACCATCAGTGATGAGCAAAGTCACCATTAGTGGAGGAAAAGTCACAATCAGTGAAGGGCAAAGTTACCCTTTGTGTTGGTAAAGTAAACATCAGTGATCGGCAAAGTCAACAAAAGTGGGGGCAAAGTCGCCATCAGTGATGAGCATAGTCACCATTAATGGAGGAAAAGTCAGCATCAGTGAAGGGCAAAGTCAACATAATTGGGGCAAAGTCACCATCAGTGATGAGAATAGTCACCATTAGTGTTGCTAAAGCCTCCATCAGTGATGAGCATAGTCACCATTAGTGGAGGAAAAGTCACAATCAGTGAAGGGCAAATTTACCATTTGTGTTGGAAAAGTAAACATCAGTGATCGGCAAAGTCAACAAAAGTGGTGGCAAAATCACCATCAGTGATGAGCATAGTCTTCATTAGTGGAGGAAAAGTCACCGTCAGTGGAGGGTAAAGTCAATATAAGTGGGGGCAAAGTCACCATCAGTGAGCGGCAAAGAAATAGTTAGTGTGGTTAAAGTCTCCATCAGTGATGAGCACAGTCACCATTAATTGCTGAAAAGTCACCATCAGTGATGGAAAAAGTCATAATTGGTTGGGGGAAAGACATAATTAGTGTTGGTTAGGTCACCATCAGTGAAGGGCAAAGTTAACATAAGTGGGGGCTTTGTCACCATCAGTGATCGGCAAAGAAATGATTAGTGAGGTCAAAGTCACCATCTGTTAAAGGTAAAGTCAACATAAGTGGGGGCAGAGTCACCATCAGTGATGAGCAAAGTCACCATTAGTGGAGAAAAAGTCACAATCAGTGAAGGGCAAAGTTACCCTTTGTGTTGGTAAAGTAAACATCAGTGATCGGCAAAGTCAACAAAAGTGGGGGCAAAGTCGCCATCAGTGATGAGCATAGTCACCATTAATGGAGGAAAAGTCAGCATCAGTGAAGGGCAAAGTCAACATAATTGGGGCAAAGTCAACTTTTGTGTTGGTAAAGTAAACATCAGTGATCAGCAAAATCATTATTAGTGGGAACAAAGTCTCCATCAGTGATGAATAAAGTCACCATTAGTGTTCGTTAAGTCACCATCAGTGATGAGCATTGTCAGCATTTATAAAGGAAATGTCAACATCAGTGAAGGGCAAAGTCACCGTTAATGGAGGAAAAATCACCATCAGTGAAGGGCAAAGTCACCATTTGTGTCGGTAAAGTAAACATTAGTGATCGGCAAAGTCTACACGAGTAAGGGCAAAGTCAACATCAGTGATGGGCAAAGTCAACATAAGTTGGGGCAAAAGCACCATCAGTGATGAGCAAAGTCACCATTAGTGGAGGAAAAGTCAGCATCAGTGAAGGGCAAAGTCAACATAATTGGGGCAAAGTCACCATCAGTGATGAGAATAGTCACCATTAGTGTTGCTAAAGCCTCCATCAGTGATGAGCATAGTCACCATTAGTGGAGGAAAAGTCACAATCAGTGAAGGGCAAATTTACCATTTGTTTTGGAAAAGTAAACATCAGTGATCGGCAAAGTCAACAAAAGTGGTGGCAAAATCACCATCAGTGATGAGCATAGTCTTCATTAGTGGAGGAAAAGTCACCGTCAGTGGAGGGTAAAGTCAATATAAGTGGGGGCAAAGTCACCATCAGTGAGCGGCAAAGAAATAGTTAGTGTGGTTAAAGTCTCCATCAGTGATGAGCACAGTCACCATTAATTGTTGAAAAGTCACCATCAGTGATGGAAAAAGTCATAATTGGTTGGGGGAAAGACATAATTAGTGTTGGTTAGGTCACCATCAGTGAAGGGCAAAGTTAACATAAGTGGGGGCTTTGTCACCATCAGTGATCGGCAAAGAAATGATTAGTGAGGTCAAAGTCACCATCTGTTAAAGGTAAAGTCAACATAAGTGGGGGCAGAGTCACCATCAGTGATGAGCAAAGTCACCATTAGTGGAGAAAAAGTCACAATCAGTGAAGGGCAAAGTTACCCTTTGTGTTGGTAAAGTAAACATCAGTGATCGGCAAAGTCAACAAAAGTGGGGGCAAAGTCGCCATCAGTGATGAGCATAGTCACCATTAATGGAGGAAAAGTCAGCATCAGTGAAGGGCAAAGTCAACATAATTGGGGCAAAGTCACCTTTTGTGTTGGTAAAGTAAACATCAGTGATCAGCAAAATCATTATTAGTGGGAACAAAGTCTCCATCAGTGATGAATAAAGTCACCATTAGTGTTCGTTAAGTCACCATCAGTGATGAGCATTGTCAGCATTTATAAAGGAAATGTCAACATCAGTGAAGGGCAAAGTCACCGTTAATGGAGGAAAAATCACCATTAGTGAAGGGCAAAGTCACCATTTGTGTCGGTAAAGTAAACATTAGTGATCGGCAAAGTCTACACGAGTAAGGGCAAAGTCAACATCAGTGATGGGCAAAGTCAACATAAGTTGGGGCAAAAGCACCATCAGTGATGAGCAAAGTCACCATTAGTGGAGGAAAAGTCACAATCAGTGAAGGGCAAAGTTTCCCTTTGTGTTGGTAAAGTAAACATCAGTGATCGGCAAAGTCAACAAAAGTGGGGGCAAAGTCGCCATCAGTGATGAGCATAGTCACCATTAATGGAGGAAAAGTCAGCATCAGTGAAGGGCAAAGTCAACATAATTGGGGCAAAGTCACCTTTTGTGTTGGTAAAGTAAACTTCAGTGATCGGCAAAATCATTATTAGTGGGAACAAAGTCTCCATCAGTGATGAATAAAGTCACCATTAGTGTTCGTTAAGTCACCATCAGTGATGAGCATTGTCAGCATTTATGGAGGAAAAGTCAACATCAGTGAAGGGCAAAGTCACCGTTAATGGAGGAAAAATCACCATCAGTGAAGGGCAAAGTCACCATTTGTGTCGGTAAAGTAAACATTAGTGATCGGCAAAGTCTACACGAGTAAGGGCAAAGTCACCATCAGTGGTGAGCAAAGTCACCATTAGTGGAGGAAAATTCACCTGAAGTGATCAGCAAAGTCATTTTTAGTGGGGACAAAGTCTCCATCAGAGATGAGCAAAGTCACCATTACTGTTCGTAAAGTCACCATCAGTGATGAGTATTGTCAGCATTTATGGAGGAAAAGTCAACATCAGTGAAGGGCAAAATCAACATAAGTTGGGGCAAAAGCACCATCAGTGATGAGCAAAGTCACCATTAGTGGAGGAAAAGTCACAATCAGTGAAGGGCAAAGTTACCCTTTGTGTTGGTAAAGTAAACATCAGTGATCGGCAAAGTCAACAAAAGTGGGGGCAAAGTCGCCATCAGTGATGAGCATAGTCACCATTAATGGAGGAAAAGTCAGCATCAGTGAAGGGCAAAGTCAACATAATTGGGGCAAAGTCACCATCAGTGATGAGAATAGTCACCATTAGTGTTGCTAAAGCCTCCATCAGTGATGAGCATAGTCACCATTAGTGGAGGAAAAGTCACAATCAGTGAAGGGCAAATTTACCATTTGTGTTGGAAAAGTAAACATCAGTGATCGGCAAAGTCAACAAAAGTAGTGGCAAAATCACCATCAGTGATGAGCATAGTCTTCATTAGTGGAGGAAAAGTCACCGTCAGTGGAGGGTAAAGTCAATATAAGTGGGGGCAAAGTCACCATCAGTGAGCGGCAAAGAAATAGTTAGTGTGGTTAAAGTCTCCATCAGTGATGAGCACAGTCACCATTAATTGCTGAAAAGTCACCATCAGTGATGGAAAAAGTCATAATTGGTTGGGGGAAAGACATAATTAGTGTTGGTTAGGTCACCATCAGTGAAGGGCAAAGTTAACATAAGTGGGGGCTTTGTCACCATCAGTGATCGGCAAAGAAATGATTAGTGAGGTCAAAGTCACCATCTGTTAAAGGTAAAGTCAACATAAGTGGGGGCAGAGTCACCATCAGTGATGAGCAAAGTCACCATTAGTGGAGAAAAAGTCACAATCAGTGAAGGGCAAAGTTACCCTTTGTGTTGGTAAAGTAAACATCAGTGATCGGCAAAGTCAACAAAAGTGGGGGCAAAGTCGCCATCAGTGATGAGCATAGTCACCATTAATGGAGGAAAAGTCAGCATCAGTGAAGGGCAAAGTCAACATAATTGGGGCAAAGTCACCTTTTGTGTTGGTAAAGTAAACATCAGTGATCAGCAAAATCATTATTAGTGGGAACAAAGTCTCCATCAGTGATGAATAAAGTCACCATTAGTGTTCGTTAAGTCACCATCAGTGATGAGCATTGTCAGCATTTATGGAGGAAAAGTCAACATCAGTGAAGGGCAAAGTCACCGTTAATGGAGGAAAAATCACCATCAGTGAAGGGCAAAGTCACCATTTGTGTCGGTAAAGTAAACATTAGTGATCGGCAAAGTCTACACGAGTAAGGGCAAAGTCAACATCAGTGATGGGCAAAGTCAACATAAGTTGGGGCAAAAGCACCTTTTGTGTTGGTAAAGTAAACATCAGTGATCAGCAAAATCATTATTAGTGGGAACAAAGTCTCCATCAGTGATGAATAAAGTCACCATTAGTGTTCGTTAAGTCACCATCAGTGATGAGCATTGTCAGCATTTATGGAGGAAAAGTCAACATCAGTGAAGGGCAAAGTCACCGTTAATGGAGGAAAAATCACCATCAGTGAAGGGCAAAGTCACCATTTGTGTCGGTAAAGTAAACATTAGTGATCGGCAAAGTCTACACGAGTAAGGGCAAAGTCACCATCAGTGGTGAGCAAAGTCACCATTAGTGGAGGAAAATTCACCTGAAGTGATCAGCAAAGTCATTTTTAGTGGGGACAAAGTCTCCATCAGAGATGAGCAAAGTCACCATTACTGTTCGTAAAGTCACCATCAGTGATGAGTATTGTCAGCATTTATGGAGGAAAAGTCAACATCAGTGAAGGGCAAAGTCAACATAAGTTGGGGCAAAAGCACCATCAGTGATGAGCAAAGTCACCATTAGTGGAGGAAAAGTCACAATCAGTGAAGGGCAAAGTTACCCTTTGTGTTGGTAAAGTAAACATCAGTGATCGGCAAAGTCAACAAAAGTGGGGGCAAAGTCGCCATCAGTGATGAGCATAGTCACCATTAATGGAGGAAAAGTCAGCATCAGTGAAGGGCAAAGTCAACATAATTGGGGCAAAGTCACCTTTTGTGTTGGTAAAGTAAACATCAGTGATCAGCAAAATCATTATTAGTGGGAACAAAGTCTCCATCAGTGATGAATAAAGTCACCATTAGTGTTCGTTAAGTCACCATCAGTGATGAGCATTGTCAGCATTTATGGAAGAAAAGTCAACATCAGTGAAGGGCAAAGTCACCGTTAATGGAGGAAAAATCACCATCAGTGAAGGGCAAAGTCACCATTTGTGTCGGTAAAGTAAACATTAGTGATCGGCAAAGTCTACACGAGTAAGGGCAAAGTCACCATCAGTGGTGAGCAAAGTCACCATTAGTGGAGGAAAATTCACCTGAAGTGATCAGCAAAGTCATTTTTAGTGGGGACAAAGTCTCCATCAGAGATGAGCAAAGTCACCATTACTGTTCGTTAAGTCACCATCAGTGATGAGCATTGTCAGCATTTATGGAGGAAAAGTCAACATCAGTGATGGGCAAAGTCAACATAAGTTGGGGCAAAAGCACCATCAGTGATGAGCAAAGTCACCATTAGTGGAGGAAAAGTCACAATCAGTGAAGGGCAAAGTTACCCTTTGTGTTGGTAAAGTAAACATCAGTGATCGGCAAAGTCAACAAAAGTGGGGGCAAAGTCGCCATCAGTGATGAGCATAGTCACCATTAATGGAGGAAAAGTCAGCATCAGTGAAGGGCAAAGTCAACATAATTGGGGCAAAGTCACCATCAGTGATGAGAATAGTCACCATTAGTGTTGCTAAAGCCTCCATCAGTGATGAGCAAAGTCTCCATTAGTGTTGGTAAAATCACCATCAGTGATGACCAAAGTCATTATTTGTTGAGGAAAAGTCACCATTAGTGTTGACAAGGTCACCATTAGTGATGAGCATAGTCACCATTAGTGGAGGAAAAGTCACAATCAGTGAAGGGCAAAGTTACCATTTGTGTTGGAAAAGTAAACATCAGTGATCGGCAAAGTCAACAAAAGTGGTGGCAAAATCACCATCAGTGATGAGCATAGTCTTCATTAGTGGAGGAAAAGTCACCGTCAGTGGAGGGTAAAGTCAATATAGGTGGGGGCAAAGTCACCATCAGTGAGCGGCAAAGAAATAGTTAGTGTGGTTAAAGTCTCCATCAGTGATGAGCACAGTCACCATTAATTGTTGAAAAGTCAGTGATGGAAAAAGTCATAATTGGTTGGGGGAAAGACATAATTAGTGTTGGTTAGGTCACCATCAGTGAAGGGCAAAGTTAACATAAGTGGGGGCTTTGTCACCATCAGTGATCGGCAAAGAAATAATTAGTGAGGTCAAAGTCACCATCTGTTAAAGGTAAAGTCAACATAAGTGGGGGCAGAGTCACCATCAGTGATGAGCAAAGTAACCAAAAGAGTTGGTTAAGTCACCATAAGTGATCGGCAAAGTCAACATAAGTGGGGGCAAAGTCACCATCAGGGATTAGTCTCTTTCCATAACAGCTTTTCTGTTTGGTCTGTTTTAGATTGGTGTGTTTTCGGTTAGCTTAATGAAACGCTTGTCGACGTTAAATTTTTTAAGATCTCTTTCTTCTGCTGCGAATCTTTCTATTATAACATCAATAGCTTGACGAAAGTGAGATCATTATCTTTTAGGTCCTCTTTTGTTTAATAACCAATTTAGTTTCTTTAGAAGCCATTCGTCCTCGGACAGTTCAAAATCATCAGCGAATTTGATACTACACGCTTCTTCCGTGAGCATTGTGTCCATTTCGTCTTCATCCGAGTTCATCAAGATTATATCGCTCGGAAGTTTTGTTTGGATTAAGACTAGTACCTGTTTGCATAAACCAATCGAGACCTTGAAGTCCATTGTTATCCTCGTTGTCTATTATCAAAACTTCATAAGGAATATATGACCCTGAATGTCCAGTTTTATTGTTTTGAAATAATAGAGCTTGTGCATCCGCTTTAGATGGCGATTTTAACTGGTTTTCCGTCTACAAGACCATTTATTCTTAGTAAGTTACCTGTTTTGCAAACGTATACATATTCAGTATCCAGGTTCTCTTACTGAATATCCTAGCTTGGGTTATAGAATCGTCAAGTGTCTTGACATTTTTGCTTTCCAACTCAGCTAACGCGGGGGTCAACAGCGTCAAAAAAACATCCATACCAACTCGAACTCATCTATTTTTTCGATTTTATTGGCAATTTGCTGGAATTTCAGAACATTTTCCTCATAATTCACGTCCAATTTAATTGCCTTTAATTCGGATCTTATTGTTCTTTGGACATCGTCTGGCTAATAAGTGGCCAACAGGTAAGATTTAAACTCAACCCATGTCAGGTTTTCTTTCTTTATCTCAAGATTCCTGACCAATTTCAAAGCATTTCGTCTTAAAAATTTGTTAACTGCAGTGACTAATGTATTTTTATCAATTCCCTGGTCTTCCACCTCTGTTTCGACAAAGTTGATCCATTCCTCAATTTTATCCTTGTCGTTACCATACAGTTTTGGGATATCATCCATCTTAAACTGTGGACGTCTATTGAAAACCAAATTTTCCATTGGTGACATGTCTGGTTCAATAATTTGCTGTTGTTGATCAGTAATTTCCGTTGTAGTTGATAAGCTTGATTGTGGTGTTGATTTATTGTGATGGCTTGCATCTGGCTGCTCGTTTTTCTTTGCTACAAGTACCGCTCTTTGGGTCAGAAAACTAAATATAAGTCTCTAGGAGGAGCCTTAATAGCGGTTATTTTCTCCAACCATTCAGCTTGTTCTACTTCTGAACCATTAACTAATGTTCCATTTTCCTCAAGGTAGTGAAAATCGGTTTCTTAGTGGTTCTGAGCTTTTGTGAACAATTGCCTGAACGGGCAAACTTTCGCAATAATCCATAGATATTGGCAATGAAAAGAAACTCATTGTGGACATTATTACTCATCGCTGCTACCATGATGTAAGGCGGGTTAATGAATGGTAAAAACAAGTATACTTTTGAATAGTTTATTAAGTAATTGTTGAGCTCTAACAATTTATATTGTTAGTGTCATAGCGAAAAATATCTCTCCAAGCACTGAGAATGGAATTATTATTTATACCAATGAGTTCGTGTCAAGAACACGGGCTTATAATTAAGACAAGATGAGAGCTATTATATAAATGTTTATATCAGCAACTAGAAGCTACTATCTTCTGAGAAACGTGACAAGTGTATTAATTCTTACTTATCATTGCGCATCAGTTGAGAAGCTGATGAACAAGTGATACGAGGGTTGTATTACAAGTCTTCCCAAAATCTCCTTTCGTTGCTAGTCCAGCAGTTAGATCAAATGTCGACTTCGGCCAACAAAAACATCATGTGCAAAAGATTTTTCCAGATCTCTTTGCATTGCTTGTACAGCTCTAAGATCAAGTGTTGGTTTCGTACAACCAGAGTTGGTCAAAAGTCAAACTTTAAAGTCAGAATCGCTAAAAGTCAAAGTCAAAGTCTGACTTTGACTTGAATCTTAAATAATTTCAAAGTCAAAGTCTGACTTTGACTTGAAACTAAAATAATTTCAAAGTCAAAGTCTGACTTTGACTTGAGTCCACTCAAGTCAACTAAATTATTTTCTAATTTTCAAATCTTATTTAGACAGTTTCATAAGATTTGATGCTTCTGTATTTAATTTTAGTATTTATATAAGTAGCGTTTCTTTTACGTCTTTAAGAAAAACATAAAAATAATTTTCTAACTTGATTTAAAGTCAAAGTCCAGACTTGACTTCAAAAAAATAAAATTAAAAGTCAAAGTCCAGACTTGATTTCAAAATAATTTAATAAAGTCAATATTAATGTGCAACAGCCCCTTTCCAGATCTCATAGCATTGCCAATCCAGCTGTCAGATCGAGAGTTTAAGCTTTTGCCATCAAAAGATCATGTGCAAGAGCCTTTTCCAGATTTCATTGAATTGCTAGTCCAACTCTTAGATCAAGAAACAGAGCTTCGGCAAACAATTAAATAATGCGCAAAAGTCTTGACAAAATCTCCTATCGTTGCTAGTCCAGCAGTTAATTCAAGTATCGACTTCGAAAAACAAAACGTCATGTGCAAAAGCCTTTTCCAGATCTCCTCGAATTGCTATTCCACCTCTTAGATCAAGTGTCGGCTTCGGCCAACGAAACATTATGTGCAACAGCCTTGTCCAAATCTCTTAGCATTGCCAGTCCAACTATTAGATCAAGAAACAGAACTTCGGCCAGAAAAAATTCGTTTGAAAAAGTCTTTCAAAAATCTTCTATCAATGCTAGTCCAGAAGTACGTTCATATGAGGACTTCGAACAACAAAACATCATTTATAAAAGCTTTTTCCAGGTCTCCTTGAATTGCAGGTCCATCTCTTAGATCAAGTGCTGGTTTCGTCCAACAAAACATCATGCGCAACAGCGCCTTCCTGTTTTCTTAGCGTTGCCAGTCAAGCTATTAGATCAGGAAACAGAGCTTCGGCAAACAGTAAAATCATGTGAAAGAGTCTTGCCAAATTCTCCTATCTTTGCTTGTCAAGCTCTTAGATCAAATGTCGAATTCGGCCAACAAAAAATCGTATGGAAAGGCTTTTTCTGGATCTCCTAGCGTTACTTGTCAATCTCTTATATCAGAAAAAAGAGCTTCGGCCAACAAAAAATTATGTGCAAAAGTCTTTCCTAAATCTCCTATCGTTGCTAGTCAAGCAGTTAGATCAAATGTCGACTTCGGCCAACAAAACATCATGTTCAGAAGATTTTTCCAGATCTCCTAGCGTTGCTTGTCAATCTCTAAGATCAGGAAAAAGAGCTTCGGCCAACAAAAAATCATGTGCAAAAGTCTTTCCAGATTTCTAAGCATTGCTTGTCCTTCTCTGAGATCAAGTGTCGGCTTGACCCAAAAAAACATCATGTGCAAAAGCCTTTTCTAGATCTCCTAGCGTTACTTGTCAAGCAGTTAGATCAAATGTCGACTTGGGCCAGCAAAACATCATTTGCAAAAGATTTTTCCAGATTTCCTAGCATTGATCCTTTAATTCTAAGATCGGGTCTTGGTAATTATGTGACCGGCCGTTCACAACTTTCGTGACCAAAATCTTTTCTCGTATTATGTGACCCGAGCTGTTCACAACTTTCGTGACCTTAAATTATGTGATCAAAAAATTTTAAAAGTGATTTCATTTTTTTTAAATTGATCACATAATTCTTTTAATGGACACAAAATTATTTTCTGGTTCACATTATTCTTTTCTTGATCACAAAATTTTTCTTTTGATAACATGATTATGTAAGGTAAAATTTGCTAAAAATTACAAACTGTTAAGATCACTGAATGAAAAAAAACTAAAACTAAAATTATGTGATTATATCATGACAAAGTAAATTTCAAAATCTTTATTTAAAGACAGGATTTTTCAATTACTGAAGCTTTATTATTTTTAATTGAAATGAATAACCAAGATATTTTAGAAACTTAGGAATGAAAAATTTTAGTTAGAATAAGAGACTAAGGTTTGGTTTATTCTAAACAGATTTGTAATGATGTTAATTGTAAGAGATATGGGGAAGAGATGAACTTGACGTTTAGAAAAAGAACAAAAGACTCTAAGAGAATTTAACGTGGAGATGTTCATGCACATATAAAAAAATACTTCATGGTTCACATCAAGTGCTAGTTTGGTCTAATAAAGCATCATGTGAAACAGCACCTTCAAGATCTCATAGCATTGCCAATCAAGCTGTAAGATCGTAAGATAAAACTTCTACCAACAAAAAATCATGTGCAAGAGCCTTTTCCAGATATCCTAGCATTGCTTGTCCAGCTAAGATCAAGTGTCGGCTTCGGCTAACCAAACATCAACAAATGTCGAGTTCGACCGGTCAAAAATTATGTTCAAAAGATTTTTCAAGATATCCTAGAATTGCTTGTACAGATCTTTGATCAAGTGCTGGTTTCATCCAACAAAACATCATGTGCAACACACCCATTCCAAGTCTCATAACATTGTCAATCCGGCCATGAGAACGAGAGTAAAGATTCTGCCTACAAAAAATGATTTTTAAAGCCTTGTAGAGATTTCCTTGCATTTTTTAACAAGCAGTTAGTTTAAGAGTTAGAGCTTCTGCTAACAAAAAATCATGTTTAAAAGCCTTGTCCAGATTTTTTTGCATTTTTTTATCAAACAGTTAGTTTAAGAATTAGAGTATCTGCCAACAATACATCATGTGCTAAAGCCTTGTCCAGATCGTCAAGCGTTGCTTATACAGCTATTACATCAAGTGTCGGCTTCTGCCAACAAAACATCATCTGCAAAGTCTTTTCCAGACCTCCTAGCATTGCTTTTCAAGTAGTTAAATCAAGAGTAAGAGCTTCTTCCAACAAAACATCATGTTTAAAAAACTTTTCCAGATCTACTAGCATTTCTTGTAAAGATCTTAGATCAAGAGTTAAAGCTTCTGCCAACATAACTTCATCTGCAAATCTTTTCCAGACCTCCGAGCATTGCTTGTCAAGCTGTTAGATCAAGTGTAAGAGCTTCTTCCTACAAAAAATGATGTTTAGAAGCCTTGTAAAGATTTCCTTGCATTTTTTGTCAAGCACTTAGTTTAAGAGTTAGAGTATCTGCCAACAATACATCATGTTCTAAAGCCTTGTCCAGATCGTCAACCGTTGCTTGTACAGCTATTACATCAAGTGTCGCCTTCTGCCAACAAAACATCATCTGAAAAGTCTTTTCCAGACCTCCTAGCATTGCTTGTCAAGCTGTTAGATCAAGTTTAAGAGCTTCTTCCTACAAAAAATGATGTTGAGAAGCCTTGTAAAGATTTCCTTGCATTTTTTGTCAAGCAGTTAGTTTAAGAGTTAGAGATTCTGCTAACAAAAAATCTTGTTTGGAAGGCTTGCAAAGATTTCCTTGCATTTTTTGTCAAGCAGTTAGTTTAAGAGTTAGAGCTACTTCCAACAAAATATCATGTTCTAAAGCCTTGTCCAGATCGTCAACCGTTGCTTGTACAGCTATTACATCAAGTGTCGGCTTCTGCCAACAAAACATCATCTGCAAAGTCTTTTCCAGACCTCCTAGCATTGCTTTTCAGGCAGTTAAATCAAGAGTAAGAGCTTCTTCCAACAAAACATCATGTTTAAAAAACTTTTCCAGATCTACTAGCATTTCTTGTAAAGATTTTAGATCAAGAGTTAAAGCTTCTGCCAACAAAACATCATCTGCAAAGTCTTTTCCAGACCTCCTAGCATTGCTTGTCAAGCTGTTAGATCAAGTTTAAGAGCTTCTTCCTACAAAAAATGATGTTGAGAAGCCTTGTAAAGATTTCCTTGCATTTTTTGTCAAGCAGTTAGTTTAAGAGTTAGAGCTACTTCCAACAAAATATCATGTTCTAAAGCCTTGTCCAGATCGTCAACCGTTGCTTGTACAGCTATTACATCAAGTGTCGGCTTCTGCCAACAAAACATCATCTGCAAAGTCTTTTCCAGACCTCCTAGCATTGCTTTTCAGGCAGTTAAATCAAGAGTAAGAGCTTCTTCCAACAAAACATCATGTTGAGAAGCCTTGTAAAGATTTCCTTGCATTTTTTAACAAGCAGTTAGTTTAAGAGTTAGAGCTTCTGCTAACAAAATATCATGTTTAAAAGCCTTGTCCAGATTTCCTTGCATTTTTTGTCAAGCAGTTAGTTTAAGAGAAAGAGCTTCTGCCAACAAAACATCATGTTCTAAAGCCTTGTCCAGATCTACTAGCATTTCTTGTAAAGATTTTAGATCAAGAGTTAAAGCTTCTGCCAACATAACTTCATCTGCAAAGTCTTTTCCAGACCTCCGAGCATTGTATCAAGCTGTTAGATCAAGTGTAAGAGCTTCTTCCTACAAAAAATGATGTTGAGAAGCCTTGTAAAGATTTCCTTGCATTTTTTGTCAAGCACTTAGTTTAAGAGTTAGAGTATCTGCCAACAATACATCATGTTCTAAAGCCTTGTCCAGATCGTCAACCGTTGCTTGTACAGCTATTACATCAAGTGTCGCCTTCTGCCAACAAAACATCATCTGCAAAGTCTTTTCCAGACCTCCTAGCATTGCTTGTCAAGCTGTTAGATCAAGTTTAAGAGCTTCTTCCTACAAAAAATGATGTTGAGAAGCCTTGTAAAGATTTCCTTGCATTTTTTGTCAAGCAGTTAGTTTAAGAGTTAGAGATTCTGCTAACAAAAAATCTTGTTTAGAAGGCTTGCAAAGATTTCCTTGCATTTTTTGTCAAGCAGTTAGTTTAAGAGTTAGAGCTACTTCCAACAAAATATCATGTTCTAAAGCCTTGTCCAGATCGTCAACCGTTGCTTGTACAGCTATTACATCAAGTGTCGGCTTCTGCCAACAAAACATCATCTGCAAAGTCTTTTCCAGACCTCCTAGCATTGCTTTTCAGGCAGTTAAATCAAGAGTAAGAGCTTCTTCCAACAAAACATCATGTTTAAAAAACTTTTCCAGATCTACTAGCATTTCTTGTAAAGATTTTAGATCAAGAGTTAAAGCTTCTGCCAACATAACTTCATCTGCAAAGTCTTTTCCAGACCTCCGAGCATTGCTTGTCAAGCTGTTAGATCAAGTGTAAGAGCTTCTTCCTACAAAAAATGTATTTAGAAGCCTTGTAAAGATTTCCTTGCATTTTTTGTCAAGCACTTAGTTTAAGAGTTAGAGTATCTGCCAACAATACATCATGTTCTAAAGCCTTGTCCAGATCGTCAACCGTTGCTTGTACAGCTATTACATCAAGTGTCGCCTTCTGCCAACAAAACATCATCTGCAAAGTCTTTTCCAGACCTCCTAGCATTGCTTGTCAAGCTGTTAGATCAAGTTTAAGAGCTTCTTCCTACAAAAAATGATGTTGAGAAGCCTTGTAAAGATTTCCTTGCATTTTTTGTCAAGCAGTTAGTTTAAGAGTTAGAGCTACTTCCAACAAAATATCATGTTCTAAAGCCTTGTCCAGATCGTCAACCGTTGCTTGTACAGCTATTACATCAAGTGTCGGCTTCTGCCAACAAAACATCATCTGCAAAGTCTTTTCCAGACCTCCTAGCATTGCTTTTCAGGCAGTTAAATCAAGAGTAAGAGCTTCTTCCAACAAAACATCATGTTTAAAAAACTTTTCCAGATCTACTAGCATTTCTTGTAAAGATTTTAGATCAAGAGTTAAAGCTTCTGCCAACATAACTTCATCTGCAAAGTCTTTTCCAGACCTCCGAGCATTGCTTGTCAAGCTGTTAGATCAAGTGTAAGAGCTTCTTCCTACAAAAAATGATGTTGAGAAGCCTTTTAAAGATTTCCTTGCATTTTTTTCAAGCAGTTAGTTTAAGAGTTAGAGCTACTTCCAACAAAATATCATGTTCTAAAGCCTTGTCCAGATCGTCAACCTTTGCTTGTACAGCTATTACATCAAGTGTCGGCTTCTGCCAACAAAACATTATCTGCAAAGTCTTTTCCAGACCTCTTAGCATTGCTTTTCAGGCAGTTAAATCAATAGTAAGAGCTTCTTCCAACAAAACATCATGTTTAAAAAACTTTTCCAGATCTACTAGCATTTCTTGTAAAGATTTTAGATCAAGAGTTAAAGCTTCTGCCAACATAACTTCATCTGCAAAGTCTTTTCCAGACCTCCGAGCATTGCTTGTCAAGCTGTTAGATCAAGTGTAAGAGCTTCTTCCTACAAAAAATGATGTTTAGAAGCCTTGTAAAGATCTCCTTGCATTTTTTGTCAAGCACTTAGTTAAAGAGTTAGAGTATCTGCCAACAATATATCATGTGCTAAAGCCTTGTCCAGATCGTCAAGCGTTGCTTGTACAGCTATTACATCAAGTGTCGGCTTCTGCCAACAAAACATCATCTGCAAAGTCTTTTCCAGACCTCCTAGCATTGCTAGTCAAGCTGTTAGATCAAGTGTAAGAGCTTCTTCCTACAAAAAATGATGTTGAGAAGCCTTGTAAAGATTTCCTTGCATTTTTTGTCAAGCACTTAGTTTAAGAGTTAGAGTATCTGACAACAATATTTCATGTGCTAAAGCTTTGTCCAGATTTCCTTGCATTTTTTGTCAAGCAGTAAGTTTTAGAGTTAGAGCTACTGCCAACAAAACATCATGTTCTAAAGCCTTGTCCGGATCGTCAACCGTTGCTTGTACAGCTATTACATCAAGTGTCGGCTTCTGCCAACAAAACGTCATCTGCAAAATCTTTTCCAGACCTCCTAGAATTGCTTGTCAAGCTGTTGGATCAAGTGTAAGAGCTTCTTCCTACAAAAAATGATGTTGAGAAGCCTTGTAAAGATTTCCTTGCATTTTTTGTCAAGCAGTTAGTTTAAGAGTTAGAGATTCTGCTAACAAAAAATCATGTTTAGAAGGCTTGTAAAGATTTCCTTGCATTTTTTGTCAAGCAGTTAGTTTAAGAGTAAGAGCTTCTACCAACAAAACATCATGTTCTAAAGCCTTGTCCAGATCGTCAACCGTTGCTTGTACAGCTATTACATCAAGTGTCGGCTTCTGCCAACAAAACATCATCTGCAAAGTCTTTTCCAGACCACCGAGCATTGCTTGTCATGCAGTTAAATCAAGAGTGAGAGCTTCTTCCAAAAAAAAATTATTTTTAGAAGCCTTGTAAAGATTTCCTTTCATTTTTTAACAATAAGTTAGTTTAAGAGTTAGAGATTCTGCTAACAAAAAATCATGTTTAAAAGCCTTGTCCAGATTTCCTTGCATTTTTTGTCAAGCAGTTAGTTTAAGAGTTAGAGCTTCTGACAACAAAACATCATGTTTTAAAGCCTTTTCCATTTCTCCTAGCATTGCAAGTCAAGATCTTAGATCAAGTGTCGGCTTCTGCTAACAAAACGTCATCTGCAAAGTCTTTTCCAGACCTCCTAGCATTGCTTGTCAAGCTGTTAGATCAAGTGTAAGAGCTTCTTCCTACAAAAAATGATGTTTAGAAGCCTTGTCTAGATTTCCTAGCATTGCTAGTCAAGATCTTAGACCAAGTGTCGGCTTCTGCCAGCAAAACATCATATGCAAAGTCTTTTCCAGACCTCCTTGCATTGCTTGTCAAGCTGTTAGATCAAGAGTTAGAGCTTCTGCCAGCAAAACATTATTTGCAAAAGCGCTTTCCAGATCTCCAAGCATTGCAAGTCAAGATCTTAGACCTAGTCTCGGCTTCTGCCAATTAAGCATCATGTGCAATGTCTTTTCCAGACCTCCAAGCATTGCTTGTCAAGCTGTTAGATCAAGAGTAAGAGCTTCTTCCAACAAAAAATGATTTTTAGAAGCCTTGTAAAGATTTCCTTGCATTTTTTAACAAGCAGTTAGTTCAAGAGTTAGAGCTTCTGCTAACAAAAAATCATGTTTAAAAGCCTTGTCCAGATCGTCAACCGTTGCTTGTACAGCTATTACATCAAGTGTCGGTTTCTGCCAACAAAACATCATCTGCAAAGTCTTTTCCAGACCTCCTAGCATTGCTTGTCAAGCTGTTAGATCAAGTGTAAGAGCTTCTTCCTACAAAAAATAATGTTGAGAAGCCTTGTAAAGATTTCCTTGCATTTTTTAACAAGCAGTTAGTTTAAGAGTTAGAGCTTCTGCTAACAAAATATCATGTTTAAAAGCCTTGTCCAGATTTCCTTGCATTTTTTGTCAAGCAGTTAGTTTAAGAGAAAGAGCTTCTGCCAACAAAACATCATGTTCTAAAGCCTTGTCCAGATCGTCAACAGTTGCTTGTACAGCTATTACATCAAGTGTCGGCTTCTGCCAACAAAACATCATCTGCAAAGTCTTTTCCAGACCTCCTAGCATTGCTTTTCAAGCAGTTAAATCAAGAGTGAGAGCTTCTTCCAACAAAAAATGATTTTTAGAAGCCTTGTAAAGATTTCCTTGCATTTTTTAACAAGCAGTTAGTTTAAGAGTTAGAGCTTCTGCTAACAAAAAATCATGTTTAAAAGCCTTGTCCAGATTTCCTTGCATTTTTTGTCATGCAGGAAGTTTTAGAGTTAGAGCTACTGCCAACAAAACATCATGTTCTAAAGCCTTGTCCAGATCGTCAACCGTTGCTTGTACAGCTATTACATCAAGTGTCGGCTTCTGCCAACAAAACATCATCTGCAAAGTCTTTTCCAGACCTCCTAGCAATGCTTGTCAAGCTGTTAGATCAAGTGTAAGAGCTTCTTCCTACAAAAAATGATGTTGAGAAGCCTTGTAAAGATTTCCTTGCATTTTTTGTCAAGTAATTAGTTTAAGAGTTAGAGATTCTGCTAACAAAAAATCATGTTAAGAAGGCTTGTAAAGATTTCCTTGCATTTTTTGTCAAGCAGTTAGTTTAAGAGAAAGAGCTTCTGCCAACAAAACATCATGTTCTAAAGCCTTGTCCAGATCGTCAACCGTTGCTTGTACAGCTATTACATCAAGTGTCGGTTTCTGCCAACAAAACATCATCTGCAAAGTCTTTTCCAGACCTCCTAACATTGCTTGTCAAGCTGTTAGATTTAGTGTAAGAGCTTCTTCCTACAAAAAATAATGTTGAGAAGCCTTGTAAAGATGTCCTTGCATTTTTTAACAAGCAGTTAGTTTAAGAGTTAGAGCTTCTGCTAACAAAATATCATGTTTAAAAGCCTTGTCCAGATTTCCTTGCATTTTTTGTCAAGCAGTTAGTTTAAGAGAAAGAGCTTCTGCCAACAAAACATCATGTTCTAAAGCCTTGTCCAGATCCTCAACCGTTGCTTGTACAGCTATTACATCAAGTGTCGGTTTCTGCCAACAAAACATCATCTGCAAAGTCTTTTCCAGACCTCCTAGCATTGCTTTTCAAGCAGTTAAATCAAGAGTGAGAGCTTCTTCCAACAAAAAATGATTTTTAGAAGCCTTGTAAAGATTTCCTTGCATTTTTTAACAAGCAGTTAGTTTAAGAGTTAGAGCTTCTGCTAACAAAAAATCATGTTTAAAAGCCTTGTCCAGATTTCCTTGCATTTTTTGTCAAGCAGTAAGTTTTAGAGTTAGAGCTACTGCCAACAAAACATCATGTTCTAAAGCCTTGTCCAGATCGTCAACCGTTGCTTGTACAGCTATTACATCAAGTGTCGGCTTCTGCCAACAAAACATCATCTGCAAAGTCTTTTCCAGACCTCCTAGCATTGCTTGTCAAGCTGTTAGATCAAGTATAAGAGCTTCTTCCTACAAAAAATGATTTTTAAAAGCCTTGTAAAGATTTCCTTGCATTTTCTGTCAAGCAGTTAGTTTAAGAGTTAGAGATTCTGCTAACAAAAAATCATGTTTAGAAGGCTTGTAAAGATTTCCTTGCATTTTTTGTCAAGCAGTTAGTTTAAGAGTTAGAGCTTCTGACAACAAAACATCATGTTTTAAAGCCTTTTCCATTTCTCCTAGCATTGCAAGTCAAGATCTTAGATCAAGTGTCGGCTTCTGCCAACATAACGTCATCTGCAAAGTCTTTTCCAGACCTCCTAGCATTGCTTTTTAAGCAGTTAAATCAAGAGTGAGAGCTTCTTCCAGCAAAAAATGATGTTTAAAAGCCTTGTCTAGATTTCCTAGCATTGCTAGTCAAGATCTTAGACCAAGTGTCGGCTTCTTCCAGCAAAACATTATTTGCAAAGTCTTTTCCAGACCTCCTAGCATTGCTTTTCAAGCTTTAAGATCAAGAGTAAGAGCTTCTTCCAACAAAAAATGATGTTTAAAAGCCTTGTCTAGATTTCCTAGCATTGCTAGTCAAGATCTTAGACCAAGTGTCGGCTTCTGCCAGCAAAACATCATGTGCAAAGTCTTTTCCAGACCTCCTAGCATTGCTTGTCAAGCTGTTAGATCAAGGGTAAGAGCTTCTTCCAACAAAAAATGATGTTTAAAAGCCTTGTCTAGAATTCCTTGCATTTTTTGTCAAACAGCTAGTTTAAGAGTTAGAGCTTCTGCCAACAAAACATTATTTGCAAAAGCCTTATTCAGATCGTCAAGCGTTTCTTGAACAGCTATAAGATCAAGTGTCGGCTACTGCCAACAAAACATCATGTTCTAAAGCCTTGTCCAGATCGTCAACCGTTGCTTGTACAGCTATTACATCAAGTGTCGGCTTCTGCCAACAAAACGTCATCTGCAAAGTCTTTTCCAGACCTCCTAGCATTGCTTTTCAAGCAGTTAAATCAAGAGTGAGAGCTTCTTCCAGCAAAAAATGATGTTTAAAAGCCTTGTCTAGATTTCCTAGCAGTGCTAGTCAAGATCTTAGACCAAGTGTCGGCTTCTGCCAGCAAAACATCATGTGCAAAGTCTTTTCCAGACCTCCTAGCATTGCTTGTCAAGCTGTAAGATCAAAGTTAAGAGCTTCTTCCAACAAAAAATGATGTTTAAAAGCCTTGTCTAGATTTCCTAGCATTGCTAGTCAAGATCTTAGACAAAGTGTCGGCTTCTGCCAGCAAAACATCATGTGCAAAGTCTTTTCCAGACCTCGTAGCATTGCTTGTCAAGCTGTTAGATCAAGAGTAAGAGCTTCTTCCAACAAAAAATGATGTTTAAAAGCCTTGTCTAGAATTCCTTGCATTTTTTGTCAAACAGCTAGTTAAAGAGTTAGAGCTTCTGCCAACAAACCATTATTTGCAAAAGCCTTATTCAGATCGTCAAGCGTTTCTTGAACAGCTATAAGATCAAGTGTCGGCTACTGCCAACAAAACATCATGTTCTAAAGCCTTGTCCTAATCGTCAACCGTTGCTTGTACAGCTATTACATCAAGTGTCGGCTTCTGCCAACAAAACGTCATCTGCAAAGTCTTTTCCAGACCTCCTAGCATTGCTTTTCAAGCAGTTAAATCAAGAGTGAGAGCTTCTTCCAGCAAAAAATGATGTTTAAAAGCCTTGTCTAGATTTCCTAGCAGTGCTAGTCAAGATCTTAGACCAATGTCAGCTTCTGCCAGCAAAACATCATGTGCAAAGTCTTTTCCAGACCTCGTAGCATTGCTTGTCAAGCAGTTAGATCAAGAGTAAGAGCTTGTTCCAACAAAAAATGATGTTTAAAAGCCTTGACTAGATTTCCTTGCATTTTTTGTCAAACAGTTAGATTAAGAGTTAGAGCTTCTGCCAACAAAACATTATTTGCAAAAGCCTTATTCAGATCGTCAAGCGTTTCTTGAACAGCTATAAGATCAAGTGTCGGCTACTGCCAACAAAACATCATGTTCTAAAGCCTTGTTCAGATCGTCAACCGTTGCTTGTACAGCTATTACATCAAGTGTCGGCTTCTGCCAACAAAACGTCATCTGCAAAGTCTTTTCAAGACCTCCTAGCATTGCTTTTCAAGTAGTTAAATCAAGAGTGAGAGCTTCTTCCAGCAAAAAATGATGTTTAAAAGCCTTGTCTAGATTTCCTAGCAGTGCTAGTCAAGATCTTAGACCAAGTGTCGGCTTCTGCAAGCAAAACATCATGTGCAAAGTCTTTTCCAGACCTCCTAGCATTGCTTGTCAAGCTGTTAGATCAAGAGTAAAAGCTTCTTCCAACAAAAAATGATGTTTAAAAGCCTTGTCTAGAATTCCTTGCATTTTTTGTCAAACAGTTAGATTAAGAGTTAGAGCTTCTGCCAACAAAACATTATTTGCAAAAGCCTTATTCAGATCGTCAAGCGTTTCTTGAACAGCTATAAGATCAAGTGTCGGCTACTGCCAACAAAACATCATGTTCTAAAGCCTTGTTCAGATCGTCAACCGTTGCTTGTACAGCTATTAGATCAAGTGTCGGCTTCTGCCAACAAAACGTCATCTGCAAAGTCTTTTCCAGACCTCCTAGCATTGCTTTTCAAGCAGTTAAATCAAGAGTGAGAGCTTCTTCCAGCAAAAAATGATGTTTAAAAGCCTTGTAAAGATTTCCTTGCATTTTTTGTCAAGCACTTAGATTAAGAGTTAGAGTATCTGCCAACAATACATCATGTGCTAAAGCCTTGTCCAGATCGTCAAGCGTTGCTTGTACAGCTATAACATCAAGTGTCGGCTTCGGCTAACCAAACATCAACAAATGTCGAGTTCGACCGGTCACAAATTATGTTCAAAAGATTTTTCAAGATATCCTAGAATTGCTGGTACAGATCTTTGATCAAGTGCTGGTTTCATCCAACAAAACATCATGTGCAACATTCCCATTCCAAGTCTCATAACATTGTCAATCCGGCTATGAGAACGAGAGTAAAGATTCTGCCTACAAAAAATGATTTTTAAAAGCCTTGTAGAGATTTCCTTGCATTTTTTAACAAGCAGTTAGTTTAAGAGTTAGAGCTTCTGCTAACAAAAAATCATGTTTAAAAGCCTTGTCCAGATTTTTTTGCATTTTTTTATCAAACAGTTAGTTTAAGAGTTAGAGTATCGGCCAACAATACATCATGTGATTAAGCCTTGTCCAGATCGTCAAGCGTTGCTTGTACAGCTATTACATCAAGTGTCGGCTTCTGCCAACAAAACATCATCTGCAAAGTCTTTTCCAGACATCCTAGCATTGCTTGTCAAGCTGTTAGATCAAGTGTAAGAGCTTCTTCCTACAAAAAATGATGTTTAGAAGACTTGTAAAGATTTCCTTGCATTTTTTGTCAAGCACTTAGATTAAGAGTTTGAGTATCTGCCAACAATACATCATGTGCTAAAGCCTTGTCCAGATCGTCAAGCGTTGCTTGTACAGCTATAACATCAAGTGTCGGCTTCTGCCAACAAAACTTCATCTGCAAAGTCTTTTCCAGATCTCCTAGCATTACTTGTAGATGAGTTAGATCAAGAGTATGAGCTTCTCCCAACAAAAAATGATGTTTAAAAGCCTTGTACGGATTTCCTTGCATTTTTTGTTAAGCAGTTAGTTTAAGAGTTAGAGCTTCTGCCTGCAAAACATTATTTTCAAAAGCGCTTTCCAGATCTCCAAGCATTGCAAGTCAAGATCTTAGACCTAGTCTCGGCTTCTGCCAACTAAACATCATGTGCAAAGTCTTTTCCAGACCTCCAAGCATTGCTTGTCAAGCTGTTAGGTCAAGAGTAAGAGCTTCTTCCAACAAAAAATGATGTTTAAAAGCCTTGTCTAGATTTCCTAGCATTGCTAGTCAAGATCTTAGACCAAGTGTCGGCTCTGCCAGCAAAACATCATGTGCAAAGTCTTTTCCAGACATCCTAGCATTGCTTCTCAAGCTGTTAGATCAAGAGTAAGAGCTTCTTCCAACAAAAAATGATGTTTAAAAGCCTTGTCTAGAATTCCTTGCATTTGTTTTCAAACAGTTAGTTTGAGAGTTAGAGCTTCTGCCAACAAAACATTATTTGCAAAAGCCTTATTCAGATCGTCAAGCGTTTCTTGAACAGCTATAAGATCAAGTGTCGGCTACTGCCAACAAAACATCATGTTCTAAAGCCTTGTCCAGATCGTCAACCGTTGCTTGTACAGCTATTACATCAAGTGTCGGCTTCTGCCAACATAACGTCATCTGCAAAGTCTTTTCCAGACCTCCTAGCATTGCTTTTTAAGCTGTTAGATCAAGTGTAAGAGCTTCTTCCTACAAAAAATGATGTTTAGAAGCCTTGTCCAGATTTCCTAGCATTGCTAGTCAAGATCTAAGACCAAGTGTCGGCTTCTGCCAACTAAACATCATGTGCAAAGTCTTTTCCAGACCTCCAAGCATTGCTTGTCAAGCTGTTAGATCAAGAGTAAGAGCTTTTTTCCAACAAAAAATGATGTTTAAAAGCCTTATCTAGATTTCCTAGCATTGCTAGTCAAGATCTTAGACCAAGTGTCGGCTCTGCCAGCAAAACATCATGTGCAAAGTCTTTTCCAGACCTCCTAGCATTGCTTTTCAAGCAGTTAAATCAAGAGTGAGAGCTTCTTCCAGCAAAAAATGATGTTTAAAAGCCTTGTCTAGATTTCCTAGCATTGCTAGTCAAGATCTAAGACCAAGTGTCGGCTTCTGCCAACTAAACATCATGTGCAAAGTCTTTTCCAGACCTCCAAGCATTGCTTGTCATGCTGTTAGATCAAGAGTAAGAGCTTCTTCCAACAAAAAATGATGTTTAAAAGCCTTGTCTAGAATTCCTTGCATTTTTTGTCAAACAGCTAGTTTAAGAGTTAGAGCTTCTGCCAACAAAACATTATTTGCAAAAGCCTTATTCAGATCGTCAAGCGTTTCTTGAACAGCTATAAGATCAAGTGTCGGCTACTGCCAACAAAACATCATGTTCTAAAGCCTTGTCCAGATCGTCAACCGTTGCTTGTACAGCTATTACATCAAGTGTCGGCTTCTGCCAACAAAACGTCATCTGCAAAGTCTTTTCCAGACCTCCTAGCATTGCTTTTCAAGCAGTTAAATCAAGACTGAGAGCTTCTTCCAGCAAAAAATGATGTTTAAAAGCCTTGTCTAGATTTCCTAGCATTGCTAGTCAAGATCTTAGACCAAGTGTCGGCTTCTGCCAGCAAAACATCATGTGCAAAGTCTTTTCCAGATCGTCAAGCGTTGCTTGTACAGCTATAACATCAAGTGTCGGCTTCGGCTAACCAAACATCAACAAATGTCGAGTTCGACCGGTCAAAAATTATGTTCAAAAGATTTTTCAAGATATCCTAGAATTGCTGGTACAGATCTTTGATCAAGTGCTGGTTTCATCCAACAAAACATCATGTGCAACATTCCCATTCCAAGTCTCATAACATTGTCAATCCGGCTATGAGAACGAGAGTAAAGATTCTGCCTACAAAAAATGATTTTTAAAAGCCTTGTAGAGATTTCCTTGCATTTTTTAACAAGCAGTTAGTTTAAGAGTTAGAGCTTCTGCTAACAAAAAATCATGTTTAAAAGCCTTGTCCAGATTTTTTTGCATTTTTTTATCAAACAGTTAGTTTAAGAGTTAGAGTATCGGCCAACAATACATCATGTGATTAAGCCTTGTCCAGATCGTCAAGCGTTGCTTGTACAGCTATTACATCAAGTGTCGGCTTCTGCCAACAAAACATCATCTGCAAAGTCTTTTCCAGACATCCTAGCATTGCTTGTCAAGCTGTTAGATCAAGTGTAAGAGCTTCTTCCTACAAAAATGATGTTTAGAAGACTTGTAAAGATTTCCTTGCATTTTTTGTCAAGCACTTAGGTTAAGAGTTTGAGTATCTGCCAACAATACATCATGTGCTAAAGCCTTGTCCAGATCGTCAAGCGTTGCTTGTACAGCTATAACATCAAGTGTCGGCTTCTGCCAACAAAACTTCATCTGCAAAGTCTTTTCCAGATCTCCTAGCATTACTTGTAGATGAGTTAGATCAAGAGTATGAGCTTCTCCCAACAAAAAATGATGTTTAAAAGCCTTGTACGGATTTCCTTGCATTTTTTGTTAAGCAGTTAGTTTAAGAGTTAGAGCTTCTGCCTGCAAAACATTATTTTCAAAAGCGCTTTCCAGATCTCCAAGCATTGCAAGTCAAGATCTTAGACCTAGTCTCGGCTTCTGCCAACTAAACATCATGTGCAAAGTCTTTTCCAGACCTCCAAGCATTGCTTGTCAAGCTGTTAGGTCAAGAGAAAGAGCTTCTTCCAACAAAAAATGATGTTTAAAAGCCTTGTCTAGATTTCCTAGCATTGCTAGTCAAGATCTTAGACCAAGTGTCGGCTCTGCCAGCAAAACATCATGTGCTAAGTCTTTTCCAGACATCCTAGCATTGCTTCTCAAGCTGTTAGATCAAGAGTAAGAGCTTCTTCCAACAAAAAATGATGTTTAAAAGCCTTGTCTAGAATTCCTTGCATTTGTTTTCAAACAGTTAGTTTGAGAGTTAGAGCTTCTGCCAACTAAACATTATTTGCAAAAGCCTTATTCAGATCGTCAAGCGTTTCTTGAACAGCTATATGATCAAGTGTCGGCTACTGCCAACAAAACATCATGTTCTAAAGCCTTGTCCAGATCGTCAACCGTTGCTTGTACAGCTATTACATCAAGTGTCGGCTTCTGCCAACATAACGTCATCTGCAAAGTCTTTTCCAGACCTCCTAGCATTGCTTTTTAAGCTGTTAGATCAAGTGTAAGAGCTTCTTCCTACAAAAAATGATGTTTAGAAGCCTTGTCCAGATTTCCTAGCATTGCTAGTCAAGATCTAAGACCAAGTGTCGGCTTCTGCCAACTAAACATCATGTGCAAAGTCTTTTCCAGACCTCCAAGCATTGCTTGTCAAGCTGTTAGATCAAGAGTAAGAGCTTTTTCCAACAAAAAATGATGTTTAAAAGCCTTATCTAGATTTCCTAGCATTGCTAGTCAAGATCTTAGACCAAGTGTCGGCTCTGCCAGCAAAACATCATGTGCAAAGTCTTTTCCAGACCTCCTAGCATTGCTTTTCAAGCAGTTAAATCAAGATTGAGAGCTTCTTCCAGCAAAAAATGATGTTTAAAAGCCTTGTCTAGATTTCCTAGCATTGCTAGTCAAGATCTAAGACCAAGTGTCGGCTTCTGCCAACTAAACATCATGTGCAAAGTCTTTCCCAGACCTCCAAGCATTGCTTGTCATGCTGTTAGATCAAGAGTAAGAGCTTCTTCCAACAAAAAATGATGTTTAAAAGCCTTGTCTAGAATTCCTTGCATTTTTTGTCAAACAGCTAGTTTAAGATTTAGAGCTTCTGCCAACAAAACATTATTTGCAAAAGCCTTATTCAGATCGTCAAGCGTTTCTTGAACAGCTATAAGATCAAGTGTCGGCTACTGCCAACAAAACATCATGTTCTAAAGCCTTGTCCAGATCGTCAACCGTTGCTTGTACAGCTATTACATCAAGTGTCGGCTTCTGCCAACAAAACGTCATCTGCAAAGTCTTTTCCAGACCTCCTAGCATTGCTTTTCAAGCAGTTAAATCAAGACTGAGACCTTCTTCCAGCAAAAAATGATGTTTAAAAGCCTTGTCTAGATTTCCTAGCATTGCTAGTCAAGATCTTAGACCAAGTGTCGGCTTCTGCCAGCAAAACATCATGTGCAAAGTCTTTTCCAGACCTACTAGCATTGCTTGTCAAGCTGTTAGATCAAGAGTAAAAGCTTCTTCCAACAAAAATTGATGTTTAAAAGCCTTGTCTAGAATTCCTTGAATTTTTTGTCAAACAGTTAAATTAAGAGTTAGAGCTTCTGCCAACAAAACATTTTTTGCAAAAGCCTTATTCAGATCGTCAAGCGTTTCTTGAACAGCTATAAGATCAAGTGTCGGCTACTGCCAACAAAACATCATGTTCTAAAGCCTTGTTCAGATCGTCAACCGTTGCTTGTACAGCTATTACATCAAGTGTCGGCTTCTGCCAACAAAACGTCATCTGCAAAGTCTTTTCCAGACCTCCTAGCATTGCTTTTCAAGCAGTTAAATCAAGAGTGAGAGCTTCCTTTAGCAAAAAATGATGTTTAAAAGCCTTGTAAAGATTTCCTTGCATTTTTTGTCAAGCACTTAGTTTAAGAGTTAGAGTATCTGCCAACAATACATCATGTGCTAAAGCCTTGTCCAGATCGTCAAGCGTTGCTTGTACAGCTATAACATCAAGTGTCGGCTTCGGCTAACCAAACATCAACAAATGTCGAGTTCGACCGGTCACAAATTATGTTCAAAAGATTTTTCAAGATATCCTAGAATTGCTGGTACAGATCTTTGATCAAGTGCTGGTTTCATCCAACAAAACATCATGTGCAACATTCCCATTCCAAGTCTCATAACATTGTCAATCCGGCTATGAGAACGAGAGTAAAGATTCTGCCTACAAAAAATGATTTTTAAAAGCCTTGTAGAGATTTCCTTGCATTTTTTAACAAGCAGTTAGTTTAAGAGTTAGAGCTTCTGCTAACAAAAAATCAAGTTTAAAAGCCTTGTCCAGATTTTTTTGCATTTTTTATCAAACAGTAAGTTTTAGAGTTAGAGTATCTGCCAACAATACATCATGTGCTAAAGCCTTGTCCAGATCGTCAAGCGTTGCTTGTACAGCTATTACATCAAGTGTCGGCTTCTGCCAACAAAACATCATCTGCAAAGTCTTTTCCAGACATCCTAGCATTGAATTCAAGTAGTTAAATCAAGAGTAAGAGCTTCTTCCAACAAAACATCATGTTTAAAAAACTTTTCCAGATCTACTAGCATTTCTTGTAAAGATCTTAGATCAAGAGTTAAAGCTTCTGCCAACATAACTTCATCTGCAAATCTTTTCCAGACCTGAGAGCATTGCTTGTCAAGCTGTTAGATCAAGTGTTAGAGCTTCTTCCTACAAAAAATGATGTTTAGAAGACTTGTAAAGATTTCCTTGCATTTTTTGTCAAGCAGTTAGTTTCAGAGTTAGAGCTTCTGCCAACATAACTTCATCTGCAAAGTCTTTTCCAGACCTCCAAGCATTGCTTGTCAAGCTGTTCGATCAAGAGTAAGAGCTTCTTCCAACAAAAAATGATGTTTAAAAGCCTTGTCTAGATTTCCTAGCATTGCTAGTCAAGATCTTAGACCAAGTGTCGGCTCTGCCAGCAAAACATCATGTGCAAAGTCTTTTCCAGACATCCTAGCATTGCTTCTCAAGCTGTTAGATCAAGAGTAAGAGCTTTTTCCAACAAAAAATGATGTTTAAAAGCCTTGTCTAGAATTCATTGCATTTTTTGTCAAACAGCTAGTTTAAGAGTTAGAGCTTCTGCAAACTAAACATTATTTGCAAAAGCCTTATTCAGATCGTCAAGCGTTTCTTGAACAGCTATAAGATCAAGTGTCGGCTACTGCCAACAAAACATCATGTTCTAAAGCCTTGTCCAGATCGTCAACCGTTTCTTGTACAGCTATTACATCAAGTGTCGGCTTCTGCCAACAAAACGTCATCTGCAAAGTCTTTTCCAGACCTCCTAGCATTGCTTTTCAAGCAGTTAAATCAAGACTGAGAGCTTCTTCCAGCAAAAAATGATGTTTAAAAGCCTTGTCTAGATTTCCTTGCATTGCTAGTCAAGATCTTAGACCAAGTGTCGGCTTCTGCCAGCAAAACATCATGTGCAAAGTCTTTTCCAGACCTACTAGCATTGCTTGTCAAGCTGTTAGATCAAGAGTAAAAGCTTCTTCCAACAAAAATTGATGTTTAAAAGCCTTGTCTAGAATTCCTTGAATTTTTTGTCAAACAGTTAAATTAAGAGTTAGAGCTTCTGCCAACAAAACATTATTTGCAAAAGCCTTATTCAGATCGTCAAGCGTTTCTTGAACAGCTATAAGATCAAGTGTCGGCTACTGCCAACAAAACATCATGTTCTAAAGCCTTGTTCAGATCGTCAACCGTTGCTTGTACAGCTATTACATCAAGTGTCGGATTCTGCCAGCAAAACATCATGTGCAAAGTCTTTTCCAGACCTACTAGCATTGCTTGTCAAGCTGTTAGATCAAGAGTAAAAGCTTCTTCCAACAAAAATTGATGTTTAAAAGCCTTGTCTAGCATTCCTTGAATTTTTTGTCAAACAGTTAAATTAAGAGTTAGAGCTTCTGCCAACAAAACATTATTTGCAAAAGCCTTATTCAGATCGTCAAGCGTTTCTTGAACAGCTATAAGATCAAGTGTCGGCTACTGCCAACAAAACATCATGTTCTAAAGCCTTGTTCAGATCGTCAACCGTTGCTTGTACAGCTATTACATCAAGTGTCGGATTCTGCCAACAAAACGTCATCTGCAAAGTCTTTTCCAGACCTCCTAGCATTGCTTTTCAAGCAGTTAAATCAAGAGTGAGAGCTTCTTCCAGCAAAAAATGATGTTTAAAAGCCTTGTAAAGATTTCCTTGCATTTTTTGTCAAGCACTTAGTTTAAGAGTTAGAGTATCTGCCAACAATACATCATGTGCTAAAGCCTTGTCCAGATCGTCAAGCGTTGCTTGTACAGCTATAACATCAAGTGTCGGCTTCGGCTAACCAAACATCAACAAATGTCGAGTTCGACCGGTCAAAAATTATGTTCAAAAGATTTTTCAAGATATCCTAGAATTGCTGGTACAGATCTTTGATCAAGTGCTGGTTTCATCCAACAAAACATCATGTGCAACATTCCCATTCCAAGTCTCATAACATTGTCAATCCGGCTATGAGAACGAGAGTAAAGATTCTGCCTACAAAAAATGATTTTTAAAAGCCTTGTAGAGATTTCCTTGCATTTTTTAACAAGCAGTTAGTTTAAGAGTTAGAGCTTCTGCTAACAAAAAATCATGTTTAAAAGCCTTGTCCAGATTTTTTTGCATTTTTTTATCAAACAGTTAGTTTAAGAGTAAGAGTATCTGCCAACAATACATCATGTGCTAAAGCCTTGTCCAGATCGTCAAGCGTTGCTTGTACAGCTATTACATCAAGTGTCGGCTTCTGCCAACAAAACATCATCTGCAAAGTCTTTTCCAGACATCCTAGCATTGAATTCAAGTAGTTAAATCAAGAGTAAGAGCTTCTTCCAACAAAACATCATGTTTAAAAAACTTTTCCAGATCTACTAGCATTTCTTGTAAAGATCTTAGATCAAGAGTTAAAGCTTCTGCCAACATAACTTCATCTGCAAATCTTTTCCAGACCTGCGAGCATTGCTTGTCAAGCTGTTAGATCAAGTGTAAGAGCTTCTTCCTACAAAAAATGATGTTTAGAAGACTTGTAAAGATTTCCTTGCATTTTTTGTCAAGCAGTTAGTTTCAGAGTTAGAGCTTCTGCCAGCAAAACATTATTTTCAAAAGCGCTTTCCAGATCTCCAAGCATTGCAAGTCAAGATCTTAGACCTAGTCTCGGCTTCTGCCAACTAAACATCATGTGCAAAGTCTTTTCCAGACCTCCAAGCATTGCTTGTCAAGCTGTTCGATCATGAGTAAGAGCTTCTTCCAACAAAAAATGATGTTTAAAAGCCTTGTCTAGATTTTCTAGCATTGCTAGTCAAGATCTTAGACCAAGTGTCGGCTCTGCCAGCAAAACATCATGTGCAAAGTCTTTTCCAGACATCCTAGCATTGCTTCTCAAGCTGTTAGATCAAGAGTAAGAGCTTTTTCCAACAAAAAATGATGTTTAAAAGCCTTGTCTAGAATTCCTTGCATTTTTTGTCGAACAGCTAGTTTAAGAGTTAGAGCTTCTGCCAACGAAACATTATTTGCAAAAGCCTTATTCAGATCGTCAAGCGTTTCTTGAACAGCTATAAGATCAAGTGTCGGCTACTGCCAACAAAACATCATGTTCTAAAGCCTTGTCCAGATCGTCAACCGTTGCTTGTACAGCTATTACATCAAGTGTCGGCTTCTGCCAACAAAACATCATCTGCAAAGTCTTTTCCAGACCTCCTAGCATTGCTTTTCAAGCAGTTAAATCAAGAGTGAGAGCTTCTTCCAGCAAAAAATGATGTTTAAAAGCCTTGTCTAGATTTCCTAGCATTGCTAGTCAAGATCTTAGACCAAGTGTCGGCTTCTGCCAGCAAAACATCATGTGCAAAGTCTTTTCCAGACCTACTAGCATTGCTTGTCAAGCTGTTAGATCAAGAGTAAAAGCTTCTTCCAGCAAAAAGTGATGTTTAAAAGCCTTGTAAAGATTTCCTTGCATTTTTTGTCAAGCACTTAGTTTAAGAGTTAGAGTATCTGCCAACAATACATCATGTGCTAAAGCCTTGTCCAGATCGTCAAGCGTTGCTTGTACAGCTATAACATCAAGTGTCGGCTTCTGCCAACAAAACATCATCTGCAAAGTCTTTTCCAGACATCCTAGCATTGAATTCAAGTAGTTAAATCAAGAGTAAGAGCTTCTTCCAACAAAACATCATGTTTAAAAAACTTTTCCAGATCTACTAGCATTTCTTGTAAAGATCTTAGATCAAGAGTTAAAGCTTCTGCCAACATTGCTTCATCTGCAAATCTTTTCCAGACCTCCGAGCATTGCTTGTCAAGCTGTTAGATCAAGTGTAAGAGCTTCTTCCTACAAAAAATGATGTTTAGAAGACTTGTAAAGATTTCCTTCCCTTTTTTGTCAAGCAGTTAGTTTAAGAGTTAGAGCTTCTGCCAGCAAAACATTATTTTCAAAAGCGCTTTCCAGATCTCCAAGCATTGCAAGTCAAGATCTTAGACCTAGTTTCGGCTTCTGCCAACTAAACATCATGTGCAAAGTCTTTTCCAGACCTCCAAGCATTGCTTGTCAAGCTGTTCGATCAAGAGTAAGAGCTTCTTCCAACAAAAAATGATGTTTAAAAGCCTTGTCTAGATTTCCTAGCATTGCTAGTCAAGATCTTAGACCAAGTGTCGGCTCTGCCAGCAAAACATCATGTGCAAAGTCTTTTCCAGACATCCTAGCATTGCTTCTCAAGCTGTTAGATCAAGAGTAAGAGTTTTTTCCAACAAAAAATGATGTTTAAAAGCCTTGTCTAGAATTCCTTGCATTTTTTGTCAAGCAGCTAGTTTAAGAGTTAGAGCTTCTGCCAACGAAACATTATTTGCAAAAGCCTTATTCAGATCGTCAAGCGTTTCTTGAACAGCTATAAGATCAAGTGTCGGCTACTGCCAACAAAACATCATGTTCTAAAGCCTTGTCCAGATCGTCAACCGTTGCTTGTACAGCTATTACATCAAAAGTCGGCTTCTGCCAACAAAACGTCATCTGCAAAGTCTTTTCCAGACCTCCTAGCATTGCTTTTCAAGCAGTTAAATCAAGAGTGAGAGCTTCTTCCAGCAAAAAATGATGTTTAAAAGCCTTGTCTAGATTTCCTAGCATTGCTAGTCAAGATCATAGACCAAGTGTCGGCTTCTGCCAGCAAAACATCATGTGCAAAGTCTTTTCCAGACCTCCTAGCATTGCTTGTCAAGCTGTTAGATCAAGAGTAAAAGCTTCTTCCAACAAAAAATGATGTTTAAAAGCCTTGTCTAGAATTCCTTGCATTTTTTGTCAAACAGTTAGATTAAGAGTTAGAGCTTCTGCCAACAAAACATTATTTGCAAAAGCCTTATTCAGATCGTCAAGCGTTTCTTGAACAGCTATTAGATCAAGTGTCGGCTACTGCCAGCAAAACATCATGTTCTAAAGCCTTGTTCAGATCGTCAACCGTTGCTTGTACAGCTATTACATCAAGTGTCGGCTTCTGCCAACAAAACGTCATCTGCAAAGTCTTTTCCAGACCTCCTAGCATTGCTTTTCAAGCAGTTAAATCAAGAGTGAGAGCTTCTTCCAGCAAAAAATGATATTTAAAAGCCTTGTAAAGATTTCCCTGCATTTTTTGTCAAGCAGTTAGTTTAAGAGTTAGAGCTTCTGCCAGCAAAACATTATTTTCAAAAGCGCTTTCCAGATCTCCAAGCATTGCAAGTCAAGATCTTAGACCTAGTCTCGGCTTCTGCCAGTAAAACATCATGTGCAAAGTCTTTTCCAGACCTCCTAGCATTGCTTGTCAAGCTGTTAGATCAAGAGTAAAAGCTTCTTCCAACAAAAAATGATGTTTAAAAGCCTTGTCTAGAATTCCTTGCATTTTTTGTCAAACAGTTAAATTAAGAGTTAGAGCTTCTGCCAACAAAACATTATTTGCAAAAGCCTTATTCAGATCGTCAAGCGTTTCTTGAACAGCTATTAGATCAAGTGTCGGCTACTGCCAACAAAACATCATGTTCTAAGGCCTTGTTCAGATCGTCAACCGTTGCTTGTACAGCTATTAAATCAAGTGTCGGCTTCTGCCAACAAAACGTCATCTGCAAAGTCTTTTCCAGACCTCCTAGCATTGCTTTTCAAGCAGTTAAATCAAGAGTGAGAGCTTCTTCCAGCAAAAAATGATATTTAAAAGCCTTGTAAAGATTTCCTTGCATTTTTTGTCAAGCAGTTAGTTTAAGAGTAAGAGCTTCTGCCAGCAAAACATTATTTTCAAAAGCGCTTTCCAGATCTCCAAGCATTGCAAGTCAAGATCTTAGACCTAGTCTCGGCTTCTGCCAACTAAACATCATGTGCAAAGTCTTTTCCAGACCTCCAAGCATTGCTTGTCAAGCTGTTAGATCAAGAGTAAGAGCTTCTTCCAACCAAAAATGATGTTTAAAAGCCTTGTCTAGATTTCCTAGAATTGCAAGTCAAGATCTTAGACCAAGTGTCGGCTTCTGCCAGTAAAACATCATGTGCAAAGTCTTTTCCAGACCTCCTAGCATTGCTTGTCAAGCTGTTAGATCAAGAGTAAAAGCTTCTTCCAACAAAAAATGATGTTTAAAAGCCTTGTCTAGAATTCCTTGCATTTTTTGTCAAACAGCTAGTTTAAGAGTTAAAGCTTCTGCCAACAAAACATTATTTGCAAAAGCCTTATTCAGATCGTCAAGCGTTTATTGAACAGCTATTACATCAAGTGTCGGCTTCTGCCAACAAAACGTCATCTGCAAAGTCTTTTCCAGACCTCCTAGCATTGCTTTTCAAGCAGTTAAATCAAGAGTGAGAGCTTCTTCCAGCAAAAAATGATGTATAAAAGCCTTGTCTAGATTTCCTAGCAGTGCTAGTCAAGATCTTAGATCAAGTGTCGGCTTCTTCCAGCAAAAAATTATGTGCAAAGTCTTTTCCAGACCTCCTAGCATTGCTTGTCAAGCTGTAATATCAAGAGTAAGAGCTTCTTCCAACAAAAAATGATGTTTAAAAGCCTTGTCTAGATTTCCTAGCATTGCTAGTCAAGATCTTAGACCAAGTGTCGGCTTCTGCCAGTAAAACATCATGTGCAAAGTCTTTTCCAGACCTCCTAGCATTGCTTATCAAGCTGTTAGATCAAGAGTAAAAGCTTCTTCCAACAAAAAATGATGTTTAAAAGCCTTGTCTAGAATTCCTTGCATTTTTTGTCAAACAGCTAGTTTAAGAGTTAAAGCTTCTGCCAACAAAACATTATTTGCAAAAGCCTTATTCAGATCGTCAAGCGTTTATTGAACAGCTATTACATCAAGTGTCGGCTTCTGCCAACAAAACGTCATCTGCAAAGTCTTTTCCAGACCTCCTAGCATTGCTTTTCAAGCAGTTAAATCAAGAGTGAGAGCTTCTTCCAGCAAAAAATGATGTATAAAAGCCTTGTCTAGATTTCCTAGCAGTGCTAGTCAAGATCTTAGATCAAGTGTCGGCTTCTTCCAGCAAAAAATTATGTGCAAAGTCTTTTCCAGACCTCCTAGCATTGCTTGTCAAGCTGTAATATCAAGAGTAAGAGCTTCTTCCAACAAAAAATGATGTTTAAAAGCCTTGTCTAGATTTCCTAGCATTGCTAGTCAAGATCTTAGACCAAGTGTCGGCTTCTGCCAGCAAAACATCATGTGCAAAGTCTTTTCCAGACCTCCTAGCATTGCTTGTCAAGCTGTTAGATCAAGAGTAAGAGCTTCTTCCAACAAAAAATGATGTTTAAAAGCCTTGTCTAGAATTCCTTGCATTTTTTGTCAAACAGTTAGTTCTAGAGTTAGAGCTTCTGCCTTCAAAACATCATGTTTTAAAGCCTTTTCCAGATCTCCTAGCATTGCTAGTCATGATCTTAGACCAAGGGTCGGCTTCTGCCGGCAAAACATCATGTGCAAAGTCTTTTCCAGATCTCCTAGCATTGCTTGTAGATGAGTTAGATCAAGAGTATGAGCTTCTCCCAACAAAAAATGATGTTTAAAAGCCTTGTCTAGATTTCCTAGAATTGTTAGTCAAGATCTTAGACCAAGTGTCGGCTTCTGCCAGCAAAACATCATGTGCAATGTCTTTTCCAGACCTCCTAGCATTGCTTGTCAAGCTGTAAGATCAAGAGTAAGAGCTTCTTCCAACAAAAAATGATGTTTAAAAGCCTTGTCTAGATTTCCTAACATTTTTTGTCAAACAGTTAGTTTAAGAATTAGAGCTTCTGTTAACAAAACA
This sequence comes from Brachionus asplanchnoidis, assembly GCA_025491095.1. Taxonomy (NCBI): domain Eukaryota; kingdom Metazoa; phylum Rotifera; class Eurotatoria; order Ploima; family Brachionidae; genus Brachionus; species Brachionus asplanchnoidis. Next base: position 225,172 of record JAILYF010000082.1, on the reverse strand, counting down.
TCATGTGCAAAGTCTTTTCCAGACATCCTAGCATTGCTTATCAAGCAGTTAATTAAAGAGTTAGAGCTTCTGCCAACCAAACAACATCTGCAAAGTCTTTTCCAGACCTCCTAGCATTGCTTTTCAAGCAGTTAAATCAAGAGTGAGAGCTTCTTCCAACAAAAAATGATTTTTAAAAGCCATGTAAAGATTTCTTTGCATTATATAACAAGCAGTTAATTTAGAGTTAGAGCTTCTGCTAACAAAAAATCATGTTTAAAAGCCTTGTCCGGATTTCCTTGCATTTTTTGTCAAGCAGTTAATTTAAGAGTTAGAGCTTCTGCAAATAAAACATCAAGTTTAAAGCCTTTTCCAGATCTCCTAGCACTGCTAGTCAAGATCATAGACCAAGTGTCGGCTTCTGCCAATTAAACATCATGTGCAAAGTCTTTTCCAGACCTCCTAGCATTGCTTGTCAAGCTGTAAGATCAAGAGTAAGAGCTTCTTCAAACATAAAATGATGTTTAAAAGCCTTGTCTAGATTTCCTTGCAATTTTTGTCAAACAGTTAGTTTAAGAGTAAGAGCTTCTGCCAACAAAACATTATTTTCAAAAGCCTTATTCAGATCGTCAAGCGTTTCTTGAACAGCTATAAGATCAAGTGTCGGCTACTGCCAACAAAACATCATGTTCTAAAGCCTTGTCCAGATCGTCAACCGTTGCTTGTACAGCTATTACATCAAGTGTCGGCTTCTGCCAACAAAACGTCATCTGCAAAGTCTTTTCCAGACCTCCTAGCATTGCTTTTCAAGCAGTTAATTAAAGGGTTAGAGCTTCTTTTAGCAAAAAATTATTTTTAGAAGCCTTGTAAAGATTTCCTTTTTTTAACAAGCAGTTATTTTAAGAGTTTGAGATTCCGCTAACAAAAAATCATGTTTAAAAGCCTTGTCCAGATTTCCTTGCATTTTTTGTCAAGCAGTTAGTATAGAGTTAGAGCTTCTGACAACAAAACATCATGTTTGAAAGCCTTTTCCATTTCTCCTAGCATTGCAAGTCAAGATCTTAGATCAAGTGTCGGCTTCTGCCAGCAAAACATCATGTGCAAAGTCTTTTCCAGACCTCCTTGCATTGCTTGTAAAGCTGTTGGATCAAGAGTAAGAGCTTCTTCCAACAAAAAATGATGTTTAAAAGCTTTGTCCAAATCTCCTTGCCTTGCTTGTCATGATCTTAGACCAAGTGTCGGCTTCTGCCGGCAAAACATCATGTGCAAAGTCTTTTCCAGATCTCCTAGCATTGCTTGTAGATGAGTTAGATCAAGAGTATGAGCTTCTCCCAACAAAAAATGATGTTTAAAAGCCTTGTCCGGATTTCCTTGAATTTTTTGTTAAGCAGTTAGTTTAAGAGTTATAGCTTCTGCCAGCAAAACATTATTTGCAAAAGCGCTTTCCAGATCTCCAAGCATTGCAAGTCAAGATCTTAGACCTAGTGTCGGCTTCTGCCAACAAAACGTCATCTGCAAGGTCTTTTCCAGACCTCCTAGCATTGCTTTTCAAGCAGTTAAATCAAGAGTGAGAGCTTCTTCCAGCAAAAAATGATGTTTAAAAGCCTTGTCTAGATTTCCTAGCATTGCTAGTCAAGATCTTAGACTAAGTGTCGGCTTCTTCCAGCAAAACATTATGTGCAAAGTCTTTTCCAGACCTCCTAGCATTGCTTGTCAAGCTGTAATATCAAGAGTTAGAGCTTCTTCCAACAAAAAATGATGTTTGAAAGCCTTGTCTAGATTTCCTAGCATTGCTAGTCAAGATCTTAGACCAAGTGTCGGCTTCTGCCGGCAAAACATCATGTGCAAAGTCTTTTCCAGACATCCTAGCATTGCTTATCAAGCAGTTAATTAAAGAGTTAGAGCTTCTGCCAACCAAACAACATCTGCAAAGTCTTTTCCAGACCTCCTAGCATTGCTTTTCAAGCAGTTAAATCAAGAGTGAGAGCTTCTTCCAACAAAAAATGATTTTTAAAAGCCATGTAAAGATTTCTTTGCATTATATAACAAGCAGTTAGTTTAGAGTTAGAGCTTCTGCTAACAAAAAATCATGTTTTAAAGCCTTTTCCATTTCTCCTAGCATTGCAAGTCAAGATCTTAGATCAAGTGTCGGCTTCTGCCAGCAAAACATCATGTGCAAAGTCTTTTCCAGACCTCCTTGCATTGCTTGTAAAGCTGTTGGATCAAGAGTAAGAGCTTCTTCCAACAAAAAATGATGTTTAAAAGCTTTGTCCAAATCTCCTTGCCTTGCTTGTCATGATCTTAGACCAAGTGTCGGCTTCTGCCGGCAAAACATCATGTGCAAAGTCTTTTCCAGACCTCCTAGCATTGCTTGTCAAGCTGTAAGATCAAGAGTAAGAGCTTCTTCAAACATAAAATGATGTTTAAAAGCCTTGTCTAGATTTCCTTGCAATTTTTGTCAAACAGTTAGTTTAAGAGTAAGAGCTTCTGCCAACAAAACATTATTTTCAAAAGCCTTATTCAGATCGTCAAGCGTTTCTTGAACAGCTATAAGATCAAGTGTCGGCTACTGCCAACAAAACATCATGTTCTAAAGCCTTGTCCAGATCGTCAACCGTTGCTTGTACAGCTATTACATCAAGTGTCGGCTTCTGCCAACAAAACGTCATCTGCAAAGTCTTTTCCAGACCTCCTAGCATTGCTTTTCAAGCAGTTAATTAAAGGGTTAGAGCTTCTTTTAGCAAAAAATTATTTTTAGAAGCCTTGTAAAGATTTCCTTTTTTTAACAAGCAGTTATTTTAAGAGTTTGAGATTCCGCTAACAAAAAATCATGTTTAAAAGCCTTGTCCAGATTTCCTTGCATTTTTTGTCAAGCAGTTAGTATAGAGTTAGAGCTTCTGACAACAAAACATCATGTTTTAAAGCCTTTTCCATTTCTCCTAGCATTGCAAGTCAAGATCTTAGATCAAGTGTCGGCTTCTGCCAGCAAAACATCATGTGCAAAGTCTTTTCCAGACCTCCTAGCATTGCTTGTAAAGCTGTTGGATCAAGAGTAAGAGCTTCTTCCAACAAAAAATGATGTTTAAAAGCTTTTTCCAAATCTCCTTGCCTTGCTTGTCATGATCTTAGACCAAGTGTCGGCTTCTGCCGGCAAAACATCATGTGCAAAGTCTTTTCCAGATCTCCTAGCATTGATTGTAGATGAGTTAGATCAAGAGTATGAGCTTCTCCCAACAAAAAATGATGTTTAAAAGCCTTGTCCGGATTTCCTTGAATTTTTTGTTAAGCAGTTAGTTTAAGAGTTATAGCTTCTGCCAGCAAAACATTATTTGCAAAAGCGCTTTCCAGATCTCCAAGCATTGCAAGTCAAGATCTTAGACCTAGTGTCGGCTTCTGCCAACAAAACGTCATCTGCAAGGTCTTTTCCAGACCTCCTAGCGTTGCTTTTCAAGCAGTTAAATCAAGAGTGAGAGCTTCTTCCAGCAAAAAATGATGTTTAAAAGCCTTGTCTAGATTTCCTAGCATTGCTAGTCAAGATCTTAGACTAAGTGTCGGCTTCTTCCAGCAAAACATTATGTGCAAAGTCTTTTCCAGACCTCCTAGCATTGCTTGTCAAGCTGTAATATCAAGAGTAAGAGCTTCTTCCAACAATAAATGATGTTTAAAAGCCTTGTCTTGATTTCCTAGCATTACTAGTCAAGATCTTAGACCAAGTGTCGGCTTCTGCCAGCAAAACATCATGTGCAATGTCTTTTCCAGACCTCCTTGCATTGCTTGTCAAGCTGTAAGATCAAGAGTAAGAGCTTCTTCCAACAAAAAATGATGTTTAAAAGCCTTGTCTAGATTTCCTTGCAATTTTTGTCAAACAGTTAGTTTAAGAGTAAGAGCTTCTGCCAACAAAACATTATTTTCAAAAGCCTTATTCAGATCGTCAAGCGTTTCTTGAACAGCTATAAGATCAAGTGTCGGCTACTGCCAACAAAACATCATGTTCTAAAGCCTTGTCCAGATCGTCAACCGTTGCTTGTACAGCTATTACATCAAGTGTCGGCTTCTGCCAACAAAACGTCATCTGCAAAGTCTTTTCCAGACCTCCTAGCATTGCTTTTCAAGCAGTTAATTAAAGGGTTAGAGCTTCTTTTAGCAAAAAATTATTTTTAGAAGCCTTGTAAAGATTTCCTTTTTTTAACAAGCAGTTATTTTAAGAGTTTGAGATTCCGCTAACAAAAAATCATGTTTAAAAGCCTTGTCCAGATTTCCTTGCATTTTATGTCAAGCAGTTAGTATAGAGTTAGAGCTTCTGACAACAAAACATCATGTTTTAAAGCCTTTTCCATTTCTCCTAGCATTGCAAGTCAAGATCTTAGATCAAGTGTCGGCTTCTGCCAGCAAAACATCATGTGCAAAGTCTTTTCCAGACCTCCTAGCATTGCTTGTAAAGCTGTTGGATCAAGAGTAAGAGCTTCTTCCAACAAAAAATGATGTTTAAAAGCTTTTTCCAAATCTCCTTGCCTTGCTTGTCATGATCTTAGACCAAGTGTCGGCTTCTGCCGGCAAAACATCATGTGCAAAGTCTTTTCCAGATCTCCTAGCATTGATTGTAGATGAGTTAGATCAAGAGTATGAGCTTCTCCCAACAAAAAATGATGTTTAAAAGCCTTGTCCGGATTTCCTTGAATTTTTTGTTAAGCAGTTAGTTTAAGAGTTATAGCTTCTGCCAGCAAAACATTATTTGCAAAAGCGCTTTCCAGATCTCCAAGCATTGCAAGTCAAGATCTTAGACCTAGTGTCGGCTTCTGCCAACAAAACGTCATATGCAAGGTCTTTTCCAGACCTCCTAGCGTTGCTTTTCAAGCAGTTAAATCAAGAGTGAGAGCTTCTTCCAGCAAAAAATGATGTTTAAAAGCCTTGTCTAGATTTCCTAGCATTGCTAGTCAAGATCTTAGACTAAGTGTCGGCTTCTTCCAGCAAAACATTATGTGCAAAGTCTTTTCCAGACCTCCTAGCATTGCTTGTCAAGCTGTAATATCAAGAGTAAGAGCTTCTTCCAACAAAAAATGATGTTTAAAAGCCTTGTCTAGATTTCCTAGCATTACTAGTCAAGATCTTAGACCAAGTGTCGGCTTCTGCCAGCAAAACATCATGTGCAATGTCTTTTCCAGACCTCCTTGCACTGCTTGTCAAGCTGTAAGATCAAGAGTAAGAGCTTCTTCCAACAAAAAATGATGTTTAAAAGCCTTGTCTAGATTTCCTAGCATTTTTTGTCAAACAGTTAGTTTAAGAGTTAGAGCTTCTGCCTTCAAAACATCATGTTTTAAAGCCTTTTCCAGATCTCCTAGCATTGCTAGTCATGATCTTAGACCAAGGGTCGGCTTCTGCCGGCAAAACATCATGTGCAAAGTCTTTTCCAGACCTCCTAGCATTGCTTGTCAAGCTGTAAGATCAAGAGTAAGAGCTTCTTCCAACAAAAAATGATGTTTAAAAGCCTTGTCTAGATTTCCTTACATTTTTTGTCAAACAGTTAGTTTAAGAATTAGAGCTTCTGTTAACAAAACATCATGTGCAAAGTCTTTTCCAGACATCCTAGCATTGCTTATCAAGAAGTTAATTAAAGAGTTAGAGCTTCTGCCAACCAAACAACATCTGCAAAGTCTTTTCCAGACCTCCTAGCATTGCTTTTCAAGCAGTTAAATCAAGAGTGAGAGCTTCTTCCAACAAAAAATGATTTTTAAAAGCCATGTAAAGATTTCTTTGCATTATATAACAAGCAGTTAGTTTAGAGTTAGAGCTTCTGCTAACAAAAAATCATGTTTAAAAGCCTTGTCCGGATTTCCTTGCATTTTTTGTTAAGCAGTTAATTTAAGAGTTAGAGCTTCTGCAAACAAAACATCAAGTTTAAAGCCTTTTCCAGATCTCCTAGCACTGCTAGTCAAGATCATAGACCAAGTGTCGGCTTCTGCCAACTAAACATCATGTGCAAAGTCTTTTCCAGACCTCCTAGCATTGCTTGTCAAGCTGTAAGATCAAGAGTATAAGCTTCTTCAAACATAAAATGATGTTTAAAAGCCTTGTCTAGATTTCCTTGCAATTTTTGTCAAACAGTTAGTTTAAGAGTTAGAGCTTCTGCCAACAAAACATTATTTTCAAAAGCCTTATTCAGATCGTCAAGCGTTTCTTGAACAGCTATAAGATCAAGTGTCGGCTACTGCCAACAAAACATCATGTTCTAAAGCCTTGTCCAGATCGTCAACCGTTGCTTGTACAGCTATTACATCAAGTGTCGGCTTCTGCCAACAAAACGTCATCTGCAAAGTCTTTTCCAGACCTCCTAGCATTGCTTTTCAAGCAGTTTTTTCAAGGGTGAGAGCTTCTTCCAGCAAAAAATGATGTTTAAAAGCCTTGTCTAGATTTCCTAGTATTGCTAGTCAAGATCTTAGACCAAGTGTCGGCTTCTTCCAGCAAAACATTATGTGCAAAGTCTTTTCCAGACCTCCTAGCATTGCTTGTCAAGCTGTAAGATCAAGAGTAAGAGCTTCTTCCAACAAAAAATGATGTTTAAAAGCCTTGTCTAGATTTCCTTGCATTTTTTGTCAAACAGTTAGTTAAAGAGTAAGAGCTTCTGCTAACAAAACATCATGTGCAAAGTCTTTTCCAGACATCCTAGCATTGCTTATCAAGCATTTAATTCAATAGTTAAAGCTTCTGCCAACAAAACATCATGTTTTAAAGCCTTTTCCAGATCTCCTTGCATTGCTAGTCATGATCTTAGACTAAAAGTCGGCTTCTGCCGGCAAAACATCATGTGCAAAGTCTTTTCCAGATCTCCTAGCATTGCTTGTAGATGAGTTAGATCAAGAGTATGAGCTTCTTCCAACAAAAAATGATGTTTAAAAACCTTGTCCGGATTTCCTTGCATTTTTTGTTAAGCAGTTAGTTTAAGAGTTATAGCTTCTGCCAGCAAAACATTATTTGCAAAAGCGCTTTCCAGATCTCCAAGCATTGCAAGTCAAGATCTTAGACCTAGTGTCGGCTTCTGCCAACAAAACGTCATCTGCAAAGTCTTTTCCAGACCACCTATCATTGCTTGTAAAGCTGTTGGATCAAGAGTAAGAGCTTCTTCCAACAAAAAATGATGTTTAAAAGCCTTGTCCAGATCTCCTTGCCTTGCTTGTCATGATCTTAGACCAAGTGTCGGCTTCTGCCGGCAAAACATCATGTGCAAAGTCTTTTCCAGATCTCCTAGCATTGCTTGTAGATGAGTTAGATCAAGAGTATGAGCTTCTCCCAACAAAAAATGATGTTTAAAAGCCTTGTCCGGATTTCCTTGAATTTTTTGTTAAGCAGTTAGTTTAAGAGTTATAGCTTCTGCCAGCAAAACATTATTTGCAAAAGCGCCTTCCAGATCTCCAAGCATTGCAAGTCAAGATCTTAGACCTAGTGTCGGCTTCTGCCAACAAAACGTCATCTGCAAAGTCTTTTCCAGACCTCCTAGCATTGCTTTTCAAGCAGTTAAATCAAGAGTGAGAGCTTCTTCCAGCAAAAAATGATGTTTAAAAGCCTTGTCTAGATTTCCTAGCATTGCTAGTCAAGATCTTAGACTAAGTGTCGGCTTCTTCCAGCAAAACATTATGTGCAAAGTCTTTTCCAGACCTCCTAGCATTGCTTGTCAAGCTGTAATATCAAGAGTAAGAGCTTCTTCCAACAAAAAATGATGTTTAAAAGCCTTGTCAAGATTTCCTAGCATTGCTAGTCAAGATCTTAGACCAAGTGTCGGCTTCTGCCAGCAAAACATCATGTGCAATGTCTTTTCCAGACCTCCTAGCATTGCTTGTCAAGCTGTAAGATCAAGAGTAAGAGCTTCTTCCAACAAAAAATGATGTTTAAAAGCCTTGTCTAGATTTCCTTACATTTTTTGTCAAACAGTTAGTTTAAGAATTAGAGCTTCTGCTAACAAAACATCATGTGCAAAGTCTTTTCCAGACATCCTTGCATTGCTTATCAAGCAGTTAATTAAAGAGTTAGAGCTTCTGCCAACCAAACATCATCTGCAAAGTCTTTTCCAGACCTCCTAGCATTGCTTTTCAAGCAGTTAAATCAAGAGTGAGAGCTTCTTCCAACAAAAAATGATTTTTAAAAGCCATGTAAAGATTTCTTTGCATTATATAACAAGCAGTTAGTTTAGAGTTAGAGCTTCTGCTAACAAAAAATCATGTTTAAAAGCCTTGTCCGGATTTCCTTGCATTTTTTGTTAAGAAAGTTAATTTAAGAGTTAGAGCTTCTGCAAATAAAACATCAAGTTTAAAGCCTTTTCCAGATCTCCTAGCACTGCTAGTCAAGATCATAGACCAAGTGTCGGCTTCTGCCAATTAAACATCATGTGCAAAGTCTTTTCCAGACCTCCTAGCATTGCTTGTCAAGCTGTAAGATCAAGAGTAAGAGCTTCTTCAAACATAAAATGATGTTTAAAAGCCTTGTCTAGATTTCCTTGCAATTTTTGTCAAACAGTTAGTTTAAGAGTAAGAGCTTCTGCCAACAAAACATTATTTTCAAAAGCCTTATTCAGATCGTCAAGCGTTTCTTGAACAGCTATAAGATCAAGTGTCGGCTACTGCCAACAAAACATCATCTGCAAAGTCTTTTCCAGATCGTCAACCGTTGCTTGTACAGCTATTACATCAAGTGTCGGCTTCTGCCAACAAAACGTCATCTGCAAAGTCTTTTCCAGACCTCCTTGCATTGCTTTTCAAGCAGTTTTTTCAAGGGTGAGAGCTTCTTCCAGCAAAAAATGATGTTTAAAAGCCTTGTCTAGATTTCCTAGTATTGCTAGTCAAGATCTTAGACCAAGTGTCGGCTTCTTCCAGCAAAACATTATGTGCAAAGTCTTTTCCAGACCTCCTAGCATTGCTTGTCAAGCTGTAAGATCAAGAGTAAGAGCTTCTTCCAACAAAAATTGATGTTTAAAAGCCTTGTCTAGATTTCCTTGCATTTTTTGTCAAACAGTTAGTTAAAGAGTAAGAGCTTCTGCTAACAAAACATCATGTGCAAAGTCTTTTCCAGACATCCTAGCATTGCTTATCAAGCATTTAATTCAAGAGTTAAAGCTTCTGCCAACAAAACATCATGTTTTAAAGCCTTTTCCAGATCTCCTTGCATTGCTAGTCATGATCTTAGACTAAAAGTCGGCTTCTGCCGGCAAAACATCATGTGCAAAGTCTTTTCCAGATCTCCTAGCATTGCTTGTAGATGAGTTAGATCAAGAGTATGAGCTTCTTCCAACAAAAAATGATGTTTAAAAACCTTGTCCGGATTTCCCTGCATTTTTTGTTAAGCAGTTAGTTTAAGAGTTAGAGCTTCAGCCAACAAAACATTATCTGCAAAAGCGCTTTCCAGATCTCTAAGCATTGCAAGTCAAGATCTTTGACCTAGTGTCGTCTTCTGCCAATTAAACATCATGTGCAAAGTCTTTTCCAGACCTCCAAGCATTGCTTGTCAAGCTGTTAGTTCAAGAGTAGGAGCTTCTTCCAACAAAAAATGATTTTTAAAAGCATTTTCTAGATTTCCTAGCATTGCAAGTCAAGATCTTAGACCAAGTGTCGGCTTCTGCCAGCAAAACATCATGTGCAAAGTCTTTTCCAGACCTCCTAGCATTGCTTGTCAAGCTGTAAGATCAAGAGTAAGAGCTTCTTCCAACAAAAAATGATTTTTAAAAGCCATGTAAAGATTTCTTTGCATTAAATAACAAGCAGTTAGTTTAGAGTTAGAGCTTCTGCCAACAAAACATTATGTGCAAAAGCCTTTTTCAGATCGTCAAGCGTTTCTTGAACAGCTATTAAATCAAGTGTCGGCTTCTGCTAACAAAAAATCATGTTTAAAAGCCTTGTCCGGATTTCCTTGCATTTTTTGTCAAGCAGTTAATTTAAGAGTTAGAGCTTCTGCAAACAAAACATCATGTTTAAAGCCTTTTCCAGATCTCCTAGTACTGCTAGTCAAGATCATAGACCAAGTGTCGGCTTCTGCCAACTAAACATCATGTGCAAAGTCTTTTCCAGACCTCCTACGATTGCTTGTCAAGATGTAAGATCAAGAGTATAAGCTTCTTCAAACATAAAATGATGTTTAAAAGCCTTGTCTAGATTTCCTTGCAATTTTTGTCAAACAGTTAGTTTAAGAGTTAGAGCTACTGCCAACAAAACATTGTTTGCTAAAGCCTTATTCAGATCGTCAAGTGTTTTTTGAACAGCTATTAAATCAATTGTCGGCTTCTGCCAACAAAACATCATCTGCAAAGTCTTTTCCAGACCTCCTAGCATTGCTTGTCAAGCTGTAAGATCAAGAGTATAAGCTTCTTCAAACATAAAATGATGTTTAAAAGCCTTGTCTAGATTTCCTTGCAATTTTTGTCAAACAGTTAGTTTAAGAGTTAGAGCTACTGCCAACAAAACATTGTTTGCTAAAGCCTTATTCAGATCGTCAAGTGTTTTTTGAACAGCTATTAAATCAATTGTCGGCTTCTGCCAACAAAACATCATCTGCAAAGTCTTTTCCAGACCTCCTAGCATTGCTTGTCAAGCTGTAAGATCAAGAGTAAAAAATTCTTCAAACATAAAATGATGTTTAAAAGCCTTGTCTAGATTTCCTTGCAATTTTTGTCAAACAGTTAGTTTAAGAGTTAGAGCTACTGCCAACAAAACTTTGTTTGCTAAAGCCTTATTCAGATCGTCAAGTGTTTTTTGAACAGCTATTAAATCAATTGTCGGCTTCTGCCAACAAAACATCATCTGCAAAGTCTTTTCCTGACCTCCTAGCATTGCTTGTCAAGCTGTAAGATCAAGAGTAAAAGCTTCTTCAAACATAAAATGATGTTTAAAAGCCTTGTCTAGATTTCCTTGCAATTTTTGTCAAACAGTTAGTTTAAGAGTTAGAGCTTCTGCCAACAAAACATTATGTGCAAAAGCCTTTTTCAGATCGTCAAGCGTTTCTTGAACAGCTATTAAATCAAGTGTCGGCTTCTGCTAACAAAAAATCATGTTTAAAAGCCTTGTCCGGATTTCCTTGCATTTTTTGTCAGGCAGTTAATTTAAGAGTTAGAGCTTCTGCAAACAAAACATCATGTTTAAAGACTTTTCCAGATCTCCTAGTACTGCTAGTCAAGATCATAGACCAAGTGTCGGCTTCTGCCAACTAAACATCATGTGCAAAGTCTTTTCCAGACCTCCTAGCATTGCTTGTCAAGATGTAAGATCAAGAGTATAAGCTTCTTCAAACATAAAATGATGTTTAAAAGCCTTGTCTAGATTTCCTTGCAATTTTTGTCAAACAGTTAGTTTAAGAGTTAGAGCTACTGCCAACAAAACATTGTTTGCTAAAGCCTTATTCAGATCGTCAAGTGTTTTTTGAACAGCTATTAAATCAATTGTCGGCTTCTGCCAACAAAACATCATCTGCAAAGTCTTTTCCAGACCTCCTAGCATTGCTTGTCAAGCTGTAAGATCAAGAGTATAAGCTTCTTCAAACATAAAATGATGTTTAAAAGCCTTGTCTAGATTTCCTTGCAATTTTTGTCAAACAGTTAGTTTAAGAGTTAGAGCTACTGCCAACAAAACATTGTTTGCTAAAGCCTTATTCAGATCGTCAAGTGTTTTTTGAACAGCTATTAAATCAATTGTCGGCTTCTGCCAACAAAACATCATCTGCAAAGTCTTTTCCTGACCTCCTAGCATTGCTTGTCAAGCTGTAAGATCAAGAGTAAAAGCTTCTTCAAACATAAAATGATGTTTAAAAGCCTTGTCTAGATTTCCTTGCAATTTTTGTCAAACAGTTAGTTTAAGAGTTAGAGCTTCTGCCAACAAAACATTATATGCAAAAGCCTTTTTCAGATCGTCAAGCGTTTCTTGAACAGCTATTAAATCAAGTGTCGGCTTCTTCCAACAAAACATCATGTGCAAAGTCTTTTCCAGACATCCTAGCATTGCTTATCAAGCAGTTAGATCAAGAGTAAGAGCTTCTTCCAACTAAAAATGATGTTTAAAGGCCTTGTCTAGATTTCCTTGCAATTTTTGTCAAACTGTTAGTTTAAGAGTTAGAGCTACTGCCAACAAAACATTGTTTGCTAAAGCCTTATTCAGATCGTCAAGTGTTTTTTGAACAGCTATTAAATCAATTGTCGGCTTCTGCCAACAAAACATCATCTGCAAAGTCTTTTCCAGACCTCCTAGCATTGCTTGTCAAGCTGTAAGATCAAGAGTAAGAGCTTCTTCCAACAAAAAATGATTTTTAAAAGCCATGTAAAGATTTCTTTGCATTAAATAACAAGCAGTTAGTTTAGAGTTAGAGCTTCTGCTAACAAAAAATCATGTTTAAAAGCCTTGTCCGGATTTTCTTGCATTTTTTGTTAAGCAGTTAATTTAAGAGTTAGAGCTTCTGCAAGCAAAACATCATGTTTAAAGCCTTTTCCAGATCTCCTAGCACTGCTAGTCAAGATCATAGACCAAGTGTCGGCTTCTGCCAACTAAACATCATGTGCAAAGTCTTTTCCAGACCTCCTAGCATTGCTTGTCAAGCTGTAAGATCAAGAGTATAAGCTTCTTCAAACATAAAATGATGTTTAAAAGCCTTGTCTAGATTTCCTTGCAATTTTTGTCAAACAGTTAGTTTAAGAGTTAGAGCTTCTGCCAACAAAACATTATGTGCAAAAGCCTTTTTCAGATCGTCAAGCGTTTCTTGAACAGCTATTAAATCAAGTGTCGGCTTCTTCCAACAAAACATCATGTGCAAAGTCTTTTCCAGACATCCTAGCATTGCTTATCAAGCAGTTAGATCAAGAGTAAGAGCTTCTTCCAACAAAAAATGATGTTTAAAAGCCTTGTCTAGATTTCCTTGCAATTTTTGTCAAACTGTTAGTTTAAGAGTTAGAGCTACTGCCAACAAAACATTGTTTGCTAAAGCCTTATTCAGATCGTCAAGTGTTTTTTGAACAGCTATTAAATCAATTGTCGGCTTCTGCCAACAAAACATCATCTGCAAAGTCTTTTCCAGACCTCCTAGCATTGCTTGTCAAGCTGTAAGATCAAGAGTAAGAGCTTCTTCCAACAAAAAATGATTTTTAAAAGCCATGTAAAGATTTCTTTGCATTAAATAACAAGCAGTTAGTTTAGAGTTAGAGCTTCTGCTAACAAAAAATCATGTTTAAAAGCCTTGTCCGGATTTTCTTGCATTTTTTGTTAAGCAGTTAATATAAGAGTTAGAGCTTCTGCAAGCAAAACATCATGTTTAAAGCCTTTTCCAGATCTCCTAGCACTGCTAGTCAAGATCATAGACCAAGTGTCGGCTTCTGCCAACTAAACATCATGTGCAAAGTCTTTTCCAGACCTCCTAGCATTGCTTGTCAAGCTGTAAGATCAAGAGTATAAGCTTCTTCAAACATAAAATGATGTTTAAAAGCCTTGTCTAGATTTCCTTGCAATTTTTGTCAAACAGTTAGTTTAAGAGTTAGAGCTTCTGCCAACAAAACATTATGTGCAAAAGCCTTTTTCAGATCGTCAAGCGTTTCTTGAACAGCTATTAAATCAAGTGTCGGCTTCTTCCAACAAAACATCATGTGCAAAGTCTTTTCCAGACATCCTAGCATTGCTTATCAAGCAGTTAGATCAAGAGTAAGAGCTTCTTCCAACAAAAAATGATGTTTAAAAGCCTTGTCTAGATTTCCTTGCAATTTTTGTCAAACTGTTAGTTTAAGAGTTAGAGCTACTGCCAACAAAACATTGTTTGCTAAAGCCTTATTCAGATCGTCAAGTGTTTTTTGAACAGCTATTAAATCAATTGTCGGCTTCTGCCAACAAAACATCATCTGCAAAGTCTTTTCCAGACCTCCTAGCATTGCTTGTCAAGCTGTAAGATCAAGAGTAAGAGCTTCTTCCAACAAAAAATGATTTTTAAAAGCCATGTAAAGATTTCTTTGCATTAAATAACAAGCAGTTAGTTTAGAGTTAGAGCTTCTGCTAACAAAAAATCATGTTTAAAAGCCTTGTCCGGATTTTCTTGCATTTTTTGTTAAGCAGTTAATTTAAGAGTTAGAGCTTCTGCAAGCAAAACATCATGTTTAAAGCCTTTTCCAGATCTCCTAGCACTGCTAGTCAAGATCATAGACCAAGTGTCGGCTTCTGCCAACTAAACATCATGTGCAAAGTCTTTTCCAGACCTCCTAGCATTGTTTGTCAAGCTGTAAGATCAAGAGTATAAGCTTCTTCAAACATAAAATGATGTTTAAAAGCCTTGTCTAGATTTCCTTGCAATTTTTGTCAAACAGTTAGTTTAAGAGTTAGAGCTTCTGCCAACAAAACATTATGTGCAAAAGCCTTTTTCAGATCGTCAAGCGTTTCTTGAACAGCTATTAAATCAAGTGTCGGCTTCTTCCAACAAAACATCATGTGCAAAGTCTTTTCCAGACATCCTAGCATTGCTTATCAAGCAGTTAGATCAAGAGTAAGAGCTTCTTCCAACAAAAAATGATGTTTAAAAGCCTTGTCTAGATTTCCTTGCAATTTTTGTCAAACAGTTAGTTTAAGAGTTAGAGCTACTGCCAACAAAACATTGTTTGCTAAAGCCTTATTCAGATCGTCAAGTGTTTTTTGAACAGCTATTAAATCAATTGTCGGCTTCTGCCAACAAAACATCATGTGCAAAGTCTTTTCCAGATCTCCTAGCATTGCTTGTCAAGAAATTAAATCAAGAGTAAGAGCTTCTTCCAACAAAAAATGATGTTTAAAAGCCCTATCTAGATTTCCTTGCATTTTTTGTCAAACAGTTAGTTTAAGTCTTAGAGCCTCTGTCAACAAAACATTATGTGCAAAAGCCTTTTTCAGATCGTCAAGTGTTTTTTGAACAGCTATTAAATCAAGTGTCGGCTTCTTCCAACAAAACATCATGTGCAAAGTCTTTTCCAGACATCCTAGCATTGCTTATCAAGCAGTTAGATCAAGAGTTAGAGCTTCTTCCAAAAAAAAATGATGTTTAAAAGCCTTGTCTAGATTTCCTTGCAATTTTTGTCAAACTGTTAGTTTAAGAGTTAGAGCTACTGCCAACAAAACATTGTTTGCTAAAGCCTTATTCAGATCGTCAAGTGTTTTTTGAACAGCTATTAAATCAATTGTCGGCTTCTGCCAACAAAACATCATCTGCAAAGTCTTTTCCAGACCTCCTAGCATTGCTTGTCAAGCTGTAAGATCAAGAGTAAGAGCTTCTTCCAACAAAAAATGATTTTTAAAAGCCATGTAAAGATTTCTTTGCATTAAATAACAAGCAGTTAGTTTAGAGTTAGAGCTTCTGCTAACAAAAAATCATGTTTAAAAGCCTTGTCCGGATTTCCTTGCATTTTTTGTTAAGCAGTTAATTTAAGAGTTAGAGCTTCTGCAAACAAAACATCATGTTTAAAGCCTTTTCCAGATCTCCTAGCACTGCTAGTCAAGATCATAGACCAAGTGTCGGCTTCTGCCAACTAAACATCATGTGCAAAGTCTTTTCCAGACCTCCTAGCATTGCTTATCAAGCAGTTAGATCAAGAGTAAGAGCTTCTTCCAACAATAAATGATGTTTAAAAGCCTTGTCTAGATTTCCTTGCAATTTTTGTCAAACTGTTAGTTTAAGAGTTAGAGCTACTGCCAACAAAACATTGTTTGCTAAAGCCTTATTCAGATCGTCAAGTGTTTTTTGAACAGCTATTAAATCAATTGTCGGCTTCTGCCAACAAAACATCATCTGCAAAGTCTTTTCCAGACCTCCTAGCATTGCTTGTCAAGCTGTAAGATCAAGAGTATAAGCTTCTTCAAACATAAAATGATGTTTAAAAGCCTTGTCTAGATTTCCTTGCAATTTTTGTCAAACAGTTAGTTTAAGAGTTAGAGCTACTGCCAACAAAACATTGTTTGCTAAAGCCTTATTCAGATCGTCAAGTGTTTTTTGAACAGCTATTAAATCAATTGTCGGCTTCTGCCAACAAAACATCATCTGCAAAGTCTTTTCCAGACCTCCTAGCATTGCTTGTCAAGCTGTAAGATCAAGAGTTAAAGCTTCTTCAAACATAAAATGATGTTTAAAAGCCTTGTCTACATTTCCTTGCAATTTTTGTCAAACAGTTAGTTTAAGAGTTAGAGCTACTGCCAACAAAACATTGTTTGCTAAAGCCTTATTCAGATCGTCAAGTGTTTTTGAACAGCTATTAAATCAATTGTCGGCTTCTGCCAACAAAACATCATCTGCAAAGTCTTTTCCAGACCTCCTAGCATTGCTTGTCAAGCTGTAAGATCAAGAGTAAGAGCTTCTTCAAACATAAAATGATGTTTAAAAGCCTTGTCTAGATTTCCTTGCAATTTTTGTCAAACAGTTAGTTTAAGAGTTAGAGCTTCTGCCAACAAAACATTATGTGCAAAAGCCTTTTTCAGATCGTCAAGCGTTTCTTGATCAGCTATTAAATCAAGTGTCGGCTTCTGCCAACAAAACATCATCTGCAAAGTCTTTTCCAGACCTCCTAGCATTGCTTGTCAAGCTGTAAGATCAAGAGTAAGAGCTTCTTCCAACAAAAAATGATTTTTAAAAGCCATGTAAAGATTTCTTTGCATTAAATAACAAGCAGTTAGTTTAGAGTTAGAGCTTCTGCTAACAAAAAATCATGTTTAAAAGCCTTGTCCGGATTTTCTTGCATTTTTTGTTAAGCAGTTAATTTACAGGGTTAGAGCTTCTGCAAGCAAAACATCATGTTTAAAGCCTTTTCCAGATCTCCTAGCACTGCTAGTCAAGATCATAGACCAAGTGTCGGCTTCTGCCAACTAAACATCATGTGCAAAGTCTTTTCCAGACCTCCTAGCATTGTTTGTCAAGCTGTAAGATCAAGAGTATAAGCTTCTTCAAACATAAAATGATGTTTAAAAGCCTTGTCTAGATTTCCTTGCAATTTTTCTCAAACAGTTAGTTTTAGAGTTAGAGCTTCTGCCAACAAAACATTATGTGCAAAAGCCTTTTTCAGATCGTCAAGCGTTTCTTGAACAGCTATTAAATCAAGTGTCGGCTTCTTCCAACAAAACATCATGTGCAAAGTCTTTTCCAGACATCCTAGCATTGCTTATCAAGCAGTTAGATCAAGAGTAAGAGCTTCTTCCAACAAAAAATGATGTTTAAAAGCCTTGTCTAGATTTCCTTGCAATTTTTGTCAAACAGTTAGTTTAAGAGTTAGAGCTACTGCCAACAAAACATTGTTTGCTAAAGCCTTATTCAGATCGTCAAGTGTTTTTTGAACAGCTATTAAATCAATTGTCGGCTTCTGCCAACAAAACATCATGTGCAAAGTCTTTTCCAGATCTCCTAGCATTGCTTGTCAAGAAATTAAATCAAGAGTAAGAGCTTCTTCCAACAAAAAATGATGTTTAAAAGCCCTATCTAGATTTCCTTGCATTTTTTGTCAAACAGTTAGTTTCAGTCTTAGAGCCTCTGTCAACAAAACATTATGTGCAAAAGCCTTTTTCAGATCGTCAAGTGTTTTTTGAACAGCTATTAAATCAAGTGTCGGCTTCTTCCAACAAAACATCATGTGCAAAGTCTTTTCCAGACATCCTAGCATTGCTTATCAAGCAGTTAGATCAAGAGTAAGAGCTTCTTCCAACAAAAAATGATGTTTAAAAGCCTTGTCTAGATTTCCTTGCAATTTTTGTCAAACTGTTAGTTTAAGAGTTAGAGCTACTGCCAACAAAACATTGTTTGCTAAAGCCTTATTCAGATCGTCAAGTGTTTTTTGAACAGCTATTAAATCAATTGTCGGCTTCTGCCAACAAAACATCATCTGCAAAGTCTTTTCCAGACCTCCTAGCATTGCTTGTCAAGCTGTAAGATCAAGAGTAAGAGCTTCTTCCAACAAAAAATGATTTTTAAAAGCCATGTAAAGATTTCTTTGCATTAAATAACAAGCAGTTAGTTTAGAGTTAGAGCTTCTGCTAACAAAAAATCATGTTTAAAAGCCTTGTCCGGATTTCCTTGCATTTTTTGTTAAGCAGTTAATTTAAGAGTTAGAGCTTCTGCAAACAAAACATCATGTTTAAAGCCTTTTCCAGATCTCCTAGCACTGCTAGTCAAGATCATAGACCAAGTGTCGGCTTCTGCCAACTAAACATCATGTGCAAAGTCTTTTCCAGACCTCCTAGCATTGCTTATCAAGCAGTTAGATCAAGAGTAAGAGCTTCTTCCAACAATAAATGATGTTTAAAAGCCTTGTCTAGATTTCCTTGCAATTTTTGTCAAACTGTTAGTTTAAGAGTTAGAGCTACTGCCAACAAAACATTGTTTGCTAAAGCCTTATTCAGATCGTCAAGTGTTTTTTGAACAGCTATTAAATCAATTGTCGGCTTCTGCCAACAAAACATCATCTGCAAAGTCTTTTCCAGACCTCCTAGCATTGCTTGTCAAGCTGTAAGATCAAGAGTATAAGCTTCTTCAAACATAAAATGATGTTTAAAAGCCTTGTCTAGATTTCCTTGCAATTTTTGTCAAACAGTTAGTTTAAGAGTTAGAGCTACTGCCAACAAAACATTGTTTGCTAAAGCCTTATTCAGATCGTCAAGTGTTTTTTGAACAGCTATTAAATCAATTGTCGGCTTCTGCCAACAAAACATCATCTGCAAAGTCTTTTCCAGACCTCCTAGCATTGCTTGTCAAGCTGTAAGATCAAGAGTAAGAGCTTCTTCAAACATAAAATGATGTTTAAAAGCCTTGTCTAGATTTCCTTGCAATTTTTGTCAAACAGTTAGTTTAAGAGTTAGAGCTTCTGCCAACAAAACATTATGTGCAAAAGCCTTTTTCAGATCGTCAAGCGTTTCTTGAACAGCTATTAAATCAAGGTCGGCTTCTGCCAACAAAACATCATGTGCAAAGTCTTTTCCAGACATCCTAGCATTGCTTATCAAGCAGTTAGATCAAGAGTAAGAGCTTTTTCCAACAAAAAATGATGTTTAAAAGCCTTGTCTAGTTTTCCTTGCAATTTTTGTCAAACTGTTAGTTTAAGAGTTAGAGCTACTGCCAACAAAACATTGTTTGCTAAAGCCTTATTCAGATCGTCAAGTGTTTTTTGAACAGCTATTAAATCAATTGTCGGCTTCTGCCAACAAAACATCATCTGCAAAGTCTTTTCCAGACCTCCTAGCATTGCTTGTCAAGCTGTAAGATCAAGAGTAAGAGCTTCTTCCAACAAAAAATGATTTTTAAAAGCCATGTAAAGATTTCTTTGCATTAAATAACAAGCAGTTAGTTTAGAGTTAGAGCTTCTGCTAACAAAAAATCATGTTTAAAAGCCTTGTCCGGATTTCCTTGCATTTTTTGTTAAGCAGTTAATTTAAGAGTTAGAGCTTCTGCAAACAAAACATCATGTTTAAAGCCTTTTCCAGATCTCCTAGCACTGCTAGTCAAGATCATAGACCAAGTGTCGGCTTCTGCCAACTAAACATCATGTGCAAAGTCTTTTCCAGACCTCCTAGCATTGCTTATCAAGCTGTAAGATCAAGAGTATAAGCTTCTTCAAACATAAAATGATGTTTAAAAGCCTTGTCTAGATTTCCTTGCAATTTTTGTCAAACAGTTAGTTTAAGAGTTAGAGCTTCTGCCAACAAAACATTATGTGCAAAAGCCTTTTTCAGATCGTCAAGCGTTTCTTGAACAGCTATTAAATCAAGTGTCGGCTTCTGCCAACAAAACATCATGTGCAAAGTCTTTTCCAGACATCCTAGCATTGCTTATCAAGCAGTTAGATCAAGAGTAAGAGCATCTTCCGACAAAAAATCATGTTTAAAAGCCTTGTCTAGGTCTCCTAGCATTGCTAGTAAAGTTCTTAGACCAAGTGTCGGCTTCTGCCAGCAAAACAACCAGTGCAAAGTCTTTTCCAGATCTCCTAGCATTGCTTGTCAAGAAATTAGATCAAGAGTAAGAGCTTCTTCCAACAAAAAATGATGTTTAAAAGCCCTATCTAGATTTCCTTGCATTTTTTGTCAAACAGTTAGTTTAAGTCTTAGAGCTTCTGTCAACAAAACATTATGTGCAAAAGCCTTTTTCAGATCGTCAAGTGTTTCTTGATCAGCTATTAAATCAAGTGTCGGCTTCTGCCAACAAAACATCATGTGCAAAGTCTTTTCCAGACATCCTAGCATTGCTTATCAAGCAGTTAGATCAAGAGTAAGAGCTTCTTCCAACAAAAAATGATGTTTAAAAGCCTTGTCTAGATTTCCTTGCAATTTTTGTCAAACAGTTAGTTTAAGAGTTAGAGCTTCTGCCAACAAAACATTATGTGCAAAAGCCTTTTTCAGATCGTCAAGTGTTTTTTGAACAGCTATTAAATCAATTGTCGGCTTCTGCCAACAAAACATCATCTGCAAAGTCTTTTCCAGACCTCCTAGCATTGCTTGTCAAGCTGTAAGATCAAGAGTATAAGCTTCTTCAAACATAAAATGATGTTTAAAAGCCTTGTCTAGATTTCCTTGCAATTTTTGTCAAACAGTTAGTTTAAGAGTTAGAGCTACTGCCAACAAAACATTGTTTGCTAAAGCCTTATTCAGATCGTCAAGTGTTTTTTGAACAGCTATTAAATCAATTGTCGGCTTCTGCCAACAAAACATCATCTGCAAAGTCTTTTCCAGACCTCCTAGCATTGCTTGTCAAGCTGTAAGATCAAGAGTAAAAGCTTCTTCAAACATAAAATGATGTTTAAAAGCCTTGTCTAGATTTCCTTGCAATTTTTGTCAAACAGTTAGTTTAAGAGTTAGAGCTACTGCCAACAAAACATTGTTTGCTAAAGCCTTATTCAGATCGTCAAGTGTTTTTTGAACAGCTATTAAATCAATTGTCGGCTTCTGCCAACAAAACATCATCTGCAAAGTCTTTTCCTGACCTCCTAGCATTGCTTGTCAAGCTGTAAGATCAAGAGTAAAAGCTTCTTCAAACATAAAATGATGTTTAAAAGCCTTGTCTAGATTTCCTTGCAATTTTTGTCAAACAGTAAGTTTAAGAGTTAGAGCTTCTGCCAACAAAACATTATTTGCAAAAGCCTTTTTCAGATCGTCAAGCGTTTCTTGAACAGCTATTAAATCAAGTGTCGGCTTCTGCCAACAAAACATCATGTGCAAAGTCTTTTCCAGACATCCTAGCATTGCTTATCAAGCAGTTAGATCAAGAGTAAGAGCTTTTTCCAACAAAAAATGATGTTTAAAAGCCTTGTCTAGTTTTCCTTGCAATTTTTGTCAAACTGTTAGTTTAAGAGTTAGAGCTACTGCCAACAAAACATTGTTTGCTAAAGCCTTATTCAGATCGTCAAGTGTTTTTTGAACAGCTATTAAATCAATTGTCGGCTTCTGCCAACAAAACATCATCTGCAAAGTCTTTTCCAGACCTCCTAGCATTGCTTGTCAAGCTGTAAGATCAAGAGTAAGAGCTTCTTCCAACAAAAAATGATTTTTAAAAGCCATGTAAAGATTTCTTTGCATTAAATAACAAGCAGTTAGTTTAGAGTTAGAGCTTCTGCTAACAAAAAATCATGTTTAAAAGCCTTGTCCGGATTTCCTTGCATTTTTTGTTAAGCAGTTAATTTAAGAGTTAGAGCTTCTGCAAACAAAACATCATGTTTAAAGCCTTTTCCAGATCTCCTAGCACTGCTAGTCAAGATCATAGACCAAGTGTCGGCTTCTGCCAACTAAACATCATGTGCAAAGTCTTTTCCAGACCTCCTAGCATTGCTTGTCAAGCTGTAAGATCAAGAGTATAAGCTTCTTCAAACATAAAATGATGTTTAAAAGCCTTGTCTAGATTTCCTTGCAATTTTTGTCAAACAGTTAGTTTAAGAGTTAGAGCTTCTGCCAACAAAACATTATGTGCAAAAGCCTTTTTCAGATCGTCAAGCGTTTCTTGAACAGCTATTAAATCAAGTGTCGGCTTCTGCCTACAAAACATCATGTGCAAAGTCTTTTCCAGACATCCTAGCATTGCTTATCAAGGAGTTAGATCAAGAGTAAGATCATCTTCCGACAAAAAATCATGTTTAAAAGCCTTGTCTAGGTCTCCTAGCATTGCTAGTAAAGTTCTTAGACCAAGTGTCGGCTTCTGCCAGCAAAACAACCAGTACAAAGTCTTTTCCAGATCTCCTAGCATTGCTTGTCAAGAAATTAGATCAAGAGTAAGAGCTTCTTCCAACAAAAAATGATGTTTAAAAGCCCTATCTAGATTTCCTTGCATTTTTTGTCAAACAGTTAGTTTAAGTCTTAGAGCTTCTGTCAACAAAACATTATGTGCAAAAGCCTTTTTCAGATCGTCAAGTGTTTTTTGAACAGCTATTAAATCAATTGTCGGCTTCTGCCAACAAAACATCATCTGCAAAGTCTTTTCCAGACCTACTAGCATTGCTTATCAAGTAGTTAGATCAAGATTTAGAGCTTCTTCCGAAAAAAAATCATTTTTAAAAGACTTGTCCAGATCTCCTAGCATTGCTAGTCAAGATCTTAGACCAATGTCGGCTTCTGCCAGCAAAACATCATGTTCAAAGTCTTTTCCAGATCTCCTATCATTGCTTGTCAAGAAGTAAGATCAAGAGTAAGAGCTTCTTCCAGCAAAAAATGATGTTTAAAAGCCTTGTCTAGAATTCCTTGCATTTTTTGTCAAACAGTTAGTTTAAGAGTTAGGGCTTCTGCCAACAAAACATTATTTGCAAAAGCCTTATTCAGATCGTCAAGCGTTTCTTGAATAGCTATAAGATCAAGTGTCGGCTACTGCCAACAAAACATCATGTTCTAAAGCCTTGTCCAGATCGTCAACCGTTGCTTGTACAGCTATTACATCAAGTGTCGGCTTCTGCTAACAAAACATCATGTGCAAGGTCTTTTCCAGACATCCTAGCATTGCTTATCAAGCATTTAATTCAAGAGTTAGAGCTTCTGCCAACAAAACATCATGTGCAAAGTCTTTTCCAGACCTCCTAGCATTGCTTGTCAAGCTGTAAGATCAAGAGTAAAAGCTTCTTCAAACATAAAATGATGTTTAAAAGCCTTGTCTAGATTTCCTTGCAATTTTTGTCAAACAGTTAGTTTAAGAGTTAGGGCTACTGCCAACAAAACATTGTTTGCTAAAGCCTTATTCAGATCGTCAAGTGTTTTTTGAACAGCTATTAAATCAATTGTCGGCTTCTGCCAACAAAACATCATCTGCAAAGTCTTTTCCTGACCTCCTAGCATTGCTTGTCAAGCTGTAAGATCAAGAGTAAAAGCTTCTTCAAACATAAAATGATGTTTAAAAGCCTTGTCTAGATTTCCTTGCAATTTTTGTCAAACAGTTAGTTTAAGAGTTAGAGCTTCTGCCAACAAAACATTATGTGCAAAAGCCTTTTTCAGATCGTCAAGCGTTTCTTGAACAGCTATTAAATCAAGTGTCGGCTTCTGCCAACAAAACATCATGTGCAAAGTCTTTTCCAGACATCCTAGCATTGCTTATCAAGCAGTTAGATCAAGAGTAAGAGCTTCTTCCAACAAAAAATGATGTTTAAAAGCCTTGTCTAGATTTCCTTGCAATTTTTGTCAAACTGTTAGTTTAAGAGTTAGAGCTACTGCCAACAAAACATTGTTTGCTAAAGCCTTATTCAGATCGTCAAGTGTTTTTTGAACAGCTATTAAATCAATTGTCGGCTTCTGCCAACAAAACATCATCTGCAAAGTCTTTTCCAGACCTCCTACTATGCTTGTCAAGCTGTAAGATCAAGAGTAAGAGCTTCTTCCAACAAAAAATGATTTTTAAAAGCCATGTAAAGATTTCTTTGCATTAAATAACAAGCAGTTAGTTTAGAGTTAGAGCTTCTGCTAACAAAAAATCATGTTTAAAAGCCTTGTTCGGATTTCCTTGCATTTTTTGTCAAGCAGTTAATTTAAGAGTTAGAGCTTCTGCAAACAAAACATCATGTTTAAAGCCTTTTCCAGATCTCCTAGCACTGCTAGTCAAGATCATAGACAAAGTGTCGGCTTCTGCCAACTAAACATCATGTGCAAAGTCTTTTCCAGACCTCCTAGCATTGCTTGTCAAGCTGTAAGATCAAGAGTATAAGCTTCTTCAAACATAAAATGATGTTTAAAAGCCTTGTCTAGATTTCCTTGCAATTTTTGTCAAACAGTTAGTTTAAGAGTTAGAGCTTCTGCCAACAAAACATTATGTGCAAAAGCCTTTTTCAGATCGTCAAGCGTTTCTTGAACAGCTATTAAATCAAGTGTCGGCTTCTGCCAACAAAACATCATGTGCAAAGTCTTTTCCAGACATCCTAGCATTGCTTATCAAGCAGTAAGATCAAGAGTAAGAGCATCTTCCGACAAAAAATCATGTTTAAAAGCCTTGTCTAGGTCTCCTAGCATTGCTAGTAAAGTTCTTAGACCAAGTGTCGGCTTCTGCCAGCAAAACAACCAGTGCAAAGTCTTTTCCAGATCTCCTAGCATTGCTTGTCAAGAAATTAGATCAAGAGTAAGAGCTTCTTCCAGCAAAAAATGATGTTTAAAAGCCTTGTCTAGAATTCCTTGCATTTTTTGTCAAACAGTTAGTTTAAGAGTTAGGGCTTCTGCCAACAAAACATTATTTGCAAAAGCCTTATTCAGATCGTCAAGCGTTTCTTGAACAGCTATAAGATCAAGTGTCGGCTACTGCCAACAAAACATCATGTTCTAAAGCCTTGTCCAGATCGTCAACCGTTGCTTGTACAGCTATTACATCAAGTGTCGGCTTCTGCTAACAAAACATCATGTGCAAGGTCTTTTCCAGACATCCTAGCATTGCTTATCAAGCATTTAATTCAAGAGTTAGAGCTTCTGCCAACAAAACATCATGTGCAAAGTCTTTTCCAGACCTCCTAGCATTGCTTGTCAAGCTGTTAGATCAATAGTAAGAGCTTCTTCCAACAAAAAATGATGTTTAAAAGCCTTGTCTAGATCTCCTAGCATTGCTTGTAGATGAGTTAGATCAAGAGTATAAGCTTCTCCCAACAAAAAATGATGTTTAAAAGCCTTGTCTAGATTTCCTTGCAATTTTTGTCAAACTGTTAGTTTAAGAGTTAGAGCTACTGCCAACAAAACATTGTTTGCTAAAGCCTTATTCAGATCGTCAAGTGTTTTTTGAACAGCTATTAAATCAATTGTCGGCTTTGGCCAACAAAACATCATCTGCAAAGTCTTTTCCAGACCTCCTAGCATTGCTTGTCAAGCTGTAAGATCAAGAGTAAGAGCTTCTTCCAACAAAAAATGATTTTTAAAAGCCATGTAAAGATTTCTTTGCATTAAATAACAAGCAGTTAGTTTAGAGTTAGAGCTTCTGCTAACAAAAAATCATGTTTAAAAGCCTTGTTCGGATTTCCTTGCATTTTTTGTCAAGCAGTTAATTTAAGAGTTAGAGCTTCTGCAAACAAAACATCATGTTTAAAGCCTTTTCCAGATCTCCTAGCACTGCTAGTCAAGATCATAGACCAAGTGTCGGCTTCTGCCAACTAAACATCATGTGCAAAGTCTTTTCCAGACATCCTAGCATTGCTTATCAAGCAGTTAGATCAAGAGTAAGAGCATCTTCCGACAAAAAATCATGTTTAAAAGCCTTGTCTAGGTCTCCTAGCATTGCTAGAAAAGTTCTTAGACCAAGTGTCGGCTTCTGCAAGCAAAACAACCAGTGCAAAGTCTTTTCCAGATCTCCTAGCATTGCTTGTCAAGAAATTAGATCAAGAGTAAGAGCTTCTTCCAACAAAAAATGATGTTTAAAAGCCCTATCTAGATTTCCTTGCATTTTTTGTCAAACAGTTAGTTTAAGTCTTAGAGCTTCTGTCAACAAAACATTATGTGCAAAAGCCTTTTTCAGATCGTCAAGTGTTTTTTGAACAGCTATTAAATCAATTGTCGGCTTCTGCCAACAAATCATCATCTGCAAAGTCTTTTCAAGACCTCCTAGCATTGCTTGTCAAGCTGTAAGATCAAGAGTAAGAGCTTCTTCCAACAAAAAATGATTTTTAAAAGCCATGTAAAGATTTCTTTGCATTAAATAACAAGCAGTTAGTTTAGAGTAAGAGCTTCTGCTAACAAAAAATCATGTTTAAAAGCCTTGTTCGGATTTCCTTGCATTTTTTGTCAAGCAGTTAATTTAAGAGTAAAGGCTTCTTCAAACAAAACATCATGTTTAAAGCCTTTTCCAGATCTCCTAGCACTGCTAGTCAAGATCATAGACCAAGTGTCGGCTTCTGCCAACTAAACATCATGTGCAAAGTCTTTTCCAGACCTCCTAGCATTGCTTGTCAAGCTGTAAGATCAAGAGTATAAGCTTCTTCAAACATAAAATGATGTTTAAAAGCCTTGTCTAGATTTCCTTGCAATTTTTGTCAAACAGTTAGTTTAAGAGTTAGAGCTTCTGCCAACAAAACATTATGTGCAAAAGCCTTTTTCAGATCGTCAAGCGTTTCTTGAACAGCTATTAAATCAAGTGTCGGCTTCTGCCAACAAAACATCATGTGCAAAGTCTTTTCCAGACATCCTAGCATTGCTTATCAAGCAGTTAGATCAAGAGTAAGAGCATCTTCCGACAAAAAATCATGTTTAAAAGCCTTGTCTAGGTCTCCTAGCATTGCTAGTAAAGTTCTTAGACCAAGTGTCGGCTTCTGCCAGCAAAACAACCAGTGCAAAGTCTTTTCCAGATCTCCTAGCATTGCTTGTCAAGAAATTAGATCAAGAGTAAGAGCTTCTTCCAACAAAAAATGATGTTTAAAAGCCCTATCTAGATTTCCTTGCATTTTTTGTCAAACAGTTAGTTTAAGTCTTAGAGCTTCTGTCAACAAAACATTATGTGCAAAAGCCTTTTTCAGATCGTCAAGTGTTTTTTGAACAGCTATTAAATCAATTGTCGGCTTCTGCCAACAAAACATCATCTGCAAAGTCTTTTCCAGACCTACTAGCATTGCTTATCAAGTAGTTAGATCAAGATTTAGAGCTTCTTCCGAAAAAAAATCATTTTTAAAAGACTTGTCCAGATCTCCTAGCATTGCTAGTCAAGATCTTAGACCAATGTCGGCTTCTGCCAGCAAAACATCATGTTCAAAGTCTTTTCCAGATCTCCTAGCATTGCTTGTCAAGAAGTAAGATCAAGAGTAAGAGCTTCTTCCAGCAAAAAATGATGTTTAAAAGCCTTGTCTAGAATTCCTTGCATTTTTTGTCAAACAGTTAGTTTAAGAGTTAGGGCTTCTGCCAACAAAACATTATTTGCAAAAGCCTTATTCAGATCGTCAAGCGTTTCTTGAACAGCTATAAGATCAAGTGTCGGCTACTGCCAACCAAACATCATGTTCTAAAGCCTTGTCCAGATCGTCAACCGTTGCTTGTACAGCTATTACATCAAGTGTCGGCTTCTGCTAACAAAACATCATGTGCAAGGTCTTTTCCAGACATCCTAGCATTGCTTATCAAGCATTTAATTCAAGAGTTAGAGCTTCTGCCGACAAAACATCATGTGCAAAGTCTTTTCCAGACCTCCTAGCATTGCTTGTCAAGCTGTTAGATCAATAGTAAGAGCTTCTTCCAACAAAAAATGATGTTTAAAAGCCTTGTCCAGATCTCCGAGCATTGCTTGTCATGATCTTAGACCAAGTGTCGGCTTCTACCGGCAAAACATCATGTGCAAAGTCTTTTCCAGATCTCCTAGCATTGCTTGTAGATGAGTTAGATCAAGAGTATGAGCTTCTCCCAACAAAAAATGATGTTTAAAAGCCTTGTCCGGATTTCCTTGCATTTTTTGTTAAGCAATTAGTTTAAGAGTTAAAGCTTCTGCCAACAAAACATTATTTGCAAAAGCGCTTTCCAGATCTCCAAGCATTGCAAGTCAAGATCTTAGACCTAGTTTCGGCTTCTGCCAACTAAACATCATGTGCAAAGTCTTTTCCAGACCTCCTAGCATTGCTTGTCAAGCTGTGAGATCAAGAGTAAGAGCTTCTTCCAACAAAATATGATGTTTAAAAGCCTTGTCTAGATTTCCTAGCATTGCTAGTCAAAATCTTAGACCAAGTGTCGGCTTCTGCCAGCAAAACATCATGTGCAAAGTCCATTCCAGACCTCCTAGCATTGCTTGTCAAGCTGTTAGATCAAGAGTAAGAGCTTCTTCCAACAAAAAATGATGTTTAAAAGCCTTGTCTAGAATTCCTTGCATTTTTTGTCAAACAGTTAGTTTAAGAGTTAGAGCTACTGCCAACAAAACATTGTTTGCAAAAGCCTTATTCAGATCGTCAAGCGTTTCTTGAACAGCTATAAGATCAAGTGTCGGCTACTGCCAGCAAAACATCATGTTCTAAAGCCTTGTCCAGATCGTCAACCGTTGCTTGTACTGCTATTACATCAAGTGTCGGCTTCTGCCAACAAAACATCATCTGCAAGGTCTTTTCCAGACCTCCTAGCATTGCTTTTCGAGCAGTTAAATCAAGAGTGATAGCTTCTGCTAATAAAAAATCATGTTTAAAAGCCTTGTCCGGATTTCCTTGCATTTTTTGTCAAACAGTTAGTTTAAAAGTTAGAGCTTCTGCAAACAAAACATCATGTTTAAAGCCTTTTCCAGATCTCCTAGCATTGCTAGTCAAGATCTTAGACCAATGTCGGCTTCTGCCAGCAAAACATCATGTGCAAAGTCTTTTCCAGACTTCCTAGCATTGCTCGTCAAGCTGTAAGATCAAGAGTATGAGCTTCTTCAAACATAATATGATGTTTAAAGCCTTGTCTTGATTTCCTTGCAATTTTTGTCAAACAGTTAGTTTAAGAGTTAGAGCTTCTGCCAACAAAACATTATGTGCAAAAGCCTTTTTCAGATCGTCAAGCGTTTCTTGAACAGCTATTAAATCAAGTGTCGGCTTCTGCCAACAAAACATCATGGGCAAAGTCTTTTCCAGTCATCCTAGCATTGCTTATCAAGCAGTAAGATCAAGAGTAAGAGCTTCTTCCGACAAAAAATCATGTTTAAAAGCCTTGTCTAGATCTCCTTGCATTGCTAGTCAAGATCTTAGACCAAGTGTCGGCTTCTGCCAGCAAAACATCATGTTCAAAGTCTTTTCCAGATCTCCTAGCATTGCTTGTCAAGAAGTAAGATCAAGAGTAAGAGCTTCTTCAAGCAAAAAATGATGTTTAAAAGCCTTGTCTAGAATTCCTTGCATTTTTTGTCAAACAGTAAGTTTAAGAGTTAGGGCTTCTGCCAACAAAACATTATTTGCAAAAGCCTTATTCAGATCGTCAAGCGTTTCTTGAACAGCTATAAGATCAAGTTTCGGCTACTGCCAACAAAACATCATGTTCTAAAGCCTTGTCCAGATCGTCAACCGTTGCTTGTACAGCTATTACATCAAGTGTCGGCTTCTGCTAACAAAACATCATGTGCAAGGTCTTTTCCAGACATCCTAGCATTGCTTATCAAGCATTTAATTCAAGAGTTAAAGCTTCTGCCAACAAAACATCATGTGCAAAGTCTTTTCCAGACCTCCTAGCATTGCTTGTCAAGCTGTTAGATCAATAGTAAGAGCTTCTTCCAACAAAAAATGATGTTTAAAAGCCTTGTCCAGATCTCCGAGCATTGCTAGTCATGATCTTAGACCAAGTGTCGGCTTCTACCGGCAAAACATCATGTGCAAAGTCTTTTCCAGATCTCCTAGCATTGCTTGTAGATGAGTTAGATCAAGAGTATGAGCTTCTCCCAACAAAAAATGATGTTTAAAAGCCTTGTCCGGATTTCCTTGCATTTTTCGTTAAGCAATTAGTTTAAGAGTTAAAGCTTCTGCCAACAAAACATTATTTGCAAAAGCGCTTTCCAGATCTCCAAGCATTGCAAGTCAAGATCTTAGACCTAGTTTCGGCTTCTGCCAACTAAACATCATGTGCAAAGTCTTTTCCAGACCTCCTAGCATTGCTTGTCAAGCTGTGAGATCAAGAGTAAGAGCTTCTTCCAACAAAAATGATGTTTAAAAGCCTTGTCTAGAATTCCTTGCATTTTTTGTCAAACAGTTAGTTTAAGAGTTAGAGCTACTGCCAACAAAACATTGTTTGCAAAAGCCTTATTCAGATCCTCAAGAGTTTCTTGAACAGCTATAAGATCAAGTGTCGGCTACTGCCAGCAAAACATCATGTTCTAAAGCCTTGTCCAGATCGTCAACCGTTGCTTGTACTGCTATTACATCAAGTGTCGGCTTCTGCCAACAAAACATCATCTGCAAAGTCTTTTCCAGACCTCCTCGCATTGCTTTTCGAGCAGTTAAATCAAGAGTGAGAGCTTCTGCTAACAAAAAATCATGTTTAAAAGCCTTGTCCGGATTTCCTTGCATTTTTTGTCAAATAGTTAGTTTAAGAGTTAGAGCTTCTGCAAACAAAACATCATGTTTAAAGCCTTTTCCAGATCTCCTAGCATTGCTAGTCAAGATCTTAGACCAATGTCGGCTTCGGCCAGCAAAACATCATGTGCAAAGTCTTTTCCAGACCTCCTAGCATTGCTCGTCAAGCTGTAAGATCAAGAGTATGAGCTTCTTCAAACATAATATGATGTTTAAAGCCTTGTCTTTATTTCCTTGCAATTTTTTTCAAACAGTTAGTTTAGGAGTTAGAGCTTCTGCCAACAAAACATTATGTGCAAAAGCCTTTTCCAGATCGTCAAGCGTTTATTGAACAGCTATTAAATCAAGTGTTGGCTCTTGCCAACAAAACATCATCTGCAAAGTCTTTTCCAGACCTCCTAGCATTGCTTTTCAAGTAGTTAGATCAAGATTTAGAGCTTCTTCCGACAAAAAATCATGTTTAAAAGCCTTGTCCAGATCTCCTAGCATTGCTAGTCAAAATCTTAGACCAATGTCGGCTTCTGCCAGCAAAACATCATGTGCAAAGTCTTTTCCAGAGCTCCTGGCATTGCTTGTCAAGCTGTTAGATCAAGAGTAAGAGCTTGTTCCAACAAAATATGATGTTTAAAAGCCTTTACTAGATTTCCTTGAATTTATTGTCAAACAGTTAGTTTAGGAATTAGAGCTACTGCAAACAAAACATTATGTGCAAAAGCCTTTTTCAGATCGTCAAACGTTTCTAAAACAGCTATAACATAAAGTGTCGGCTTCTGCCAACAAAACATCATGTGCAAAGTCTTTTCCAGATCTCCTAGCATTGCTAGTCAAGATCTTAGACCAATGTCGGCTTCGGCCAGCAAAACATCATGTGCAAAGTCTTTTCCAGACCTCCTAGCATTGCTCGTCAAGCTGTAAGATCAAGAGTATGAGCTTCTTCAAACATAATATGATGTTTAAAGCCTTGTCTTGATTTCCTTGCAATTTTTGTCAAACAGTTAGTTTAAGAGTTAGAGCTTCTGCCAACAAAACATTATGTGCAAAAGCCTTTTTCAGATAGTCAAGCGTTTCTTGAACAGCTATTAAATCAAGTGTCGGCTTCTGCCACCAAAACAACATGGGCAAAGTCTTTTCCAGACATCCTAGCATTGCTTATCTAGCAGAAAGATCGAGAGTAAGAGCTTCTTCCGACAAAAAATCATGTTTAAAAGCCTTGTCTAGATCTCCTTGCATTGCTAGTCAAGATCTTAGACCAAGTGTCGGCTTCTGCCAACAAAACATCATGTGCAAAGTCTTTTCCAGATCTCCTAGCATTGCTTGTCAAGAAATTAGATCAAGAGTAATAGCTTCTTCAAACAAAAAATGATGTTTAAAAGCCTGTTCTAGATTTCCTTGCATTTTTTTTCAAACAGTTAGTTTAGGAGTTAGAGCTTCTGCCAACAAAACATTATGTGCAAAAGCCTTTTTCAGATCGTCAAGCGTTTCTTGAACAGCTTTTAAATCAAGTGTTGGCTTCTACCAACAAAACATCATGTGCAAAGTCTTTTCCAGACCTCCTAGCATTGCTTATCAAGTAGTTAGATCAAGATTTAGAGCTTCTTCCGACAAAAAATCATGGTTAAAAGACTTGTCCAGATCTCCTAGCATTGCTAGTCAAGATCTTAGACCAATGTCGGCTTCTGCCAGCAAAACATCATGTGTAAAGTCTTTTCCAGATCTCCTAGTATTGCTTGTCAAGAAGTTAGATCAAGAGTAAGAGCTTCTTCCAGCAAAAAATGATGTTTAAAAGCCTTGTCTAGATTTCCTTGCATTTTTTGTCAAACAGTTAGTTTAGGAGTTAGAGCTTCTGCCAACAAAACATTATGTGCAAAAGCCTTTTTCAGATCGTCAAGCGTTTCTTGAACAGCTATTAAATCAAGTGTTGGCTCTTGCCAACAAAACATCATCTGCAAAGTCTTTTCCAGACCTCCTAGCATTGCTTTTCAAGTAGTTAGATCAAGATTTAGAGCTTCTTCCGACAAAAAATCATGTTTAAAAGCCTTGTCCAGATCTCCTAGCATTGCTAGTCAAAATCTTAGACCAATGTCGGCTTCTGCCAGCAAAACATCATGTGCAAAGTCTTTTCCAGAGCTCCTGGCATTGCTTGTCAAGCTGTTAGATCAAGAGTAAGAGCTTGTTCCAACAAAATATGATGTTTAAAAGCCTTTACTAGATTTCCTTGAATTTATTGTCAAACAGTTAGTTTAGGAATTAGAGCTTCTGCAAACAAAACATTATGTGCAAAAGCCATTTTCAGATCGTCAAACGTTTCTAAAACAGCTATAACATAAAGTGTCGGCTTCTGCCAACAAAACATCATGTGCAAAGTCTTTTCCAGATCTCCTAGCATTGCTTGTCAAGAAATTAGATCAAGAGTAATAGCTTCTTCAAACCAAAAATGATGTTTAAAAGCCTTTTCTAGATTTCCTTGCATTTTTTTTCAAACAGTTAGTTTAGGAGTTAGAGCTTCTGCCAACAAAACATTATGTGCAAAAGCCTTTTTCAGA
The DNA here is from genome assembly GCA_025491095.1 of Brachionus asplanchnoidis. Classification (NCBI taxonomy): domain Eukaryota; kingdom Metazoa; phylum Rotifera; class Eurotatoria; order Ploima; family Brachionidae; genus Brachionus; species Brachionus asplanchnoidis. The sequence continues at coordinate 192,283 of JAILYF010000082.1, read as the reverse complement.
TCGTCAAGCGTTTCTTGAACAGCTATTAAATCAAGTGTTGGCTTCTACCAACAAAACATCATGTGCAAAGTCTTTTCCAGACCTCCTAGCATTGCTTATCAAGTAGTTAGATCAAGATTTAGAGCTTCTTCCGACAAAAAATCATGGTTAAAAGACTTGTCCAGATCTCCTAGCATTGCTAGTCAAGATCTTAGACCAATGTCGGCTTCTGCCAGCAAAACATCATGTGTAAAGTCTTTTCCAGATCTCCTAGTATTGCTTGTCAAGAAGTTAGATCAAGAGTAAGAGCTTCTTCCAGCAAAAAATGATGTTTAAAAGCCTTGTCTAGATTTCCTTGCATTTTTTGTCAAACAGTTAGTTTAGGAGTTAGAGCTTCTGCCAACAAAACATTATGTGCAAAAGCCTTTTTCAGATCGTCAAGCGTTTCTTGAACAGCTATTAAATCAAGTGTTGGCTCTTGCCAACAAAACATCATCTGCAAAGTCTTTTCCAGACCTCCTAGCATTGCTTTTCAAGTAGTTAGATCAAGATTTAGAGCTTCTTCCGACATCATGTTTAAAAGCCTTGTCCAGATCTCCTAGCATTGCTAGTCAAAATCTTAGACCAATGTCGGCTTCTGCCAGCAAAACATCATGTGCAAAGTCTTTTCCAGAGCTCCTGGCATTGCTTGTCAAGCTGTTAGATCAAGAGTAAGAGCTTGTTCCAACAAAATATGATGTTTAAAAGCCTTTACTAGATTTCCTTGAATTTATTGTCAAACAGTTAGTTTAGGAATTAGAGCTTCTGCAAACAAAACATTATGTGCAAAAGCCATTTTCAGATCGTCAAACGTTTCTAAAACAGCTATAACATAAAGTATCGGCTTCTGCCAACAAAACATCATGTGCAAAATCTTTTCCAGACATCCTAGCATTGCTTATCAAGCAGTTAGATCAAGAGTAAGAGCTTCTTCCGACAAAAAATCATGTTTAAAAGCCTTGTCTAGATCTCCTAGCATTGAAAGTCAAGATCTTAGACCAATGTCGGCTTCTGCCAGCAAATCATCATGTGCAAAGTCTTTTCCAGATCTCCTAGCATTGCTTGTCAAGAAGTTAGATCAAGAGTAAGAGCAACTTCCAGCAAAAAATGATGTTTAAAAGACTTGTATAGATTTCCTTGCATTTTTTGTCAAACAGTTAGTTTAGGAGTTAGAGCTTCTGCCAACAAAACATTATGTGCAAAAGCCTTTTTCAGATCGTCAAACGTTTCTTGAACAGCTATTAAATCAAGTGTCGGCTCCTGCCAACAAAACATCATCTGCAAAAGCTTTTCCAGACCTCCTAGCATTGCTTATCAAGTAGTTAGATCAAGAGTAAGAGCTTCTTCCGACAAAAATCATGTTTAAAAGCCTTGTCTTGATCTCCTAGCATTGAAAGTCAAGATCTTAGACCAAGTGTCGGCTTCTGTCAACTAAACATCATGTGCAAAGTATTTTCCAGACCTCCTAGCATTGCTTGTCAATCTGTTAGATCAAGTGTAAGAGCTGCTTCCAACAAATGATGTTTAAAAGCCTTGTCTAGATTTCCTTGTATTTTTTGTCAAACAGTAAGTTTAAGAACTAGAGCTTCTGCCAACAAAACATTATTTGCAAAAGCCTTTCTCAGATCGTCAAGCGTTTCTTGAACAGCTATTAGATCAAGTGTCGGCTTCTGCCAACAAAACATCATATGCAAAGTCTTTTCCAGAAATCCTAGCATTGCTAATCAAGCAGTAAGATCAAGAGTAAGAGCTTCTTCCGACAAAAAATCATGTTTAAAAGTCTTTCCAGACATCCTAGCATTGCTTATCAAGCAGTTAATTTAAGAGATAGAGCTTGTGCCAACAAAACATCATGTGCAAAGTCTTTTCCAGACCTCCTAGCATTGCTTGTCTAGCTGTTAGATCAAGAGTAAGAGCTTCTTCCAAAAAAAAAATGATGTTGAAAAGCCTTGTCTAGATCTCCTAGCATTGCTAGTCAAGATCTAAGACCAAGTGTCGGCTTCTGCCAGCAAAACATCATGTGCAAAGTCTTTGCCAGACATCCTAGCATTGCTTATCAAGCAGTTAGATCAAAAGTAAGAGCTCTTCCGACCAAAAATGATGTTTAAAAGCCTTGTCTAGATTTCCTTGCATTTTTTGTAAAACAGTTAGTTTAAGAGTTAGAGCTTCTGCCAACAAAACATTATGTGCAAAAGCCTTTTTCATATCGTCAAGCGTTTCTTGAACGGCTATTAAATCAATTGTCGGTTTCTGCCAACAAAACATCACATGCAAAGTCTTTTCCTGACCTCCTAGCATTGCTTATAAAGTAGTTAGAACAAGAGTAAGAACTTGTTCCAACAAAAAATGATGTTTAAAGACATTGACTAGATTTCCTTGCATTTTTTGTCAAACAGTTAGTTTAAGAATTAGAGTTTCTGCCATCAAAACATTATTTGCAAAAGCCTTTTTCAGATCGTCAAGCGTTTCTTGAAAAGCTATTAGATCAAGTGTCGGCTTCTGCCAACAAAACATCATGTGCAAAGTATTTTCCAGACATCCTAGCATTGCTTATCAACCAGTTAGATTGAGAGTTAGAGCTTCTTCCGACAAAAATCATGTTTAAAAGCCTTGTCCAGATCTCCTAGAATTGAAAGTCAAGATCTTAGACCAAGTGTCGGCTTCTGCCAACTATACATCATGTGCAAAGTCTTTTCCAGACCTCCTGGCATTGCTTGTCAAGCTGTTAGATCAAGTGTAAGAGCTTATTCCAACAAAAAATGATGTTTAAAAGCCTTGTCTAGATTGCCTTGTATTTTTTGTCGAACAGTTAGTTTAAGAACTAGAGCTTCTGCCAACAAAATATTATTGTCAAAAGCCTTTTTCAGATCGTCAAGCGTTTCTTGAACAGCTATTAGATCAAGTGTCGGCTTCTGCCAACAAAACATCATGTGCAAAGTCTTTTCCAGACATCCTAGCATTGCTTATCAAGCAGTTAGATCAAAAGTAATAGCTTCTTCCGACAAAAAATCATGTTTAAAAGCCTTGTCCAGATCTCCTAGCATTGCTTGTCAAGATCTTAGACCAAGTGTCGGCTTCTGCCGGCAAAACATCACGTGCAAAGTCTTTTCCAGATCTCCTAGCATTGCTTGTCAAGAAGTCAGAACAAGAGTATGAGCTTCTTCCGACAAAAAATGATGTTTTCAAGCCTTATCTAGATTTCCTTGCCTTTTTTGTCAAACAAATAGTTTAAGAGTTAGAGCTTCTGCCAACAAAACATTATGTGCAAAAGCCTTTTTCAGATAGTTTAGCGTTTCTTGAACAGCTATTAAATCAATTGTCGGCTTCTGCCAACAAAACATCATCTGCAAAGTCTTTTCCAGACCTCCTAGCATTGCTTATCAAGTAATTAGATCAAGATTTAGAACTTCTTCCGACAAAAAATCATGTTTAAAAGCCTTGTCCAGATCTCCTAGCATTGCCAGTCAAGATCTTAGACCAATGTCGGCTTCTGCCAGCAAAACATCATGTGCAAAGTCTTTTCCAGACCTCGTAGCATTGCTTGTCAAGCAGTTAGATCAAGAGTAAGAGCTTCTTCCGACAAAAAATCATGTTTAAAAGTCTTTCCAGACATCCTAGCATTGCTTATCAAGCAGTTAATTTAAGAGATAGAGCTTGTGCCAACAAAACATCATGTGCAAAGTCTTTTCCAGACCTCCTAGCATTGCTTGTCTAGCTGTTAGATCAAGTGTCGGCTTCTGCCAGCAAAACATCATGTGCAAAGTCATTTCCAGCCATCCTAGCATTGCTTATCAAGCAGTTAGATCAAAAGTAAGAGCTCTTCCAACCAAAAATGATGTTTAAAAGCCTTGTCTAGATCTCCTAGCATTGCTAGTCAAGATCTTAGACCAAGTGTCGGCTTCTGCCAGCAAAACATCATGTGCAAAGTCATTTCCAGACCTCCTAGCATTGCTTATCAAGTAGTTAGAACAATAGTAAGAACTTGTTCCAACAAATAATGATGTTTAAAGGCATTGACTAGATTTCCTTGCATTTTTTGTCAAACATTTAGTTTAAGAACTAGAGCTTCTGCCAACAAAATATTATTGTCAAAAGCCTTTTTCAGATCGTCAAGCGTTTCTTGAACAGCTATTAGATCAAGTGTCGGCTTCTGCCAACAAAACATCATGTGCAAAGTCTTTTCCAGACATCCTAGCATTGCTTATCAAGCAGTTAGATCAAAAGTAATAGCTTCTTCCGACAAAAAATCATGTTTTAAAGCCTTGTCCAGATCTCCTAGCATTGCTTGTCAAGATCTTAGACCAAGTGTCGGCTTCTGCCGGCAAAACATCACGTGCAAAGTCTTTTCCAGATCTCCTAGCATTGCTTGTCAAGAAGTCAGAACAAGAGTATGAGCTTCTTCCGACAAAAAATGATGTTTTCAAGCCTTATCTAGATTTCCTTGCCTTTTTTGTCAAACAAATAGTTTAAGAGTTAGAGCTTCTGCCAACAAAACATTATGTGCAAAAGCCTTTTTCAGATAGTTTAGCGTTTCTTGAACAGCTATTAAATCAATTGTCGGCTTCTGCCAACAAAACATCATCTGCAAAGTCTTTTCCAGACCTCCTAGCATTGCTTGTCTAGCTGTTAGATCAAGAGTAAGAGCTTCTTCAAAAAAAAAAATGATGTTGAAAAGCCTTGTCTAGATCTCCTAGCATTGCTAGTCAAGATCTTAGACCAAGTGTCGGCTTCTGCCAGCAAAACATCATGTGCAAAGTCATTTCCAGCCATCCTAGCATTGCTTATCAAGCAGTTAGATCAAAAGTAAGAGCTCTTCCAACCAAAAATGATGTTTAAAAGCCTTGTCTAGATCTCCTAGCATTGCTAGTCAAGATCTTAGACCAAGTGTCGGCTTCTGCCAGCAAAACATCATGTGCAAAGTCATTTCCAGACCTCCTAGCATTGCTTATCAAGTAGTTAGAACAATAGTAAGAACTTGTTCCAACAAATAATGATGTTTAAAGGCATTGACTAGATTTCCTTGCATTTTTTGTCAAACATTTAGTTTAAGAACTAGAGCTTCTGCCAACAAAATATTATTGTCAAAAGCCTTTTTCAGATCGTCAAGCGTTTCTTGAACAGCTATTAGATCAAGTGTCGGCTTCTGCCAACAAAACATCATGTGCAAAGTCTTTTCCAGACATCCTAGCATTGCTTATCAAGCAGTTAGATCAAAAGTAATAGCTTCTTCCGACAAAAAATCATGTTTAAAAGCCTTGTCCAGATCTCCTAGCATTGCTTGTCAAGATCTTAGACCAAGTGTCGGCTTCTGCCGGCAAAACATCACGTGCAAAGTCTTTTCCAGATCTCCTAGCATTGCTTGTCAAGAAGTCAGAACAAGAGTATGAGCTTCTTCCGACAAAAAATGATGTTTTCAAGCCTTATCTAGATTTCCTTGCCTTTTTTGTCAAACAAATAGTTTAAGAGTTAGAGCTTCTGCCAACAAAACATTATGTGCAAAAGCCTTTTTCAGATAGTTTAGCGTTTCTTGAACAGCTATTGAATCAATTGTCGGCTTCTGCCAACAAAACATCATCTGCAAAGTCTTTTCCAGACCTCCTAGCATTGCTTATCAAGTAATTAGATCAAGATTTAGAACTTCTTCCGACAAAAAATCATGTTTAAAAGCCTTGTCCAGATCTCCTAGCATTGCCAGTCAAGATCTTAGACCAATGTCGGCTTCTGCCAGCAAAACATCATGTGCAAAGTCTTTTCCAGACCTCGTAGCATTGCTTGTCAAGCAGTTAGATCAAGAGTAAGAGCTTCTTCCGACAAAAAATCATGTTTAAAAGTCTTTTCAGACATCCTAGCATTGCTTATCAAGCAGTTAATTTAAGAGATAGAGCTTGTGCCAACAAAACATCATGTGCAAAGTCTTTTCCAGACCTCCTAGCATTGCTTGTCTAGCTGTTAGATCAAGAGTAAGAGCTTCTTCAAAAAAAAAAATGATGTTGAAAAGCCTTGTCTAGATCTCCTAGCATTGCTAGTCAAGATCTTAGACCAAGTGTCGGCTTCTGCCAGCAAAACATCATGTGCAAAGTCATTTCCAGCCATCCTAGCATTGCTTATCAAGCAGTTAGATCAAAAGTAAGAGCTCTTCCAACCAAAAATGATGTTTAAAAGCCTTGTCTAGATCTCCTAGCATTGCTAGTCAAGATCTTAGACCAAGTGTCGGCTTCTGCCAGCAAAACATCATGTGCAAAGTCATTTCCAGACCTCCTAGCATTGCTTATCAAGTAGTTAGAACAATAGTAAGAACTTGTTCCAACAAATAATGATGTTTAAAGGCATTGACTAGATTTCCTTGCATTTTTTGTCAAACATTTAGTTTAAGAATTAGAGTTTCTGCCATCAAAACATTATTTGCAAAAGCCTTTTTCAGATTGTCAAGCGTTTCTTGAAAAGCTATTAGATCAAGTGTCGGCTTCTGCCAACAAAACATCATGTGCAAAGTATTTTCCAGACATCCTAGCATTGCTTATCAACCAGTTAGACTGAGAGTTAGAGCTTCATCAGACAAAAATCATGTTTAAAAGCCTTGTCCAGATCTCCTAGCATTGAAAGTCAAGATCTTAGACCAAGTGTCGGCTTCTGCCGGCAAAACATCATGTGCAAAGTCTTTTCCAGACATCCTAGCATTGCTTATCAAGCAGTTAGATCAAGTGTCGGCTTCTGCCAGCAAAACATCATGTGCAAAGTCTTTTCCAGACATCCTAGCATTGCTTATCAAGCAGTTAGATCAAAAGTAAGAGCTCTTCCAACCAAAAATGATGTTTAAAAGCCTTGTCTAGATTTCCTTGCATTTTTTGTCAAAAAGTTAGTTTAAGAGTTAGAGCTTCTGCCAAAAAAACATTATGTGCAAAAGCCTTTTTCATATCGTCAAGCGTTTCTTGAACGGCTATTAAATCAATTGTCGGTTTCTGCCAACAAAACATCACATGCAAAGTCTTTTCCACACCTCCTTGCATTGCTTATCAAGTAGTTAGAACAAGAGTAAGAACTAGTTCCAACAAAAAATGATGTTTAAAGGCATTGACTAGATTTCCTTGCATTTTTTGTCAAACAGTTAGTTTAAGAATTAGAGTTTCTAGCATCAAAACATTATTTGCAAAAGCCTTTTTCAGATCGTCAAGCGTTTCTTGAAAAGCTATTAGATCAAGTGTCGGCTTCTGCCAACAAAACATCATGTGCAAAGTATTTTCCAGACATCCTAGCATTGCTTATCAAGCAGTTAGATCAAAAGTAAGAGCTCTTCCAACCAAAAATGATGTTTAAAAGCCTTGTCTAGATTTCCTTGCATTTTTTGTCAAACAGTTAGTTTAAGAGTTAGAGCTTCTGCCAAAATAACATTATGTGCAAAAGCCTTTTTCATATCGTCAAGCGTTTCTTGAACGGCTATTAAATCAATTGTCGGTTTCTGCCAACAAAACATCACATGCAAAGTCTTTTCCACACTTCCTAGCATTGCTTATCAAGTAGTTAGAACAAGAGTAAGAACTTGTTCCAACAAAAAATGATGTTTAAAGGCATTGACTAGATTTCCTTGCATTTTTTGTCAAACAGTTAGTTTAAGAATTAGAGTTTCTGCCATCAAAACATTATTTGCGAAAGCCTTTTTCAGATCGTCAAGCGTTTCTTGAAAAGCTATTAGATCAAGTGTCGGCTTCTGCCAAAAAAACATCATGTGCAAAGTATTTTCCAGACATCCTAGCATTGCTTATCAAGCAGTTAGATCAAAAGTAAGAGCTCTTCCAACCAAAAATGATGTTTAAAGGCATTGACTAGATTTCCTTGCATTTTTTGTCAAACAGTTAGTTTAAGAATTAGAGTTTCTAGCATCAAAACATTATTTGCAAAAGCCTTTTTCAGATCGTCAAGCGTTTCTTGAAAAGCTATTAGATCAATTGTCGGTTTCTGCCAACAAAACATCACATGCAAAGTCTTTTCCACACCTCCTAGCATTGCTTATCAAGTTGTTAGAACAAGAGTAAGAACTTTTTCCAACAAAAAATGATGTTTAAAGGCATTGACTAGATTTCCTTGCATTTTTTGTCAAACAGTTAGTTTAAGAATTAGAGTTTCTGCCATCAAAACATTATTTGCAAAAGCCTTTTTCAGATCGTCAAGCGTTTCTTGAAATGCTATTAGATCAAGTGTCGGCTTCTGCCAACAAAACATCATGTGCAAAGTATTTTCCAGACGTCCTAGCATTGCTTATCAAGCAGTTAGATCAAAAGTAAGAGCTCTTCCAACCAAAAATGATGTTTAAAAGCCTTGTCCAGATCTCCTAGCATTTTAAGTCAAGATCTTAGACCAAGTGTCGGCTTCTGCCAACTAAATTTCATGTGCAAAGTCTTTTCCAGACCTCCTGGCATTGCTTGTCAAGCTGTTAGATCAAGTGTTAGAACTTATTCCAACAAAAAATGATGTTTAAAAGCATTGTCTAGATTGCCTTGTATTTTTTGTCAAACAGTTAGTTTAAGAACTAGAGCTTCTGCCAACAAAACATTATTTGCAAAAGCCTTTTTCAGATCGTCAAGCGTTTCTTGAACAGCTATTAGATCAAGTGTCGGCTTCTGCCAACAAAACATCATGTGCAAAGTATTTTCAAGACATCCTAGCATTGCTTATCAACCAGTTAGATTGAGAGTTAGAGCTTCTTCCGACAAAAATCATGTTTAAAAGCCTTGTCCAGATCTCCTAGCATTGAATATCAAGATCTTAGACCAAGTGTCGGCTTCTGCCGGCAAAACATCATGTGCAAAGTCTTTTCCAGATCTCCTAGCATTGCTTGTCAAGAAGTTAGAACAAGAGTATGAGCTTCTTCCATCAAAAAATGATGTTTAAAAGCCTTGTCTAGATTTCCTTGCCTTTTTTGTCAAACAGATAGTTTAAGAATTAGAGTTTCTGCCATCAAAACATTATTTGCAAAAGCCTTTTTCAGATCGTCAAGCGTTTCTTGAAAAGCTATTAGATCAAGTGTCGGCTTCTGCCAACAAAACATCATCTGCAAATTATTTTCCAGACATCCTAGCATTGCTTGTCAAGAAGTTAGAACAAGAGTATGAGCTTCTTCCAGCAAAAAATGATGTTTTCAAGCCTTGTCTAGATTTCCTTGCATTTTTTGTCCAACAGTTAGTTTAAGAACTAGAGCTTCTTCCAACAAAATATTTTGTGCAAAAGCCTTTCTCAGATCGTCAAGCGTTTCTTGAACAGCTATTAAATCAAGTGTCGGCTTCTGCCAACAAAACATCATCTGCAAAGTCTTTTCCAGACCTCCTAGCATTGCTTATCAAGTAGTTAGATCAAGAGTAAGAGCTTCTTCCGACAAAAAATCATGTTTAAAAGCCTTGTCCAGATCTCCTAGCATTGCTAGTCAAGATCTTAGACCAATGTCGGCTTCTGCCAGCAAAACATCATGTGCAAAGTCTTTTCCAGACCTCGTAGCATTGTTTGTCGAGCAGTTAGATCAAGAGTAAGAGCTTGTTCCAACAAAAAATGATCTTTAAAAGCCTTGACTAGATTTCCTTGCATTTTTTGTTAAACAGTAAGTTAAAGAATTAGAGCTTCTGCCAGCAAAAAATTATGTGCAGAAGCCTTTTTCAGATCGTCAAGTGTTTCTTGAAAAGCTATTGCATCAAGTGTCTAATTCTGCCAACAAAACATCATGTGCAAAGTCTTTTCCAGACATCCAAGCATTAATTATCAAGCAGTAAGATCAAGAGTAAGAGCTTCTTCCGACTAAAAATCATGTTTAAAAGCCTTGTCTAGATCTCCTAGCATTGAAAGTCAACATCTTAGACCAAGTGTCGGCTTCTGCCAGCAAAACATCTTGTGCAAAGTCTTTTCCAGACATCCTAGCATTGCTTATCAAGCAGTTAGATCAAGAGTAAGAGCTTCTTCCGACAAAAATCATGTTTAAAAGCCTTGTCCAGATCTCCTAGAATTCAAAGTCAAGATCTTAGACCAAGTGTCGGCTTCTGCCAACTAAACATCATGTGCAAAGTCTTTTCCAGACCTCCTAGCATTGCTTGTCAAGCCGTTAGATCAAGTGTAAGAGCTTCTTCCATCAAAAAATGATGTTTAAAAGCCTTGTCTAGATTTCCTTGCATTTTTTGTCCGACAGTTAGTTTAAGAACTAGAGCTTCTTCCAACAAAATATTTTGTGCAAAAGCCTTTTTCAGATCGTCAAGCGTTTCTTGAACAGCTATTAAATCAAGTGTCGGCTTCTGCCAGCAAAACATCATGTGCAAAGTCTTTTCCAGACCTCCTAGCATTGCTTATCAATTAGTTATATCAAGATTTAGAGCTTCTTCCGACAAAAAATCATGTTTTAAAGCCTTTTCCAGATCTCCTAGCATTGCTAGTCAAGATCTTAGACCAATGTCGGCTTCTTCCAGCAAAACATCATGTGCAAAGTCTTTTCCAGATCTCCTAGCATTGCTTGTCAAGAAGTGAGATCAAGAAATAGAGCTTCTTCCAACAAAAAATGATGTTTTCAAGCCTTGTCTAGATTTCCTTGCATTTTTTGTCCGACAGTTAGTTTAAGAACTAGAGCTTCTTCCAACAAAATATTTTGTGCAAAAGCCTTTTTCAGATCGTCAAGCGTTTCTTGAACAGCTATTAGACCAAGTGTCGGCTTCTGCCAACTAAACATCATGTGCAGAGTCTTTTCCAGACCTCCTAGCATTGCTTGTCAAGCCGTTAGATCAAGTGTAAGAGCTTCTTCCATCAAAAAATGATGTTTAAAAGCCTTGACTAGATTTCCTTGCATTTTTTGTTAAACAGTAAGTTAAAGAATTAGAGCTTCTGCCAACAAAAAATTATGTGCAGAAGCCTTTTTCAGATCGTCAAGTGTTTCTTGAAAAGCTATTACATCAAGTGTCTAATTCTGCCAACAAAACATCATGTGCAAAGTCTTTTCCAGACATCCTAGCATTAATTATCAAGCAGTAAGATCAAGAGTAAGAGCTTCTTCCGACTAAAAATCATGTTTAAAAGCCTTGTCTAGATCTCCTAGCATTGAAAGTCAACATCTTAGACCAAGTGTCGGCTTCTGCCAGCAAAACATCTTGTGCAAAGTCTTTTCCAGACATCCTAGCATTGCTTATCAAGCAGTTAGATCAAGAGTAAGAGCTTCTTCCGACAAAAATCATGTTTAAAAGCCTTGTCCAGATCTCCTAGAATTCAAAGTCAAGATCTTAGACCAAGTGTCGGCTTCTGCCAACTAAACATCATGTGCAAAGTCTTTTCCAGACCTCCTAGCATTGCTTGTCAAGCCGTTAGATCAAGTGTAAGAGCTTCTTCCATCAAAAAATGATGTTTAAAAGCCTTGTCTAGATTTCCTTGTATTTTTTGTCAAACAGTTAGTTAAAGAACTAGAGCTTCTGCAAACAAAACATTATTTGCAAAAGCCTTTTTTAGATCGTCAAGCGTTTCTTGAACAGCTATTAGACCAAGTGTCGGCTTCTGCCAGCAAAACATCATGTGCAAAGTCTTTTCCAGATCTCCTAGCATTGCTTGAAGAGAAGTTTGATCAAGAGTATGAGCTTCTTCTATCAAAAAATGAGGTTTAAAAGCCTTGTAAAGATTTCCTTGCATTTTTTAACAAGCAGTTAGTTTAAGATTTAGAGCTTCTTCCAACAAAAAATGATGTTTTCAAGCCTTGTCTAGATTTCGTTGCCTTTTTTGTCAAACAGATAGTTTAAGAGTTAGAGCTTCTGCCAACAAAACATTATGTGCAAAAGCCTTTTTCAGATTGTTAAGCGTTTCTTGAACAGCTATTAAATCAATTGTCGGCTTCTGCCAACAAAACATCATCTGCAAAGTCTTTTCCAGACATCCTAGCATTGCTACTCAAGCAGTAAGATCAAGAGTCAGAGCTTCTTCCGACTAAAAATCATGTTTAAAAGCCTTGTCTAGATCTCCTAGCATTGAAAGTCAAGATCTTAGACCAGGTGTCGGCTTCTGCCAGCAAAACATCATGTGCAAAGTCTTTTCCAGACATCCTACCATTGCTTGTCATGAAGTTAGATCAAGAGTAAGAGCTTGTTCCAACAAAAAATGATTTTTAAAAGCCTTGTAAAGATTTCCTTGCATTTTTTAACAAGCAGTTAGTTTAAGAGTTAGAGCTTCTTCCAACAAAAAATGATGTTTTCAAGCCTTGTCTAGATTTCCTTGCCTTTTTTGTCAACCAGATAGTTTAAGAGTTAGAGCTTCTGCCAACAAAACATTATGTGCAAAAGCCTTTTTCAGATTGTTAAGCGTTTCTTGAACAGCTATTAAATCAATTGTCGGCTTCTGCCAACAAAACATCATCTGCAAAGTCTTTTCCAGACCTCCTAGCATTGCTTATCAAGTAGTTATATCAAGATTTAGAGCTTCTTCCGACAAAAAATCATGTTTTAAAGCCGTGTCCAGATCTCCTAGCATTGCTAGTCAAGATCTTAGACCAATGTCGGCTTCTGCCAGCAAAACATCTTGTGCAAAGTCTTTTCCAGATCTCCTAGCACTGCTTGTCAAGAAGTGAGATCAAGAAATAGAGCTTCTTCCAACAAAAAATGATGTTTTCAAGCCTTGTCTAGATTTCCTTGCATTTTTTGTACAACAGTTAGTTTAAGAACTAGAGCTTCTTCCAACAAAATATTTTGTGCAAAAGCCTTTTTCAGATCGTCAAGCTTTTCTTGAAAAGCTATTAGATCAAGTGTCGGCTTCTGCCAACAAAACATCATGTGCAAAGTATTTTCCAGACATCCTAGCATTGCTTATCAAGCAGTTTGATCAAAAGTAAGAGCTCTTCCAACCAAAAATGATGTTTAAAAGCCTTGTCTAGATTTCCTTGCATTTTTTGTCAAAAAGTTAGTTTAAGAGTTAGAGCTTCTGCCAAAAAAACATTATGTGCAAAAGCCTTTTTCATATCGTCAAGCGTTTCTTGAACGGCTATTAAATCAATTGTCGGTTTCTGCCAACAAAACATCACATGCAAAGTCTTTTCCACACCTCCTAGCATTGCTTATCAAGTAGTTAGAACAAGAGTAAGAACTTGTTCCAACAAAAAATGATGTTTAAAGGCATTGACTAGATTTCCTTGCATTTTTTGTCAAACAGTTAGTTTAAGAATTAGAGTTTCTGCCATCAAAACATTATTTGCAAAAGCCTTTTTCAGATCGTCAAGCGTTTCTTGAAAAGCTATTAGATCAAGTGTCGGCTTCTGCCAACAAAACATCATGTGCAAAGTATTTTCCAGACATCCTAGCATTGCTTATCAAGCAGTTAGATCAAAAGTAAGAGCTCTTCCAACCAAAAATGATGTTTAAAAGCCTTGTCTAGATTTCCTTGCATTTTTTGTCAAACAGTTAGTTTAAGAGTTAGAGCTTCTGCCAAAAAAACATTATGTGCAAAAGCCTTTTTCAGATCGTCAAGCGTTTCTTGAAAAGCTATTAGATCAAGTGTCGGCTTCTGCCAACAAAACATCATGTGCAAAGTATTTTCCAGACATCCTAGCATTGCTTATCAAGCAGTTAGATCAAAAGTAAGAGCTCTTCCAACCAAAAATGATGTTTAAAAGCCTTGTCTAGATTCCCTTGCATTTTTTGTCAAACAGTTAGTTTAAGAGTTAGAGCTTCTGCAAAAAAAACATTATGTGCAAAAACCTTTTTCATATCGTCAAGCGTTTCTTGAACGGCTATTAAATCAATTGTCGGTTTCTGCCAACAAAACATCACATGCAAAGTCTTTTCCACACCTCCTAGCATTGCTTATCAAGTAGTTAGAACAAGAGTAAGAACTTGTTCCAACAAAAAATGATGTTTAAAGGCATTGACTAGATTTCCTTGCATTTTTTGTCAAACAGTTAGTTTAAGAATTTGAGTTTCTGCCATCAAAACATTATTTGCAAAAGCCTTTTTCAGATCGTCAAGCGTTTCTTGAAAAGCTATTAGATCAAGTGTCGGCTTCTGCCAACAAAACATCATGTGCAAAGTATTTTCCAGACATCCTAGCATTGCTTATCAAGCAGTTAGATCAAAAGTAAGAGCTCTTCCAACCAAAAATGATGTTTAAAAGCCTTGTCTAGATTTCCTTGCATTTTTTGTCAAACAGTTAGTTTAAGAGTTAGAGCTTCTGCCAAAAAAACATTATGTGCAAAAGCCTTTTTCAGATCGTCAAGCGTTTCTTGAAAAGCTATTAGATCAAGTGTCGGCTTCTGCCAACAAAACATCATGTGCAAAGTATTTTCCAGACATCCTAGCATTGCTTATCAAGCAGTTAGATCAAAAGTAAGAGCTCTTCCAACCAAAAATGATGTTTAAAAGCCTTGTCTAGATTTCCTTGCATTTTTTGTCAAACAGTTAGTTTAAGAGTTAGAGCTTCTGCAAAAAAAACATTATGTGCAAAAACCTTTTTCATATCGTCAAGCGTTTCTTGAACGGCTATTAAATCAATTGTCGGTTTCTGCCAACAAAACATCACATGCAAAGTCTTTTCCACACCTCCTAGCATTGCTTATCAAGTAGTTAGAACAAGAGTAAGAACTTGTTCCAACAAAAAATGATGTTTAAAGGCATTGACTAGATTTCCTTGCATTTTTTGTCAAACAGTTAGTTTAAGAATTTGAGTTTCTGCCATCAAAACATTATTTGCAAAAGCCTTTTTCAGATCGTCAAGCGTTTCTTGAAAAGCTATTAGATCAAGTGTCGGCTTCTGCCAACAAAACATCATGTGCAAAGTATTTTCCAGACATCCTAGCATTGCTTATCAACCAGTTAGATTGAGAGTTAGAGCTTCTTCCGACAAAAATCATGTTTAAAAGCCTTGTCCAGATCTCCTAGCATTTTAAGTCAAGATCTTAGACCAAGTGTCGGCTTCTGCCGGCAAAACATCATGTGCAAAGTCTTTTCCAGACATCCTAGCATTGCTTATCAAGCAGTTAGATCAAGAGTAAGAGCTTCTTCCGACAAAAATCATGTTTAAAAGCCTTGTCCAGATCTCCTAGAATTGAAAGTCAAGATCTTAGACCAAGTGTCGGCTTCTGCCAACTAAATTTCATGTGCAAAGTCTTTTCCAGACCTCCTGGCATTGCTTGTCAAGCTGTTGGATCAAGTGTTAGAACTTATTCCAACAAAAAATGATGTTTAAAAGTCTTGTCTAGATTGCCTTGTATTTTTTGTCAAACAGTTAGTTTAAGAACTAGAGCTTCTGCCAACAAAACATTATTTGCAAAAGCCTTTTTCAGATCGTCAAGCGTTTCTTGAACAGCTATTAGATCAAGTGTCGGCTTCTGCCAACAAAACATCATGTGCAAAGTATTTTCAAGACATCCTAGCATTGCTTATCAACCAGTTAGATTGAGAGTTAGAGCTTCTTCCGACAAAAATCATGTTTAAAAGCCTTGTCCAGATCTCCTAGCATTTTAAGTCAAGATCTTAGACCAAGTGTCGGCTTCTGCCGGCAAAACATCATGTGCAAAGTCTTTTCCAGACATCCTAGCATTGCTTATCAAGCAGTTAGATCAAGAGTAAGAGCTTCTTCCGACAAAAATCATGTTTAAAAGCCTTGTCCAGATCTCCTAGAATTGAAAGTCAAGATCTTAGACCAAGTGTCGTTTTCTGCCAACTAAATTTCATGTGCAAAGTCTTTTCCAGACCTCCTGGCATTGCTTGTCAAGCTGTTGGATCAAGTGTTAGAACTTATTCCAACAAAAAATGATGTTTAAAAGCCTTGTCTAGATTGCCTTGTATTTTTTGTCAAACAGTTAGTTTAAGAACTAGAGCTTCTGCCAACAAAACATTATTTGCAAAAGCCTTTTTCAGATCGTCAAGCGTTTCTTGAACAGCTATTAGATCAAGTGTCGGCTTCTGCCAACAAAACATCATGTGCAAAGTATTTTCAAGACATCCTAGCATTGCTTATCAACCAGTTAGATTGAGAGTTAGAGCTTCTTCCGACAAAAATCATGTTTAAAAGCCTTGTCCAGATCTCCTAGCATTGAATATCAAGATCTTAGACCAAGTGTCGGCTTCTGCCGGCAAAACATCATGTGCAAAGTCTTTTCCAGATCTCCTAGCATTGCTTGTCAAGAAGTTAGAACAAGAGTATGAGCTTCTTCTAACAAAAAATGATGTTTTCAAGCCTTGTCTAGATTTCCTTGCCTTTTTTGTCAAACAGATAGTCTAAGAGTTAGAGCTTCTGCCAACAAAACATTATGTGCAAAAGCCTTTTTCAGATCGTCAAGCGTTTCTTGAACAGCTATTAAATCAAGTGTCGGCTTCTGCCAGCAAAACATCATGTGCAAAGTCTTTTCCAGACCTCCTAGCATTGCTTATCAAGTAGTTATATCAAGATTTAGAGCTTCTTCCGACAAAAAATCATGTTTTAAAGCCTTTTCCAGATCTCCTAGCATTGCTAGTCAAGATCTTAGACCAATGTCGGCTTCTGCCAGCAAAACATCATGTGCAAAGTCTTTTCCAGATCTCCTAGCATTGCTTGTCAAGAAGTGAGATCAAGAAATAGAGCTTCTTCCAACAAAAAATGATGTTTTCAAGCCTTGTCTAGATTTCCTTGCATTTTTTGTCCGACAGTTAGTTTAAGAACTAGAGCTTCTTCCAACAAAATATTTTGTGCAAAAGCCTTTTTCAGATCGTCAAGCGTTTCTTGAACAGCTATTAAATCAAGTGTCGGCTTCTGCCAGCAAAACATCATGTGCAAAGTCTTTTCCAGACCTCCTAGCATTGCTTATCAAGTAGTTAGATCAAGATTTAGAGCTTCTTCCGACAAAAAATCATGTTTAAAAGCCTTGTCCAGATCTCCTAGCATTGCTAGTCAAGATCTTAGACCAATGTCGGCTTCTGCCAGCAAAACATCATGTGCAAAGTCTTTTCCAGACCTCGTTGCATTGCTTGTCAAGCAGTTAGATCAAGAGTAAGAGCTTCTTCCGACAAAAATCATGTTTAAAAGCCTTGACTAGATTTCCTTGCATTTTTTGTCAAACAGTAAGTTTAAGAATTAGAGCTTCTGCCAACAAAAAATTATGTGCAGAAGCCTTTTTCAGATCGTCAAGTGTTTCTTGAAAAGCTATTACATCGAGTGTCGGCTTCTGCCAACAAAACATCATGTGCAAAGTCTTTTCCAGACATCCTAGCATTGCTTATCAAGCAATAAGATCAAGAGTAAGAGCTTCTTCCGACTAAAAATCATGTTTAAAAGCCTTGTCTAGATCAACTAGCATTGAAAGTCAAGATCTTAGACCAAGTGTCGGCTTCTGCCAGCAAAACATCATGTGCAAAGTCTTTTCCAGATATCCTAGCATTGCTTATCAAGCAGTTAGATCAAGAGTAAGAGCTTCTTCCGACTAAAAATCATGTTTAAAGGCATTGACTAGATTTCCTTGCATTTTTTGTCAAACAGTAAGTTTAAGAATTAGAGCTTCTGCCAACAAAACATTATGTGCAGAAGCCTTTTTTAGATCGTCAAGTGTTTCTTGAGCAGCTATTACATCAAGTGTCGGCTTCTGCCAACAAAACATCATCTGCAAAGTATTTTCCAGACATCCTAGCATTGCTTGTCAAGAAGTTAGAACAAGAGTATGAGCTTCTTCCAGCAAAAAATGATGTTTTCAAGCCTTGTCTAGATTTCCTTGCATTTTTTGTCCAACAGTTAGTTTAAGAACTAGAGCTTCTTCCAACAAAATATTTTGTGCAAAAGCCTTTCTCAGATCGTCAAGCGTTTCTTGAACAGCTATTAAATCAAGTGTCGGCTTCTGCCAACAAAACATCATCTGCAAAGTCTTTTCCAGACCTCCTAGCATTGCTTATCAAGTAGTTAGATCAAGATTTAGAGCTTCTTCCGACAAAAAATCATGTTTAAAAGCCTTGTCCAGATCTCCTAGCATTGCTAGTCAAGATCTTAGACCAATGTCGGCTTCTGCCAGCAAAACATCATGTGCAAAGTCTTTTCCAGACCTCGTAGCATTGTTTGTCAAGCAGTTAGATCAAGAGTAAGAGCTTGTTCCAACAAAAAATGATGTTTAAAAGCCTTGACTAGATTTCCTTGCATTTTTTGTTAAACAGTAAGTTAAAGAATTAGAGCTTCTGCCAGCAAAAAATTATGTGCAGAAGCCTTTTTCAGATCGTCAAGTGTTTCTTGAAAAGCTATTACATCAAGTGTCTAATTCTGCCAACAAAACATCATGTGCAAAGTCTTTTCCAGACATTCAAGCATTAATTATCAAGCAGTAAGATCAAGAGAAAGAGCTTCTTCCGACTAAAAATCATGTTTAAAAGCCTTGTCTAGATCTCCTAGCATTGAAAGTCAACATCTTAGACCAAGTGTCGGCTTCTGCCAGCAAAACATCTTGTGCAAAGTCCTTTCCAGACATCCTAGCATTGCTTATCAAGCAGTTAGATCAAGAGTAAGAGCTTCTTCCGACAAAAATCATGTTTAAAAGCCTTGTCCAGATCTCCTAGAATTCAAAGTCAAGATCTTAGACCAAGTGTCGGCTTCTGCCAACTAAACATCATGTGCAAAGTCTTTTCCAGACCTCCTAGCATTGCTTGTCAAGCCGTTAGATCAAGTGTAAGAGCTTCTTCCATCAAAAAATGATGTTTAAAAGCCTTGTCTAGATTTCCTTGTATTTTTTGTCAAACAGTTAGTTAAAGAACTAGAGCTTCTGCCAACAAAACATTATTTGCAAAAGCCTTTTTTAGATCGTCAAGCGTTTCTTGAACAGCTATTAGACCAAGTGTCGGCTTCTGCCAGCAAAACATCATGTGCAAAGTCTTTTCCAGATCTCCTAGCATTGCTTGAAGAGAAGTTTGATCAAGAGTATGATTTTCTTCTATCAAAAAATGAGGTTTAAAAGCCTTGTAAAGATTTCCTTGCATTTTTTAACAAGCAGTTAGTTTAAGATTTAGAGCTTCTTCCAACAAAAAATGATGTTTTCAAGCCTTGTCTAGATTTCGTTGCCTTTTTTGTCAAACAGATAGTTTAAGAGTTAGAGCTTCTGCCAACAAAACATTATGTGCAAAAGCCTTTTTCAGATTGTTAAGCGTTTCTTGAACAGCTATTAAATCAATTGTCGGCTTCTGCCAACAAAACATCATCTGCAAAGTCTTTTCCAGACATCCTAGCATTGCTACTCAAGCAGTAAGATCAAGAGTCAGAGCTTCTTCCGACTAAAAATCATGTTTAAAAGCCTTGTCTAGATCTCCTAGCATTGAAAGTCAAGATCTTAGACCAGGTGTCGGCTTCTATCAGCAAAACATCATGTGCAAAGTCTTTTCCAGACATCCTAGCATTGCTTGTCATGAAGTTAGATCAAGAGTAAGAGCTTGTTCCAACAAAAAATGATTTTTAAAAGCCTTGTAAAGATTTCCTTGCATTTTTTAACAAGCAGTTAGTTTAAGAGTTAGAGCTTCTTCCAACAAAAAATGATGTTTTCAAGCCTTGTCTAGATTTCCTTGCCTTTTTTGTCAACCAGATAGTTTAAGAGTTAGAGCTTCTGCCAACAAAACATTATGTGCAAAAGCCTTTTTCAGATTGTTAAGCGTTTCTTGAACAGCTATTAAATCAATTGTCGGCTTCTGCCAACAAAACATCATCTGCAAAGTCTTTTCCAGACCTCCTAGCATTGCTTATCAAGTTGTTATATCAAGATTTAGAGCTTCTTCCGACAAAAAATCATGTTTTAAAGCCGTGTCCAGATCTCCTAGCATTGCTAGTCAAGATCTTAGACCAATGTCGGCTTCTGCCAGAAAAACATCTTGTGCAAAGTCTTTTCCAGATCTCCTAGCACTGCTTGTCAAGAAGTGAGATCAAGAAATAGAGCTTCTTCCAACAAAAAATGATGTTTTCAAGCCTTGTCTAGATTTCCTTGCATTTTTTGTCCAACAGTTAGTTTAAGAACTAGAGCTTCTTCCAACAAAATATTTTGTGCAAAAGCCTTTTTCAGATCGTCAAGCGTTTCTTGAACAGCTATTAAATCAAGTGTCGGCTTCTGCCAACAAAACATCATGTGCAAAGTCTTTTCCAGACCTCCTAGCATTGCTTATCAAGTAGTTATATCAAGATTTAGAGCTTCTTCCTACAAAAAATCATAATTTAAAGCCTTGTCCAGATTTCCTAGCATTGCTAGTCAAGATCTTAGACCAAGTGTCGGCTTCTGCCAGCAAAACATCATGTGCAGAAGCCTTTTTCATATCGTCAAGTGTTTCTTGAAAAGCTATTACATCAAGTGTCGGCTTCTGCCAACAAAACATCATGTGCAAAGTCTTTTCCAGACATCCTAGCATTGCTTATCAAGCAGTAAGATCAAGAGTAAGAGCTTCTTCCGACTAAAAATCATGTTTAAAAGCCTTGTCTGGATCTCCTAGCATTGAAAGTCAAGATCTTAGACCAAGTGTCGGCTTCTGCCAGCAAAACATCATGTGCAAAGTCTTTTCCAGACATCCTAGCATTGCTTATCAAGCAGTTAGATCAAGAGTAAGAGCTTCATCCGACAAAAATCATGTTTAAAAGCCTTGACTAGATTTCCTTGCATTTTTTGTCAAACAGTAAGTTTAAGAATTAGAGCTTCTGCCAACAAAATATTATGTGCAAAGTCTTTTTCATTTCGTCAAGGGTTTCTTGAAAAGCTATTACATCAAGTGTCGGCTTCTGCCAACAAAACATCATGTGCAAAGTCTTTTCCAGACATCCTAGCATTGCTTATCAAGCAGTAAGATCAAGAGTAAGAGCTTCTTCCGACTAAAAATCATGTTTAAAAGCCTTGTCTAGATCTCTTAGCATTGAAAGTCAAGATCTTAGACCAAGTTTCGGCTTCTGCCAGCAAAACATCATGTGCAAAGTCTTTTCCAGACATCCTAGCATTGCTTATCAAGCAGTTATATCAAGATTTGGAGCTTCTTCCGACAAAAAATCATGTTTTAAGGCCTTGTCCAGATCTCCTAGCATTGAAAGTCAAGATCTTAGACCAAGTGTCGGCTTCTGCCAGCAAAACATCATGTGCAAAGTCTTTTCCAGACCTCGTAGCATTGCTTATCAAGCAGTTAGATCAAGAGTAAGAGCTTCTTCCATCAAAAAAAGATGTTTAAAAGCCTTGTCTAGATTTCCTTGTATTTTTTGTCAAACAGTTAGTTAAAGAACTAGAGCTTCTGCCAGCAAAACATTATTTGCAAAAGCCTTTTTCAGATCGTCAAGCGTTTCTTGAACAGCTATTAGACCAAGTGTCGGCTTCTGCCAGCAAAACATCATGTGCAAAGTCTTTTCCAGATCTCCTAGCATTGCTTGTAGAGAAGTTTGATCGAGAGTATGAATTTCTTCCATTAAAAAATGAGGTTTAAAAGCCTTGTCCGGATTTCCTTGCATTTTTTGTTAAGCAGTTAGTTTAAGAGTAAGAGCTTCTGCCAACAAAACATCATGTTTTAAAGTCTTTTCCAGACCTCCTGGCATTGCTTTACAAGCAGTTAAATCAAGAGTGAGAGCTTCTTCCAACAAAAAATGATTTTTAAAAGCCTTGTAAAGATTTCCTTGCATTTTTTAACAAGCAGTTAGTTTTTAAGAGTTAGAGCTTCTGCTAACAAAACATCATGTTCAAAATCCTTTCCAGACATCCTAGCATTGCTTATCAAGTAGTTATATCAAGATTTATAGCTTCTTCCGACAAAAAATCATGTTTTAAAGCCTTGTCCAGATCTCCTAGCATTGCTAGTCAAGATCTTAGACCAATGTCGGCTTCTGCCAGCGAAACATCATGTGCAAAGTCTTTTCCAGATCTCCTAGCATTGCTTGTCAAGAAGTTAGATCAAGAGTAAGAGCTTGTTCCAACAAAAAATGATGTTTTCAAGCCTTGTCTAGATTTCCTTGCATTTGTTGTCCAACAGTTAGTTTAAGAACTAGAGCTTCTGCCAACAAAATATTATGTGCAGAAGCCTTTTTTAGATCGTCAAGTGTTTCTTGAACAGCTATTACATCAAGTGTCGGCTTCTGCCAACAAAACATCATCTGCAAAGTCTTTTCCAGACCTCCTAGCATTGCTTATCAAGTAGTTATATCAAGATTTATAGCTTCTTCCGACAAAAAATCATGTTTTTAAGCCTTGTCCAGATCTCCTAGCATTGCTAGTCAAGATCTTAGACCAATGTCGGCTTCTGCCAGCAAAACATCATGTGCAAAGTCTTTTCCAGAACTCGTAGCATTGCTTGTCAAGCAGTTAGATCAAGAGTAAGAGCTTGTTCCAACAAAAAATGATGTTTAAAAGCTTTGACTAGATTTCCTTGCATTTTTTGTCAAACAGTAAGTTTAAGAATTAGAGCTTCTGCCAACAAAACATTATGTGCAGAAGCCTTTTTTAGATCGTCAAGTGTTTCTTGAGCAGCTATTACATCAAGTGTCGGCTTCTGCCAACAAAACATCATCTGCAAAGTCTTTTCCAGACCTCCTAGCATTGCTTATCAAGTAGTTATATCAAGATTCAGAGCTTCTTCCGACAAAAAATCATGTTTTAAAGCCTTGTCCAGATCTCCTAGCATTGCTAGTCAAGATCTTAGACCAATGTCGGCTTCTGCCAGCAAAACATCATGTGCAAAGTCTTTTCCAGATCTCCTAGCATTGCTTGTCAAGAAGTTAGATCAAGAGTAAGAGCTTGTTCCAACAAAAAATGATGTTTTCAAGCCTTGTCTAGATTTCCTTGCATTTTTTGTCCAACAGTTAGTTTAAGAACTAGAGCTTCTGCCAACAAAATATTTTGTGCAAAAGCCTTTTTCAGATCGTCAAGCGTTTCTTGAACAGCTATTAAATCAAGTGTCGGCTTCTGCCAAAAAAACATCATCTGCAAAGTCTTTTCCAGACTTCCTAGCATTGCTTATCAAGTAGTTAGATCAAGATTTAGAGCTTCTTCCGACAAAAAATCATGTTAAAAAGCCTTGTCCAGATCTCCTAGCATTGCTAGTCAAGATCTTAGACCAATGTCGGCTTCTGCCAGCAAAACATCATGTGCAAAGTCTTTTCCAGACCTCGTAGCATTGCTTGTCAAGCAGTTAGATCAAGAGTAAGAGCTTGTTCCAACAAAAATGATGTTTAAAAGCCTTGACTAGATTTCCTTGCATTTTTTGTCAAAAAGTAAGTTTAAGAATTAGAGCTTCTGCCAACAAAACATTTTGTCCAGAAGCCTTTTTTAGATCGTCAAATGTTTCTTGAAAAGCTATTACATCGAGTGTCGGCTTCTGCCAACAAAACATCATGTGCAAAGTCTTTTCCAGACATCCTAGCATTGCTTATCAAGCAGTAAGATCAAGAGTAAGAGCTTCTTCCGACTAAAAATCATGTTATAAAGCCTTGTCTAGATCTCCTAGCATTGAAAGTCAAGATCTTAGACCAAGTGTCGGCTTCTGCCAGCAAAACTTCATGTGCAAAGTCTTTTCCAGAAATCCTAGCATTGCTTGTCAAAAAGTTAGATCAAGAGTAAGATCTTGTTCCAACAAAAAATGATGTTTTCAAGCCTTGTCTAGATTTCCTTGCATTTTTTGTCCAACAGTTAGTTTAAGAACTAGAGCTTCTGCCAGCAAAATATTTTGTGCATAAGCCTTTTTCAGATCGTCAAGCGTTTCTTGAACAGCTATTAAATCAAGTGTCGGCTTCTGCCAACAAAACATCATCTGCAAAGTCTTTTCCAGACTTCCTAGCATTGCTTGTAGAGAAGTAAGATCAAGAGTATGAGCTTCTTCCATCAAAAAATGAGGTTTAAAAGCCTTGTCCGGATTTCCTCGCATTTTTTGTTAAGAAGTTGGTTTAAGAGTAAGAGCTTCTGCCAACAAAACATCATGTTTTAAAGTCTTTTCCAGACCTCTTAGCATTGCTTATCAAGCAGTTAGATCAAAAGTAAGAGCTTCTTCCGTCAAAAATCATGTTTAAAAGCCTTGTCCAGATCTCCTAGCATTCAAAGTCAAGATCTAAGACCAAGTGTCGGCTTCTGCCAACAAAACATCATGTGCAAAGTCTTTTCCAGACATCCTAGCATTGCTTATCAAGCAGTTAGATCAAGAGTATAAGCTTCTTCCGACAAAAAATCATGTATAAAAGCCTTGTCCAGATATCCTAGCATTGCAAGTCAAGATCTTAGACCTAGTGTCTG
Organism: Brachionus asplanchnoidis; assembly: GCA_025491095.1. Taxonomy (NCBI): domain Eukaryota; kingdom Metazoa; phylum Rotifera; class Eurotatoria; order Ploima; family Brachionidae; genus Brachionus; species Brachionus asplanchnoidis. The sequence continues at coordinate 168,102 of JAILYF010000082.1, read as the reverse complement.
CTTCTGCTATCAAAACATCATGTGCAAAGTCTTTTCCAGATCTCCTAGCATAACTAGTCAAGATCTTAGAACAAGTGTCGGCTTCTGCCAGCAAAGCATCATCTGCAAAGTCTTTTCCAGACCTCCTAGCATTGCTTATCAAGTAGTTATATCAAGATTTAGAGCCTCTTCCGACAAAAAATCATGTTTAAAAGCCTTGTCCAGATCTCCTAGCATTGCTAGTCAAGATCTTAGACCAATGTCGGCTTCTGCCAGCAAAACATCATGTGCAAAGTCTTTTCCAGAACTCGTAGCATTGCTTGTCAAGCAGTTAGATCAAGAGTAAGAGCTTGTTCCAACAAAAAATGATGTTTAAAAGCTTTGACTAGATTTCCTTGCATTTTTTGTCAAACAGTAAGTTAAAGAATTCGAGCTTCTGCCAACAAAACATTATGTGCAGAAGCCTTTTTTAGATCGTCAAGCGTTTCTTGAACAGCTATTAAATCAAGTGTCGGCTTCTGCCAACAAAACATCATCTGCAAAGTCTTTTCCAGATCTCCTAGCATTACTTATCAAGTAGTTAGATCAAGATTTAGAGCTTCTTCCGACAAAAAATCATGTTTTAAAGCCTTGTCCAGATCTCCTAGCATTGATAGTCAAGATCTTAGACCAATGTCGGCTTCTGCCAGCAAAACATTATGTGCAGAAGCCTTTTTTAGATCGTCAAGTGTTTCTTGAACAGCTATTACATCAAGTGTCGGCTTCTGCCAACAAAACATCATCTGCAAAGTCTTTTCCAGACCTCCTAGCATTGCTTATCAAGTAGTTATATCAAGATTTAGAGCTTCTTCCGACAAAAAATCATGTTTTAAAGCCTTGTCCAGATCTCCTAGCATTGCTAGTCAAGATCTTAGACCAATGTCGGCTTCTGCCAGCAAAACATCATGTGCAAAGTCTTTTCCAGATCTCCTAGCATTGCTTGTCAAAAAGTTAGATCAAGAGTTAGAGCTTGTTCCAACAAAAAATGATGTTTTCAAGCCTTGTCTTGATTTCCTTGCATTTTTTGTCCAACAGTTAGTTTAATAACTAGAGCTTCTGCCAACAAAATATTTTGTGCAAAAGCCTTTTTCAGATCGTCAAGCGTTTCTTGAACAGCTATTAAATCAAGTGTCGGCTTCTGCCAACAAAACATCATCTGCAAAGTCTTTTCCAGATCTCCTAGCATTGCTTATCAAGTAGTAAGATCAAGATTTAGAGCTTCTAGCGACAAAAAATCATGTTTTACAGCCTTGTCCAGATCTCCTAGCATTGCTAGTCAAGATCTTAGACCAATGTCGGCTTCTGCCAGCAAAACATTATGTGCAGAAGCCTTTTTTAGATCGTCAAGTGTTTCTTGAACAGCTATTACATCAAGTTTCGGCTTCTGCCAACAAAACATCATCTGCAAAGTCTTTTCCAGACTTCCTAGCATTGCTTATCAAGTAGTTAGATCAAGATTTAGAGCTTCTTCCGACAAAAAATCATGTTTAAAAGCCTTGTCCAGATCTCCTAGCATTGCTTGTCAAGATCTTAGACCAATGTCGGCTTCTGCCAGCAAAACATCATGTGCAAAGTCTTTTCCAGACCTCCTAGCATTGCTTATCAAGTAGTTATATCAAGATTTAGAGCTTCTTCCGACAAAAAATCATGTTTTAAAGCCTTGTCCAGATCTCCTAGCATTGCTAGTCAAGATCTTAGACCAATGTCGGCTTCTGCCAGCAAAACATCATGTGCAAAGTCTTTTCCAGACCTCGTAGCATTGCTTGTCAAGCAGTTAGATCAAGAGTAAGAGCTTGTTCCAACAAAAAATGATGTTTAAAAGCTTTGACTAGATTTCCTTGCATTTTTTGTCAAACAGTAAGTTAAAGAATTCGAGCTTCTGCCAACAAAACATTATGTGCAGAAGCCTTTTTTAGATCGTCAAGCGTTTCTTGAACAGCTATTAAATCAAGTGTCGGCTTCTGCCAACAAAACATCATCTGCAAAGTCTTTTCCAGATCTCCTAGCATTACTTATCAAGTAGTAAGATCAAGATTTAGAGCTTCTTCCGACAAAAAATCATGTTTTAAAGCCTTGTCCAGATCTCCTAGCATTGATAGTCAAGATCTTAGACCAATGTCGGCTTCTGCCAGCAAAACATTATGTGCAGAAGCCTTTTTTAGATCGTCAAGTGTTTCTTGAACAGCTATTACATCAAGTGTCGGCTTCTGCCAACAAAACATCATCTGCAAAGTCTTTTCCAGACCTCCTAGCATTGCTTATCAAGTAGTTATATCAAGATTTAGAGCTTCTTCCGACAAAAAATCATGTTTTAAAGCCTTGTCCAGATCTCCTAGCATTGCTAGTCAAGATCTTAGACCAATGTCGGCTTCTGCCAGCAAAACATCATGTGCAAAGTCTTTTCCAGATCTCCTAGCATTGCTTGTCAAAAAGTTAGATCAAGAGTTAGAGCTTGTTCCAACAAAAAATGATGTTTTCAAGCCTTGTCTTGATTTCCTTGCATTTTTTGTCCAACAGTTAGTTTAATAACTAGAGCTTCTGCCAACAAAATATTTTGTGCAAAAGCCTTTTTCAGATCGTCAAGCGTTTCTTGAACAGCTATTAAATCAAGTGTCGGCTTCTGCCAACAAAACATCATCTGCAAAGTCTTTTCCAGATCTCCTAGCATTACTTATCAAGTAGTAAGATCAAGATTTAGAGCTTCTTCCGACAAAAAATCATGTTTTAAAGCCTTGTCCAGATCTCCTAGCATTGATAGTCAAGATCTTAGACCAATGTCGGCTTCTGCCAGCAAAACATTATGTGCAGAAGCCTTTTTTAGATCGTCAAGTGTTTCTTGAACAGCTATTACATCAAGTTTCGGCTTCTGCCAACAAAACATCATCTGCAAAGTCTTTTCCAGACTTCCTAGCATTGCTTATCAAGTAGTTAGATCAAGATTTAGAGCTTCTTCCGACAAAAAATCATGTTTAAAAGCCTTGTCCAGATCTCCTAGCATTGCTTGTCAAGATCTTAGACCAATGTCGGCTTCTGCCAGCAAAACATCATGTGCAAAGTCTTTTCCAGACCTCCTAGCATTGCTTATCAAGTAGTTATATCAAGATTTAGAGCTTCTTCCGACAAAAAATCATGTTTTAAAGCCTTGTCCAGATCTCCTAGCATTGCTAGTCAAGATCTTAGACCAATGTCGGCTTCTGCCAGCAAAACATCATGTGCAAAGTCTTTTCCAGACCTCGTAGCATTGCTTGTCAAGTAGTTAGATCAAGAGTAAGAGCTTGTTCCAACAAAAAATGATGTTTAAAAGCCTTGATTAGATTTCCTTGCATTTTTTGTCTAACAGTAAGTTTAAGAATTAGAGCTTCTGCCAACAAAACATTATGTGCAGAAGCCTTTTTTAGATCGTCAAGTGTTTCTTGAACAGCTAATCCATCAAGTGTCGGCTTCTGCCAACAAAACATCATGTGCAAAGTCTTTTCCAGACATCCTAGCATTGCTTATCAAGCAGTAAGATCAAGAGTAAGAGCTTCTTCCGTCTAAAAATCATGTTTAAAAGCCTTGTCTAGATCTCCTAGCATTGCTAGTCAAGATCTTAGACCAATGTCGGCTTCTGCCAGCAAAACATCATGTGCAAAGTCTTTTCCAGATCTCCTAGCATTGCTTGTCAAGAAGTTAGATCAAGAGTTAGAGCTTGTTCCAACAAAAAATGATGTTTTCAAGCCTTGTCTTGATTTCCTTGCATTTTTTGTCCAACAGTTAGTTTAATAACTAGAGCTTCTGCCAACAAAATATTTTGTGCAAAAGCCTTTTTCAGATCGTCAAGCGTTTCTTGAACAGCTATTAAATCAAGTGTCGGCTTCTGCCAACAAAACATCAACTGCAAAGTCTTTTCAAGACCTCCTAGCATTGCTTATCAAGTAGTTATATCAAGATTTAGAGCTTCTAGCGACAAAAAATCATGTTTTACAGCCTTGTCCAGATCTCCTAGCATTGCTAGTCAAGATCTTAGACCAATGTCGGCTTCTGCCAGCAAAACATTATGTGCAGAAGCCTTTTTTAGATCGTCAAGTGTTTCTTGAACAGCTATTACATCAAGTTTCGGCTTCTGCCAACAAAACATCATCTGCAAAGTCTTTTCCAGACTTCTTAGCATTGCTTATCAAGTAGTTAGATCAAGATTTAGAGCTTCTTCCGACAAAAAATCATGTTTAAAAGCCTTGTCCAGATCTCCTAGCATTGCTTGTCAAGATCTTAGACCAATGTCGGCTTCTGCCAGCAAAACATCATGTGCAAAGTCTTTTCCAGACCTCCTAGCATTGCTTATCAAGTAGTTATATCAAGATTTAGAGCTTCTTCCGACAAAAAATCATGTTTTAAAGCCTTGTCCAGATCTCCTAGCATTGCTAGTCAAGATCTTAGACCAATGTCGGCTTCTGCCAGCAAAACATCATGTGCAAAGTCTTTTCCAGACCTCGTAGCATTGCTTGTCAAGTAGTTAGATCAAGAGTAAGAGCTTGTTCCAACAAAAAATGATGTTTAAAAGCCTTGATTAGATTTCCTTGCATTTTTTGTCTAACAGTAAGTTTAAGAATTAGAGCTTCTGCCAACAAAACATTATGTGCAGAAGCCTTTTTTAGATCGTCAAGTGTTTCTTGAACAGCTAATCCATCAAGTGTCGGCTTCTGCCAACAAAACATCATGTGCAAAGTCTTTTCCAGACATCCTAGCATTGCTTATCAAGCAGTAATATCAAGAGTAAGAGCTTCTTCCGACTAAAAATCGTGTTTAAAAGCCTTGTCTAGATCTCCTAGCATTGCTAGTCAAGATCTTAGAACAAGTGTCGGCTTCTGCCAGCAAAACATCATCTGCAAAGTCTTTTCCAGACCTCCTAGCATTGCTTATCAAGTAGTTATATCGAGATTTAGAGCCTCTTCCGACAAAAAATCATGTTTTAAAGCCTTGTCCAGATCTCCTAGCATTGCTAGTCAAGATCTTAGACCAATGTGGGCTTCTGCCAGCAAAACATCATGTGCAAAGTCTTTTCCAGATCTTCTAGCATTGCTTGTCAAGAAGTTAGATCAAGAGTAAGAGCTTGTTCCAACAAAAAATGATGTTTTCAAGCCTTGTCTAGATTTCCTTGAATTTTTTGTCCAACAGTTAGTTAAAGAACTAGAGCTTCTGCCAACAAAATATTTTGTGCAAAAGCCTTTTTCAGATCGTCAAGCGTTTCTTGAACAGCTATTAAATCAAGTGTCGGCTTCTGCCAACAAAACATCAACTGCAAAGTCTTTTCAAGACCTCCTAGCATTGCTTATCAAGTAGTTATATCAAGATTTAGAGCTTCTTCCGACAAAAAATCATGTTTTAAAGCCTTGTCCGGATCTCCTAGCATTGCTAGTCAAGATCTTAGACCAATGTCGGCTTCTGCCAGCAAAACATCATGTGCAAAGTCTTTTCCAGATCTCCTAGCATTGCCTGTCAAGAAGTTTGATCAAGAGTAAGAGCTTGTTCCAACAAAAAATGATGTTTAAAAGCCTTGACTAGATTTCCTTGCATTTTTTGTCAAACAGTAAGTTTAAGAATTAGAGCTTCTGCCAACAAAACATTATGTGCAGAAGCCTTTTTTAGATCGTCAAGTGTTTCTTGAACAGCTATTACATCAAGTGTCGGCTTCTGCCAACAAAACATCATGTGCAAAGTCTTTTCCAGACATCCTAGCATTGCTTATCAAGCAGTAAGATCAAGTGTAAGAGCTTCTTCCGACTAAAAATCATGTTTAAAAGCCTTGTCTAGATCTCCTAGCATTGAAATTCAAGATCTTAGACCAAGTGTCGGCCTCTGCCAACTAAACATCATGTGCAAAGTCTTTTCCAGACCTCCAAGCATTGCTTGTCAAGCCGTTTGATCAAGTGTAAGAGCTTCTTCCATCAAAAAATGATGTTTTCAAGCCTTGTCTAGATTTCCTTGTATTTTTTGTCAAACAGTTAGTTAAAGAACTAGAGCTTCTGCCAACAAAACATTATTTGCAAAAGCCTTTTTCAGATCGTCAAGCGTTTCTTGAACAGCTATTAGACCAAGTGTCGGCTTCTGCCAGCAAAACATCATGTGCAAAGTCATTTCCAGATCTCCTAGCATTGCTTGTAGAGAAGTTAGATCAAGAGTATGAGCTTCTTCCATCAAAAAATGAGGTTTAAAAGCCTTGTCCGGATTTCCTCGCATTTTTTGTTAAGCTGTTAGTTTAAGAGTAAGAGCTTATGCCAACAAAACATCATGTTTTAATGTCTTTTCCAGACCTCCTAGCATTGCTTTACAAGCAGTTAAATCAAGAGTGAGAGCTTCTTCCAACAAAAAATGATTTTTAAAAGCCTTGTAAAGATTTCCTTGCATTTTTTAACAAGCAGTTAGTTTAAGAGTTAGAGCTTCTGCTAACAAAACATCATGTGCAAAATCTTTTCCAGACATCCTAGCATTGCATATCAAGCAGTTAGTTTAAGAGTTTGAGCTTCTTCCGACAAAAAATCATGTTTAAAAGCCTTGTCCAGATATCCTAGCATTGCAAGTCAAGATCTTAGACCAAGTGTCTGCTTCTGCTTTCAAAACATCATGTGCAAAGTCTTCTCAAGATCTCCTAGCATAACTAGTCAAGATCTTAGAACAAGTGTCGGCTTCTGCCAACTAAACATCATCTGCAAAGTCTCTTCCAGACCTCCTAGCATTGCTTATCAAGTAGTAATATCAAGATTTAGAGCTTCTTCCGACAAAGAATCATGTTTTAAAGCCTTGTCCAGATCTCCTAGCATTGCTAGTCAAGATCTTAGACCAATGTCGGCTTCTGCCAGCAAAACATCATGTGCAAAGTCTTTTCCAGATCTCCTAGCATTGCTTGTAAAGAAGTTAGATCAAGAGTTAGAGCTTCTTCCAACAAAAAATGATGTTTTCAAGCCTTGTCTAGATTTCCTTGCATTTTTTGTCCAACAGTTAGTTTAAGAACTAGAGCTTCTGCCAACAAAATATTTTGTGCAAAAGCCTTTTTCAGATCGTCAAGCGTTTCTTGAACAGCTATTAAATCAAGTGTCGGCTTCTGCCAACAAAACATCGTCTGCAAAGTCTTTTCCAGACCTCCTAGCATTGCTTATCAAGTATTAATATCAAGATTTAGAGCTTCTTCCGACAAAAAATCATGTTTTAAAGCCTTGTCCAGATCTCCTAGCATTGCTAGTCAAGATCTTAGACCAATGTCGTTTTCTGCCAGCAAAACATCATGTGCAAAGTCTTTTGCAGATCTCCTAGCATTGCTTGTCAAGAAGTAAGATCAAGAGTTAGAGCTTCTTCCAACAAAAAATGATGTTTTCAAGCCTTGTCTAGATCTCCTAGCATTCAAAGTCATGATCTTAGACCAAGTGTCGGCTTCTGCCAACTAAACATCATGTGCAAAGTCTTTTCCAGACCTCCTAGCATTGCATGTCAAGCCGTTAGATCAAGTGTAAGAGCTTCTTCCAACAAAAAATGATGTTTAAAGGCCTTGTCTAGATTTCCTTGCATTTTTTGTCCAACAGTTAGTTTAATAACAAGAGCTTCTACCAACAAAATATTTTGTGCAAAAGCCTTTTTCAGATCGTCAAGCGTTTCTTGAACAGCTATTAAATCAAGTGTCGGCTTCTGCCAACAAAACATCATCTGCAAAGTCTTTTCCAGACCTCCTAGCATTGCTTATCAAGTAGAAATATCAAGATTTAGAGCTTCTTCCGACAAAAAATCATGTTTTAAAGCCTTGTCCAGATCTCCTAGCATTGCTAGTCAAGATCTTAGACCAATGTCGTTTTCTGCCAGCAAAACATCATGTGCAAAGTCTTTTCCAGATCTCCTAGCTTTGCTTATCAAGTAGTTATATCAAGATTTAGAGCTTCTTCCGACAAAAAATCATGTTTTAAAGCCTTGCCCAGATCTCCTAGCATTGCTAGTCAAGATCTTAGACCAATGTCGGCTTCTGCCAGCAAAACATCATGTGCAAAGTCTTTTCCAGATCTCCTAGCATTGCTTGTCAAGGAGTTAGATCAAGAGTAAGAGCTTGTTCCAACAAAAAATGATGTTTAAAAGCCTTGACTAGATTTCCTTGCATTTTTTGTCAAACAGTAAGTTTAAGAATTAGAGCTTCTGCCAACAAAACATTATGTGCAGAAGCCTTTTTTAGATCGTCAAGTGTTTCTTGAACAGCTTTTACATCAAGTGTCGGCTTCTGCCAACAAAACATCATGTGCAAAGTCTTTTCCAGACATCCTAGCATTGCTTATCAAGCAGTAAGATCTAGTGTAAGAGCTTCTTCCGACTAAAAATCATGTTTAAAAGCCTTGTCTAGATCTCCTAGCATTGAAAGTCAAGATCTTAGACCAAGTGTCGGCCTCTGCCAACTAAACATCATGTGCAAAGTCTTTTCCAGACCTCCAAGCATTGCTTGTCAAGCCGTTTGATCAAGTGTAAGAGCTTCTTCCATCAAAAAATGATGTTTAAAAGCCTTGTCTGTTTTTCCTTGTATTTTTTGTCAAACAGTTAGTTAAAGAACTAGAGCTTCTGCCAACAAAACATTATTTGCAAAAGCCTTTTTCAGATCGTCAAGCGTTTCTTGAACAGCTATTAGACCAAGTGTCGGCTTCTGCCAGCAAAACATCATGTGCAAAGTCTTTTCCAGATCTCCTAGCATTGCTTGTAGAGAAGTTAGATCAAGAGTATGAGCTTCTTCCATCAAAAAATGAGGTTTAAAAGCCTTGTCCGGATTTCCTCGCATTTTTCGTTAAGCAGTTAGTTTAATAGTAAGAGCTTCTGCCAACAAAACATCATGTTTTAATGTCTTTTCCAGACCTCCTAGCATTGCTTTACAAGCAGTTAAATCAAGAGTGAGAGCTTCTTCCAACAAAAAATGATTTTTAAAAGCCTTGTAAAGATTTCCTTGCATTTTTTAACAAGCAGTTAGTTAAAGAGTTAAAGCTTCTGCTAACAAAACATCATGTGCAAAATCTTTTCCAGACATCCTAGCATTGCTAATCAAGCAGATAGTTTAAGAGTTTGAGCTTCTTCCGACAAAAAATCATGTTTAAAAGCCTTGTCCAGATATCCTAGCATTGCAAGTCAAGATCTTAGACCAAGTGTCTGCTTCTGCTATCAAAACATCATGTGCAAAGTCTTTTCCAGATCTCCTAGCATAACTAGTCAAGATCTTAGAACAAGTGTCGGCTTCTGCCAACTAAACATCATCTGCAAAGTCTTTTCCAGACCTCCTAGCATTGCTTATCAAGTAGTTTTATCAAGATTTAGAGCTTCTTCCGACAAAAAATCATGTTTTAAAGCCTTGTCCAGATCTCCTAGCATTGCTAGTCAAGATCTTAGACCAATGTCGGATTCTGCCAGCAAAACATCATGTGCAAAGTCTTTTCCAGATCACCTAGCATTGCTTGTCAAGCAGTTAGATCAAAAGTAAGAGCTTGTTCCAACAAAAAATGATGTTTAAAAGCCTTGACTAGATTTCCTTGCATTTTTTGTCAAACAGTTAGTTTAAGAATTAGAGCTTCTGCCAACAAAACTTTATGTGCAGAAGCCTTTTTCAGATCGTCAAGTGTTTCTTGAACAGCTATTACAACAAGTGTCGGTTTCTGCCAACAAAACATCATGTGCAAAGTCTTTTCCAGACATCATAGCATTGCTTTTCAAGCAGTTAGATCAAGAGTAAGAGCTTCTTCCGACAAAAATCATGTTTAAAAGCCTTGTCCAGATCTCCTAGCATTCAAAGTCAAGATCTTAGACCAAGTGTCGGCTTCTGCCAACTAAACATCATGTGCAAAGTCTTTTCCAGACCTCCTAGCATTGCTTGTCAAGCCGTTAGATCAAGTGTAAGAGCTTTTTCCAACAAAAAATGATGTTTAAAAGCCTTGTCTAGATTTCCTTGAATTTTTTGTCAAACAGTTAATTAAAGAACTAGAGCTTCTGCCAACAAAACATTATTTGCAAAAGCCTTTTTCAGATCGTCAAGTGTTTCTTGAACAGCTATTACAACAAGTGTCGGTTTCTGCCAACAAAACATCATGTGCAAAGTCTTTTCCAGACATCATAGCATTGCTTTTCAAGCAGTTAGATCAAGAGTAAGAGCTTCTTTCGACAAAAAATCATGTTTTAAAGCCTTGCCCAGATCTCCTAGCATTGCTAGTCAAGATCTTAGACCAATGTCGGCTTCTGCCAGCAAAACATCATGTGCAAAGTCTTTTCCAGATCTCCTAGCATTGCTTGTCAAGGAGTTAGATCAAGAGTAAGAGCTTGTTCCAACAAAAAATGATGTTTAAAAGCCTTGTCTAGATTTCCTTGAATTTTTTGTCAAACAGTTAATTAAAGAACTAGAGCTTCTGCCAACAAAACATTATTTGCAAAAGCCTTTTTCAGATCGTCAAGCGTTTCTTGAACAGCTATTAAATCAATTGTCGGCTTCTGCCAACAAAACATCATGTGAAAAGTCTTTTCCAGACATCCTAGCATTGCTTTTCAAGCAGTAAGATCAAGAGTAAGAGCTTCTTCCGACTAAAAATCATGTTTAAAAGCCTTGTCCAGATCTCCTAGCATTGCTAGTCAAGATATAAGACCAATATCGGCTTCTGCCAGCTAAACATCATGTGCAAAGTCTTTTCCAGACCTCCTAGCATTGCTTGTCAAGCAGTTAGATCAAGAGTAAGAGCTTGTTCCAACAAAAAATGATGTTTAAAAGCCTTGACTAGATTTCCTTGCATTTTTTGTCAAACAGTAAGTTTAAGAATTAGAGCTTCTGCCAACAAAACATAGTGTGCAAAAGCCTTTTTCAGATCGTCAAGTGTTTCTTGAACAGCTATTACATCAAGTGTCGGCTTCTGCCAACAAAACATCATGTGCAAAGTCTTTTCCAGACATCCTAGCATTGCTTATCAAGCAGTTAGATCAAGAGTAAGATCTTCATCCGACAAAAAATCATGTTTAAAAGCCTTGTCTAGATCTCCTAGCATTGAAAGTCAAGATCTTAGACCAAGTGTCGGCTTCTGCCAGCAAAACATCATGTGCAAAGTCTTTTCCAGACCTCCTAGCATTGCTTGTCAAGCCGTTAGATCAAGTGTAAGAGCTTCTTCCAACAAAAAATGATGTTTAAAAGCCTTGTCTAGATTTCCTTGTATTTTTTGTCAAACAGTTAGTTAAAGAACTAGAGCTTCTGCCAACAAAACATTATTTGCAAAAGCCTTTTTCAGTTCGTCAAGCGTTTCTTGAACAGCTATTAGATCAAGTGTCGGCTTCTGCCAGCAAAACATCATGTGCAAAGTCTTTTCCAGACATCCTAGCATTGCTTATCAAGAAGTAAGATCAAGAGTTAGAGCTTCTTCCGACAAAAAATCATGTTTAATTGCCTTGTCCAGATCTCCTAGAATTGTATTCAAGATCTTAGACTAAGTGTCGGCTTCTACCAGCAAAACATCATGTGCAAAGTCTTTTCCAGACCTCCTAGCATTGCTTGTCAAGCCGTTAGATCAAGTGTAAGAGCTTCTTCCAACAAAAAATGATGTTTAAAAGCCTTGTCTAGATTTCCTTGTATTTTTTGTCAAACAGTTAGTTAAAGAACTAGAGCTTCTGCCAACAAAACATTATTTGCAAAAGCCTTTTTCAGTTCGTCAAGCGTTTCTTGAACAGCTATTAGATCAAGTTTCGGCTTCTGCCAGCAAAACATCATGTGAAAAGTCTTTTCCAGACATCCTAGCATTGCTTATCAAGAAGTAAGATCAAGAGTTAGAGCTTCTTCCGACAAAAAATCATGTTTAATTGCCTTGTCCAGATCTCCTAGAATTGTATTCAAGATCTTAGACTAAGTGTCGGCTTCTACCAGCAAAACATCATGTGCAAAGTCTTTTCCAGATCTCCTAGCATTGCTTGTAGAGAAGTTAGATCAAGACTATGAGCTTCTTCCATCAAAAAATGAGGCTTAAAAGCGTTATCCGTATTACCTTGCATTTTTTGTTAAGCAGTTAGTTTAAGAGTAAGAGCTTCTGCCAACAAAACATCATGTTTTAAAGTCCTTTCCAGACATCCTAGCATTGCTTTACAAGCAGTTAAATCAAGAGTGAGAGCTTCTTCAAACAAAAAATAATTTTTAAAAGCCTTGTAAAGATTTCCTAGCATTGCTTATCAAGCAGTTAGTTTAAGAGTAAGAGCTTCTTCCGACAAAAAATCATGTTTAAAAGCCTTGTCCAGATATCTTAGCATTGCAAGTCAAGATCTTAGACCAAGTGTCGGCTTCTGCTAGCAAAACATCATGTGCAAACTCTTTTCCAGATCTCCTAGCATAACTAATCAAGATCTTAGAACAAGTGTCGGCTTCTGTCAGCAATACAAGCTGTGCAAAGTCTTTTCCAGACCTCCTAGCATTGCTTGTCAAGCCCTTAGATCAAGTGTAAGAGCTTCTTCCAACAAAAAATGATGTTTAAAAGCCTTGTCTAGATTTCCTTGTATTTTTTGTCAAACAGTTAGTTTAAGAACTAGAGCTTCTGCCAACAAAACATTATTTGCAAAAGCCTTTTTCAGTTCGTCAAGTGTTTCTTGAACAGCTATTAAATCAAGTGTCGGCTTCTGCCAACAAAACATCATGTGCAAAGTCTTTTCCAGACCTCCTAGCATTGCTTTTCAAGTAGTTAGATCAAGATTTAGAGCTTCATTCGACAAAAAATCATGTTTAAAAGCCTTGTCCAGATCTCCTAGCATTGCTAGTCAAGATATAAGACCAATGTCGGCTTCTGCCAGCAAAACATCATGTGCAAAGTCTTTTCCAGACCTCCTAGCATTGCTTGTCAAGCAGTTAGATCAAGAGTAAGAGCTTGTTCCAACAAAAAATGATGTTTAAAAGCCTTGACTAGATTTCCTTGCATTTTTTGTCAAACAGTAAGTTTAAGAATTAGAGCTTCTGCCAACAAAACATAGTGTGCAAAAGCCTTTTTCAGATCGTCAAGTGTTTCTTGAACAGCTATTACATCAAGTGTCGGCTTCTGCCAACAAAACATCATGTGCAAAGTCTTTTCAAGACCTCCTAGCATTGCTTGTCAAGCCGTTAGATCAAGTGTAAGAGCTTCTTCCAACAAAAAATGATGTTTAAAAGCCTTGTCTAGATTTCCTTGTATTTTTTGTCAAACAGTTAGTTAAAGAACTAGAGCTTCTGCCAACAAAACATTATTTGCAAAAGATTTTTTCAGTTCGTCAAGCGTTTCTTGAACAGCTATTAGATCAAGTGTCGGCTTCTGCCAGCAAAACATCATGTGCAAAGTCTTTTCCAGACATCCTAGCATTGCTTATCAAGAAGTAAGATCAAGAGTTAGAGCTTCTTCCGACAAAAAATCATGTTTAATTGCCTTGTCCAGATCTCCTAGAATTGTATTCAAGATCTTAGACTAAGTGTCGGCTTCTACCAGCAAAACATCATGTGCAAAGTCTTTTCCAGATCTCCTAGCATTGCTTTTAGAGAAGTTAGATCAAGACTATGAGCTTCTTCCATCAAAAAATGAGGCTTAAAAGCCTTATCCGGATTACCTTGCATTTTTTGTTAAGCAGTTAGTTTAAGAGTAAGAGCTTCTGCCAACAAAATATCATGTTTTAAAGTCCTTTCCAGACATCCTAGCATTGCTTTACAAGCAGTTAAATCAAGAGTGAGAGCTTCTTCAAACAAAAAATAATTTTTAAAAGCCTTGTAAAGATTTCCTAGCATTGCTTATCAAGCAGTTAGTTTAAGAGTAAGAGCTTCTTCCGACAAAAAATCATGTTTAAAAGCCTTGTCCAGATATCTTAGCATTGCAAGTCAAGATCTTAGACCAAGTGTCGGCTTCTGCTAGCAAAACATCATGTGCAAACTCTTTTCCAGATCTCCTAGCATAACTAATCAAGATCTTAGAACAAGTGTCGGCTTCTGTCAGCAATACAAGCTGTGCAAAGTCTTTTCCAGACCTCCTAGCATTGCTTGTCAAGCCCTTAGATCAAGTGTAAGAGCTTCTTCCAACAAAAAATGATGTTTAAAAGCCTTGTCTAGATTTCCTTGTATTTTTTGTCAAACAGTTAATTAAAGAACTAGAGCTTCTGCCAACAAAACATTATTTGCAAAAGCCTTTTTCAGATCGTCAAGCATTTCTTGAACAGCTATTAAATCAATTGTCGGCTTCTGCCAACAAAACATCGCGTGAAAAGTCTTTTCCAGACATCCTAGCATTGCTTTTCAAGCAGTAAGATCAAAAGTAAGAGCTTCTTCCGACTAAAAATCATGTTTAAAAGCCTTGTCTAGATCTCCTAGCATTGAAAGTCAAGATCTTAGACCAAGTGTCGGCTTCTGCCAGCAAAACATCATGTGCAAAGTCTTTTCAAGATCTCCTAGCATTGCTTGTAAAGAAGTTAGATCAAGAGTTAGAGCTTGTTCAAACAAAAAATGATGTTTTCAAGCCTTGTCTAGATTTCCTTGCATTTTTTGTCCAACAGTTAGTTTAGGAACTAGAGCTTCTGCCAACAAAATATTTTGTGCAAAAGCCTTTTTCAGATCGTCAAGCGTTTCTTGAACAGCTATTAAATCAAGTGTCGGCTTCTGCCAACAAAACATCATCTGCAAAGTCTTTTCCAGACCTCATAGCATTGCTTATCATGTAGTTTTATCAAGATTTAGAGCTTCTTCCGACTAAAAATCATGTTTAAAAGCCTTGTCTAGATTTCCTTGTATTTTTTGTCAAACAGTTAATTAAAGAACTAGAGCTTCTGCCAACAAAACATTATTTGCAAAAGCCTTTTTCAGATCGTCAAGCATTTCTTGAACAGCTATTAAATCAATTGTCGGCTTCTGCCAACAAAACATCGCGTGAAAAGTCTTTTCCAGACATCCTAGCATTGCTTTTCAAGCAGTAAGATCAAAAGTAAGAGCTTCTTCCGACTAAAAATCATGTTTAAAAGCCTTGTCTAGATCTCCTAGCATTGAAAGTCAAGATCTTAGACCAAGTGTCGGCTTCTGCCAGCAAAACATCATGTGCAAAGTCTTTTCAAGATCTCCTAGCATTGCTTGTAAAGAAGTTAGATCAAGAGTTAGAGCTTGTTCAAACAAAAAATGATGTTTTCAAGCCTTGTCTAGATTTCCTTGCATTTTTTGTCCAACAGTTAGTTTAGGAACTAGAGCTTCTGCCAACAAAATATTTTGTGCAAAAGCCTTTTTCAGATCGTCAAGCGTTTCTTGAACAGCTATTAAATCAAGTGTCGGCTTCTGCCAACAAAACATCATCTGCAAAGTCTTTTCCAGACCTCATAGCATTGCTTATCATGTAGTTTTATCAAGATTTAGAGCTTCTTCCGACTAAAAATCATGTTTAAAAGCCTTGTCTAGATCTCCTAGCATTGAAAGTCAAGATCTTAGACCAAGTGTCGGCTTCTGCCAGCAAAACATCATGTGCAAAGTCTTTTCCAGATCTCCTAGCATTGCTTGTCAAGCAGTTAGATCAGAAGTAAGAGCTTGTTCCAACAAAAAATGATGTTTAAAAGCCTTGACTAGATTTCATTGCATTTTTTGTCAAACAGTAAGTTTAAGAATTAGAGCTTCTGCCAACAAAACTTTATGTGCAGAAGCCTTTTTCAGATCGTCAAGTGTTTCTTGAACAGCTATTACAACAAGTGTCGGTTTCTGCCAACAAAACATCATGTGCAAAGTCTTTTCCAGACATCATAGCATTGCTTTTCAAGCAGTTAGATCAAGAGTAAGAGCTTCTTCCGACAAAAATCATGTTTAAAAGCCTTGTCCAGATCTCCTAGCATTCAAAGTCAAGATCTTAGACCAAGTGTCGGCTTCTGCCAACTAAATATCATGTGCAAAGTCTTTTCCAGACCTCCTAGCATTGCTTGTCAAGCCGTTAGATCAAGTGTAAGAGCTTCTTCCAACAAAAAATGATGTTTAAAAGCCTTGTCTAGATCTCCTAGCATTGAAAGTCAAGATCTTAGACCAAGTGTCGGCTTCTGCCAGCAAAACATCACGTGCAAAGTCTTTTCAAGATCTCTTAGCATTGCTTGTCAAGAAGTAAGATCAAGATTTAGAGCTTCATTCGACAAAAAATCATGTTTAAAAGCCTTGTCCAGATCTCCTAGCATTGCTAGTCAAGATATAAGACCAATGTCGGCTTCTGCCAGCAAAACATCATGTGCAAAGTCTTTTCCAGACCTCCTAGCATTGCTTGTCAAGCAGTTAGATCAAGAGTAAGAGCTTGTTCCAACAAAAAATGATGTTTAAAAGCCTTGTCTAGATCTCCTAGCATTGAAAGTCAAGATCTTAGACCAAGTGTCGGCTTCTGCCAGCAAAACATCATGTGCAAAGTCTTTTCCAGATCTCCTAGCATTGCTTGTCAAGCAGTTAGATCAGAAGTAAGAGCTTGTTCCAACAAAAAATGATGTTTAAAAGCCTTGACTAGATTTCATTGCATTTTTTGTCAAACAGTAAGTTTAAGAATTAGAGCTTCTGCCAACAAAACTTTATGTGCAGAAGCCTTTTTCAGATCGTCAAGTGTTTCTTGAACAGCTATTACAACAAGTGTCGGTTTCTGCCAACAAAACATCATGTGCAAAGTCTTTTCCAGACATCATAGCATTGCTTTTCAAGCAGTTAGATCAAGAGTAAGAGCTTCTTCCGACAAAAATCATGTTTAAAAGCCTTGTCCAGATCTCCTAGCATTCAAAGTCAAGATCTTAGACCAAGTGTCGGCTTCTGCCAACTAAATATCATGTGCAAAGTCTTTTCCAGACCTCCTAGCATTGCTTGTCAAGCCGTTAGATCAAGTGTAAGAGCTTCTTCCAACAAAAAATGATGTTTAAAAGCCTTGTCTAGATCTCCTAGCATTGAAAGTCAAGATCTTAGACCAAGTGTCGGCTTCTGCCAGCAAAACATCACGTGCAAAGTCTTTTCAAGATCTCTTAGCATTGCTTGTCAAGAAGTAAGATCAAGATTTAGAGCTTCATTCGACAAAAAATCATGTTTAAAAGCCTTGTCCAGATCTCCTAGCATTGCTAGTCAAGATATAAGACCAATGTCGGCTTCTGCCAGCAAAACATCATGTGCAAAGTCTTTTCCAGACCTCCTAGCATTGCTTGTCAAGCAGTTAGAT
Organism: Brachionus asplanchnoidis; assembly: GCA_025491095.1. NCBI lineage: Eukaryota > Metazoa > Rotifera > Eurotatoria > Ploima > Brachionidae > Brachionus > Brachionus asplanchnoidis. The sequence goes on along the minus strand of JAILYF010000082.1, from coordinate 150,934 downwards.
CAAGAGTAAGAGCTTGTTCCAACAAAAAATGATGTTTAAAAGCCTTGTCTAGATTTCCTTGCATTTTTTGTCAAACAGTTTGTTTAAGAGTTAGAGCTTTTGCCGACAAAACATTATGTGCAAAAGCCTTTTTCAGATCGTCAAGTGTTTCTTGAACAGCTATTAAATCAAGTGTCGGCTTCTGCCAACAAAACATCATGTGCAAAGTCTTTTCCAGACCTCCTAGCATTGCTTTTCAAGTAGTTAGATCAAGATTTAGAGCTTCATTCGACAAAAAATCATGTTTAAAAGCCTTGTCCAGATCTCCTAGCATTGCTAGTCAAGATATAAGACCAATGTCGGCTTCTGCCAGCAAAACATCATGTGCAAAGTCTTTTCCAGACATCCTAGCATTGCTTATCAAGCAGTTAGATCAAGAGTAAAAGCTTCTACCGACAAAAATCATGTTTAAAAGCCTTGTCCAGATCTCCTAGCATTGAAAGTCAAGATCTTAGACCAAGTGTTGGCTTCTGCCAACTAAACATCATGTGCAAAGTCTTTTCCAGACCTCCTAGCATTGCTTGTCAAGCCGTTAGATCAAGTGTAAGAGCTTCTTCCAACAAAAAATGATGTTTAAAAGCCTTGTCTAGATTTCCTTGTATTTTTTGTCAAACAGTTAGTTAAAGAACTAGAGCTTCTGCCAACTAAACATTATTTGCAAAAGCCTATTTCAGTTCGTCAAGCGTTTCTTGAACAGCTATTAGATCAAGTGTCGGCTTCTGCCAGCAAAACATCATGTGCAAAGTCTTTTCCAGACATCCTAGCATTGCTTATCAAGAAGTAAGATAAAGAGTTAGAGCTTCTTCCGACAAAAAATCATGTTTAATTGCCTTGTCCAGATCTCCTAGAATTGTATTCAAGATCTTATACTAAGTGTCGGCTTCTACCAGCAAAACATCATGTGCAAAGTCTTTTCCAGAACTCCTAGCATTGCTTGTAGAGAAGTTAGATCAAGACTATGAGCTTTTTCCATCAAAAAATGAGGCTTAAAAGCATTATCCGGATTACCTTGCATTTTTTGTTAAGCAGTTAGTTTAAGAGTAAGAGCTTCTGCCAACAAAACATCATGTTTTAAAGTCCTTTCCACACATCCTAGCATTGCTTTACAAGCAGTTAAATCAAGAGTGAGAGCTTCTTCAAACAAAAAATAATTTTTAAAAGCCTTGTAAAGATTTCCTTGCATTTTTTAACAAGCAGTTAGTTTAAGAGTTAGAGCTTCTGCTAACAAAACATCATGTGCAAAGTCTTTTCCAGACATCCTAGCATTGCTTATCAAGCAGTTAGTTTAAGAGTAAGAGCTTCTTCCGACAAAAAATCATGTTTAAAAGCCTTGTCCAGATATCTTAGCATTGCAAGTCAAGATCTTAGACCAAGTGTCGGCTTCTGCTAGCAAAACATCATGTGCAAACTCTTTTCCAGATCTCCTAGCATAACTAGTCAAGATCTTAGAACAAGTGTCGGCTTCTGTCAGCAATACAAGCTGTGCAAAGTCTTTTCAAGAACTCCTAGCATTGCTTGTCAAGCCGTTAGATCAAGTGTAAGAGCTTCTTCCAACAAAAAATGATGTTTAAAAGCCTTGTCTAGATTTCCTTGTATTTTTTGTCAAACAGTTAGTTTAAGAACTAGAGCTTCTGCCAACAAAACATTATTTGCAAAAGCCTTTTTCAGTTCGTCAAGTGTTTCTTGAACAGCTATTAAATCAAGTGTCGGCTTCTGCCAACAAAACATCATGTGCAAAGTCTTTTCCAGACCTCCTAGCATTGCTTTTCAAGTAGTTAGATCAAGATTTAGAGCTTCATTCGACAAAAAATCATGTTTAAAAGCCTTGTCCAGATCTCCTAGCATTGCTAGTCAAGATATAAGACCAATGTCGGCTTCTGCCAGCAAAACATCATGTGCAAAGTCTTTTCCAGACATCCTAGCATTGCTTATCAAGCAGTTAGATCAAGAGTAAAAGCTTCTACCGACAAAAATCATGTTTAAAAGCCTTGTCCAGATCTCCTAGCATTGAAAGTCAAGATCTTAGACCAAGTGTTGGCTTCTGCCAACTAAACATCATGTGCAAAGTCTTTTCCAGACCTCCTAGCATTGCTTGTCAAGCCGTTAGATCAAGTGTAAGAGCTTCTTCCAACAAAAAATGATGTTTAAAAGCCTTGTCTAGATTTCCTTGTATTTTTTGTCAAACAGTTAGTTAAAGAACTAGAGCTTCTGCCAACTAAACATTATTTGCAAAAGCCTATTTCAGTTCGTCAAGCGTTTCTTGAACAGCTATTAGATCAAGTGTCGGCTTCTGCCAGCAAAACATCATGTGCAAAGTCTTTTCCAGACATCCTAGCATTGCTTATCAAGAAGTAAGATAAAGAGTTAGAGCTTCTTCCGACAAAAAATCATGTTTAATTGCCTTGTCCAGATCTCCTAGAATTGTATTCAAGATCTTATACTAAGTGTCGGCTTCTACCAGCAAAACATCATGTGCAAAGTCTTTTCCAGAACTCCTAGCATTGCTTGTAGAGAAGTTAGATCAAGACTATGAGCTTTTTCCATCAAAAAATGAGGCTTAAAAGCATTATCCGGATTACCTTGCATTTTTTGTTAAGCAGTTAGTTTAAGAGTAAGAGCTTCTGCCAACAAAACATCATGTTTTAAAGTCCTTTCCACACATCCTAGCATTGCTTTACAAGCAGTTAAATCAAGAGTGAGAGCTTCTTCAAACAAAAAATAATTTTTAAAAGCCTTGTAAAGATTTCCTTGCATTTTTTAACAAGCAGTTAGTTTAAGAGTTAGAGCTTCTGCTAACAAAACATCATGTGCAAAGTCTTTTCCAGACATCCTAGCATTGCTTATCAAGCAGTTAGTTTAAGAGTAAGAGCTTCTTCCGACAAAAAATCATGTTTAAAAGCCTTGTCCAGATATCTTAGCATTGCAAGTCAAGATCTTAGACCAAGTGTCGGCTTCTGCTAGCAAAACATCATGTGCAAACTCTTTTCCAGATCTCCTAGCATAACTAGTCAAGATCTTAGAACAAGTGTCGGCTTCTGTCAGCAATACAAGCTGTGCAAAGTCTTTTCAAGAACTCCTAGCATTGCTTGTCAAGCCGTTAGATCAAGTGTAAGAGCTTCTTCCAACAAAAAATGATGTTTAAAAGCCTTGTCTAGATTTCCTTGTATTTTTTGTCAAACAGTTAGTTAAAGAACTAGAGCTTCTGCCAACTAAACATTATTTGCAAAAGCCTTTTTCAGTTCGTCAAGCGTTTCTTGAACAGCTATTAGATCAAGTGTCGGCTTCTGCCAGCAAAAAATCATGTGCAAAGTCTTTTCCAGACATCCTAGCATTTCTTATCAAGAAGTAAGATCAAGAGTTAGAGCTTCTTCCGACAAAAAATCATGTTTAATTGCCTTGTCCAGATCTCCTAGAATTGTATTCAAGATCTTAGACTAAGTGTCGGCTTCTACCAGCAAAACATCATGTGCAAAGTCTTTTCCAGATCTCCTAGCATTGCTTGTAGAGAAGTTAGATCAAGACTATGAGCTTCTTCCATCAAAAAATGAGGCTTAAAAGCCTTATCCGGATTACCTTGCATTTTTTGTTAAGCAGTTAGTTTAAGAGTAAGAGCTTCTGCCAACAAAACATCATGTTTTAAAGTCCTTTCCAGACATCCTAGCATTGCTTTACAAGCAGTTAAATCAAGAGTGAGAGCTTCTTCAAACAAAAAATAATTTTTAAAAGCCTTGTAAAGATTTCCTTGCATTTTTTAACAAGCAGTTAGTTTAAGAGTTAGAGCTTCTGCTAACAAAACATCGTGTGCAAAGTCTTTTCTCGACATCCTAGCATTGCTTATCAAGCAGTTAGTTTAAGAGTAAGAGCTTCTTCCGACAAAAAATCATCTTTAAAAGCCTTGTCCAGATATCTTAGCATTGCAAGTCAAGATCTTAGACCAAGTGTCGGCTTCTGCTAGCAAAACATCATGTGCAAACTCTTTTCCAGATCTCCTAGCATAACTAGTCAAGATCTTAGAACAAGTGTCGGCTTCTGTCAGCAATACAAGCTGTGCAAAGTCTTTTCCAGACCTCCTAGCATTGCTTGTCAAGCCTTTAGATCAAGTGTAAGAGCTTCTTCCAACAAAAAATGATGTTTAAAAGCCTTGTCTAGATTTCCTTGTATTTTTTGTCAAACAGTTAGTTAAAGAACTAGAGCTTCTGCCAACAAAACATTATTTGCAAAAGCCTTTTTCAGTTCGTCAAGCGTTTCTTGAACAGCTATTAGATCAAGTGTCGGCTTCTGCCAGCAAAACATCATGTGCAAAGTCTTTTCCAGACATCCTAGCATTTCTTATCAAGAAGTAAGATCAAGAGTTAGAGCTTCTTCCGACAAAAAATCATGTTTAATTGCCTTGTCCAGATCTCCTAGAATTGTATTCAAGATCTTAGACTAAGTGTCGGCTTCTACCAGCAAAACATCATGTGCAAAGTCTTTTCCAGATCTCCTAGCATTGCTTGTAGAGAAGTTAGATCAAGACTATGAGCTTCTTCCATCAAAAAATGAGGCTTAAAAGCCTTATCCGGATTACCTTGCAATTTTTGTTAAGCAGTTAGTTTAAGAGTAAGAGCTTCTGCCAACAAAACATCATGTTTTAAAGTCCTTTCCAGACATCCTAGCATTGCTTTACAAGCAGTTAAATCAAGAGTGAGAGCTTCTTCAAACAAAAAATAATTTTTAAAAGCCTTGTAAAGATTTCCTTGCATTTTTTAACAAGCAGTTAGTTTAAGAGTTAGAGCTTCTGCTAACAAAACATCATGTGCAAACTCTTTTCCAGATTTCCTAGCATAACTAGTCAAGATCTTAGAACAAGTGTCGGCTTCTGTCAGCAATACAAGCTGTGCAAAGTCTTTTCCAGACCTCCTAGCATTGCTTGTCAAGCCTTTAGATCAAGTGTAAGAGCTTCTTCCAACAAAAAATGATGTTTAAAAGCCTTGTCTAGATTTCCTTGTATTTTTTGTCAAACAGTTAGTTAAAGAACTAGAGCTTCTGCCAACAATTCATTATTTGCAAAAGCCTTTTTCAGTTCGTCAAGCGTTTCTTGAACAGCTATTAGATCAAGTGTCGGCTTCTGCCAGCAAAACATCTTGTGCAAAGTCTTTTCCAGACATCCTAGCATTTCTTATCAAGAAGTAAGATCAAGAGTTAGAGCTTCTTCCGACAAAAAATCATGTTTAATTGCCTTGTCCAGATCTCCTAGAATTGTATTCAAGATCTTAGACTAAGTGTCGGCTTCTGCCAGCAAAACATCATGTGCAAAGTCTTTTCCAGATCTCCTAGCATTGCTTGTAGAGAAGTTAGATCAAGACTATGAGCTTCTTCCATCAAAAAATGAGGCTTAAAAGCCTTATCCGGATTACCTTGCATTTTTTGTTAAGCAGTTAGTTTAAGAGTAAGAGCTTCTGCCAACAAAAAATCATCTTTTAAAGCCTTGTCCAGATATCTTAGCATTGCAAGTCAAGATCTTAGACCAAGTGTCGGCTTCTGCTAGCAAAACATCATGTGCAAACTCTTTTCCAGATCTCCTAGCATAACTAGTCAAGATCTTAGAACAAGTGTCGGCTTCTGTCAGCAATACAAGCTGTGCAAAGTCTTTTCCAGGTCTCCAAGCATTGCTTGTCAAGAAATTAGATCAAGAGTTAGAGCTTCTCGCAACGAAACATTATGTGCAAAAGCCTTTTTCGGATCGTCAAGCGTTTCTTGAACAGCTATTAAATCAATTGTCGGCTTCTGCCAACAAAACATCATCTGCAAAGTCCTTTCCAGACTTCCTAGCATTGCTAATCAAGTAGTTAGATCAAGATTTAGAGCTTCTTTCGACAAAAAATCATGTTTAAAAGCCTTGTCCAGATCTCCTAGCATTGCTAGTCAAGATCTTAGACCAATTTCGGTTTTTGCCAGCAAAACATCATGTGCAAAGTCTTTTCCAGACCTCCTAGCATTGCTTGTCAAGCAGTTAGATCAAGAGTAAGAGCTTGTTCCAACAAAAAATGATGTTTAAAAGCCTTGACTAGATTTCCTTGCATTTTTTGTAAAACAGTTAGTTTAAGAGTAAGAGCTTCTGCCAACAAAACATTATTTGCAAAAGCTTTTTTCAGATTGTCAAGCGTTTCTTGAACAGCTATTAAATCAAGTGTCGGCTTCTGCCAACAAAACATCATCTGCAAAGTATTTTCCAGACCTCCTAGCATTGCTTATCAAGTAGTTAGATCAAGATTTAGAGCTTCTTTCGACAAAAAATCATGTTTAAAAGCCTTGTCCAGATCTCCTAGCATTGCTAGTCAAGATATAAGACCAATGTCGGCTTCTGCCAGCAAAACATCATGTGCAAAGTCTTTTCCAGACCTCCTAGCATTGCTTGTCAAGCAGTTAGATCAAGAGTAAGAGCTTGTTCCAACAAAAAATGATGTTTAAAAGCCTTGACTAGATTTCCTTGCATTTTTTGTCAAAAAGTAAGTTTAAGAATTAGAGCTTCTGCCAACAAAACATAGTGTGCAAAAGCCTTTTTCAGATCGTCAAGTGTTTCTTGAACAGCTATTACATCAAGTGTCGGCTTCTGCCAACAAAACATCATGTGCAAAGTCTTTTCCAGACATCCTAGCATTGCTTATCAAGCAGTTAGATCAAGAGTAAGATCTTCTTCCGACAAAAAATCATGTTTAAAAGCCTTGTCTAGATCTCCTAGCATTGAAAGTCAAGATCTTAGACCAAGTGTCGGCTTCTGCCAGCAAAACATCATGTGCAAAGTCTTTTCCAGACATCCTAGCATTTCTTATCAAGAAGTAAGATCAAGAGTTAGAGCTTCTTCCGACAAAAAATCATGTTTAATTGCCTTGTCCAGATCTCCTAGAATTGTATTCAAGATCTTAGACTAAGTGTCGGCTTCTACCAGCAAAACATCATGTGCAAAGTCTTTTCCAGATCTCCTAGCATTGCTTGTAGAGAAGTTAGATCAAGACTATGAGCTTCTTCCATCAAAAAATGAGGCTTAAAAGCCTTATCCGGATTACCTTGCATTTTTTGTTAAGCAGTTAGTTTAAGAGTAAGAGCTTCTGCCAACAAAACATCATGTTTTAAAGTCCTTTCCAGACATCCTAGCATTGCTTTACAAGCAGTTAAATCAAGAGTGAGAGCTTCTTCAAACAAAAAATAATTTTTAAAAGCCTTGTAAAGATTTCCTTGCATTTTTTAACAAGCAGTTAGTTTAAGAGTTAGAGCTTCTGCTTACAAAACATCATGTGCAAAGTCTTTTCCAGACATCCTAGCATTGCTTATCAAGCAGTTAGTTTAAGAGTAAGAGCTTCTTCCGACAAAAAATCATGTTTAAAAGCCTTGTCCAGATATCTTAGCATTGCAAGTCAAGATCTTAGACCAAGTGTCGGCTTCTGCTGGCAAAACATCATGTGCAAACTCTTTTCCAGATCTCCTAGCATAACTAGTCAAGATCTTAGAACAAGTGTCGGCTTCTGTCAGCAATACAAGCTGTGCAAAGTCTTTTCCAGACCTCCTAGCATTGCTTGTCAAGCCGTTAGATCAAGTGTAAGAGCTTCTTCCAACAAAAAATGATGTTTAAAAGCCTTGTCTAGATTTCCTTGTATTTTTTGTCAAACAGTTAGTTAAAGAACTAGAGCTTCTGCCAACAAAACATTATTTGCAAAAGCCTTTTTCAGTTCGTCAAGCGTTTCTTGAACAGCTATTAGATCAAGTGTCGGCTTCTGCCAGCAAAAAATCATGTGCAAAGTCTTTTCCAGACATCCTAGCATTTCTTATCAAGAAGTAAGATCAAGAGTTAGAGCTTCTTCCGACAAAAAATCATGTTTAATTGCCTTGTCCAGATCTCCTAGAATTGTATTCAAGATCTTAGACTAAGTATCGGCTTCTACCAGCAAAACATCATGTGCAAAGTCTTTTCCAGATCTCCTAGCATTGCTTGTAGAGAAGTTAGATCAAGACTATGAGCTTCTTCCATCAAAAAATGAGGCTTAAAAGCCTTATCCGGATTACCTTGCATTTTTTGTTAAGCAGTTAGTTTAAGAGTAAGAGCTTCTGCCAACAAAACATCATGTTTTAAAGTCCTTTCCAGACATCCTAGCATTGCTTTACAAGCAGTTAAATCAAGAGTGAGAGCTTCTTCAAACAAAAAATAATTTTTAAAAGCCTTGTAAAGATTTCCTTGCATTTTTTAACAAGCAGTTAGTTTAAGAGTTAGAGCTTCTGCCAACAATTCATTATTTGCAAAAGCCTTTTTCAGTTCGTCAAGCGTTTCTTGAACAGCTATTAGATCAAGTGTCGGCTTCTGCCAGCAAAACATCATGTGCAAAGTCTTTTCCAGACATCCTAGCATTGCTTTACAAGCAGTTAAATCAAGAGTGAGAGCTTCTTCAAACAAAAAATAATTTTTAAAAGCCTTGTAAAGATTTCCTTGCATTTTTTAACAAGCAGTTAGTTTAAGAGTTAGAGCTTCTGCTAACAAAACATCATGTGCAAAGTCTTTTCCAGACATCCTAGCATTGCTTATCAAGCAGTTAGTTTAAGAGTAAGAGCTTCTTCCGACAAAAAATCATGTTTAAAAGCCTTGTCCAGATATCTTAGCATTGCAAGTCAAGATCTTAGACCAAGTGTCGGCTTCTGCTAGCAAAACATCATGTGCAAACTCTTTTCCAGATCTCCTAGCATAACTAGTCAAGATCTTAGAACAAGTGTCGGCTTCTGTCAGCAAAACAAGCTGTGCAAAGTCTTTTCAAGAACTCCTAGCATTGCTTGTCAAGCCGTTAGATCAAGTGTAAGAGCTTCTTCCAACAAAAAATGATGTTTAAAAGCCTTGTCTAGATTTCCTTGTATTTTTTGTCAAACAGTTAGTTAAAGAACTAGAGCTTCTGCCAACTAAACATTATTTGCAAAAGCCTTTTTCAGTTCGTCAAGCGTTTCTTGAACAGCTATTAGATCAAGTGTCGGCTTCTGCCAGCAAAACATCATGTGCAAAGTCTTTTTCAGACATCCTAGCATTTCTTATCAAGAAGTAAGATCAAGAGTTAGAGCTTCTTCCGACAAAAAATCATGTTTAATTGCCTTGTCCAGATCTCCTAGAATTGTATTCAAGATCTTAGACTAAGTGTCGGCTTCTGCCAGCAAAACATCATGTGCAAAGTCTTTTCCAGATCTCCTAGCATTGCTTGTAGAGAAGTTAGATCAAGACTATGAGCTTCTTCCATCAAAAAATGAGGCTTAAAAGCCTTATCCGGATTACCTTGCATTTTTTGTTTAGCAGTTAGTTTAAGAGTAAGAGCTTCTGCCAACAAAACATCATGTTTTAAAGTCCTTTCCAGACATCCTAGCATTGCTTTACAAGCAGTTAAATCAAGAGTGAGAGCTTCTTCAAACAAAAAATAATTTTTAAAAGCCTTGTAAAGATTTCCTTGCATTTTTTAACAAGCAGTTAGTTTAAGAGTTAGAGCTTCTGCTAACAAAACATCGTGTGCAAAGTCTTTTCCAGACATCCTAGCATTGCTTATCAAGCAGTTAGTTTAAGAGTAAGAGCTTCTTCCGACAAAAAATCATCTTTAAAAGCCTTGTCCAGATATCTTAGCATTGCAAGTCAAGATCTTAGACCAAGTGTCGGCTTCTGCTAGCAAAACATCATGTGCAAACTCTTTTCCAGATCTCCTAGCATAACTAGTCAAGATCTTAGAACAAGTGTCGGCTTCTGTCAGCAATACAAGCTGTGCAAAGTCTTTTCCAGACCTCCTAGCATTGCTTGTCAAGCCTTTAGATCAAGTGTAAGAGCTTCTTCCAACAAAAAATGATGTTTAAAAGCCTTGTCTAGATTTCCTTGTATTTTTTGTCAAACAGTTAGTTAAAGAACTAGAGCTTCTGCCAACAATTCATTATTTGCAAAAGCCTTTTTCAGTTCGTCAAGCGTTTCTTGAACAGCTATTAGATCAAGTGTCGGCTTCTGCCAGCAAAACATCATGTGCAAAGTCTTTTCCAGACATCCTAGCATTTCTTATCAAGAAGTAAGATCAAGAGTTAGAGCTTCTTCCGACAAAAAATCATGTTTAATTGCCTTGTCCAGATCTCCTAGAATTGTATTCAAGATCTTAGACTAAGTGTCGGCTTCTACCAGCAAAACATCATGTGCAAAGTCTTTTCCAGATCTCCTAGCATTGCTTGTAGAGAAGTTAGATCAAGACTATGAGCTTCTTCCATCAAAAAATGAGGCTTAAAAGCCTTATCCGGATTACCTTGCATTTTTTGTTAAGCAGTTAGTTTAAGAGTAAGAGCTTCTGCCAACAAAACATCATGTTTTAAAGTCCTTTCCAGACAACCTAGCATTGCTTTACAAGCAGTTAAATCAAGAGTGAGAGCTTCTTCAAACAAAAAATAATTTTTAAAAGCCTTGTAAAGATTTCCTTGCATTTTTTAACAAGCAGTTAGTTTAAGAGTTAGAGCTTCTGCTAACAAAACATCATGTGCAAACTCTTTTCCAGATTTCCTAGCATAACTGGTCAAGATCTTAGAACAAGTGTCGGCTTCTGTCAGCAATACAAGCTGTGCAAAGTCTTTTCCAGACCTCCTAGCATTGCTTGTCAAGCCGTTAGATCAAGTGTAAGAGCTTCTTCCAACAAAAAATGATGTTTAAAAGCCTTGTCTAGATTTCCTTGTATTTTTTGTCAAACAGTTAGTTAAAGAACTAGAGCTTCTGCCAACAATTCATTATTTGCAAAAGCCTTTTTCAGTTCGTCAAGCGTTTCTTGAACAGCTATTAGATCAAGTGTCGGCTTCTGCCAGCAAAACATCATGTGCAAAGTCTTTTCCAGACATCCTAGCATTTCTTATCAAGAAGTAAGATCAAGAGTTAGAGCTTCTTCCGACAAAAAATCATGTTTAATTGCCTTGTCCAGATCTCCTAGAATTGTATTCAAGATCTTAGACTAAGTGTCGGCTTCTGCCAGCAAAACATCATGTGCAAAGTCTTTTCCAGATCTCCTAGCATTGCTTGTAGAGAAGTTAGATCAAGACTATGAGCTTCTTCCATCAAAAAATGAGGCTTAAAAGCCTTATCCGGATTACCTTGCATTTTTTGTTAAGCAGTTAGTTTAAGAGTAAGAGCTTCTGCCAACAAAACATCATGTTTTAAAGTCCTTTCCAGACATCCTAGCATTGCTTAACAAGCAGTTAAATCAAGAGTGAGAGCTTCTTCAAACAAAAAATAATTTTTAAAAGCCTTGTAAAGATTTCCTTGCATTTTTTAACAAGCAGTTAGTTTAAGAGTTAGAGCTTCTGCTAACAAAACATCGTGTGCAAAGTCTTTTCCAGACATCCTAGCATTGCTTATCAAGCAGTTAGTTTAAGAGTAAGAGCTTCTTCCGACAAAAAATCATCTTTAAAAGCCTTGTCCAGATATCTTAGCATTGCAAGTCAAGATCTTAGACCAAGTGTCGGCTTCTGCTAGCAAAACATCATGTGCAAACTCTTTTCCAGATCTCCTAGCATAACTAGTCAAGATCTTAGAACAAGTGTCGGCTTCTGTCAGCAATACAAGCTGTGCAAAGTCTTTTCCAGATCTCCAAGCATTGCTTGTCAAGAAATTAGATCAAGAGTTAGAGCTTCTCGCAACGAAACATTATGTGCAAAAGCCTTTTTCGGATCGTCAAGCGTTTCTTGAACAGCTATTAAATCAATTGTCGGCTTCTGCCAACAAAACATCATCTGCAAAGTCCTTTCCAGACTTCCTAGCATTGCTTATCAAGTAGTTAGATCAAGATTTAGAGCTTCTTTCGACAAAAAATCATGTTTAAAAGCCTTGTCCAGATCTCCTAGCATTGCTAGTCAAGATCTTAGACCAATGTCGGTTTTTGCCAGCAAAACATCATGTGCAAAGTCTTTTCCAGACCTCCTAGCATTGCTTGTCAAGCAGTTAGATCAAGAGTAAGAGCTTGTTCCAACAAAAAATGATGTTTAAAAGCCTTGACTAGATTTCCTTGCATTTTTTGTCAAACAGTTAGTTTAAGAGTAAGAGCTTCTGCCAACAAAACATTATTTGCAAAAGCTTTTTTCAGATTGTCAAGCGTTTCTTGAACAGCTATTAAATCAAGTGTCGGCTTCTGCCAACAAAACATCATCTGCAAAGTATTTTCCAGACCTCCTAGCATTGCTTATCAAGTAGTTAGATCAAGATTTAGAGCTTCTTTCGACAAAAAATCATGTTTAAAAGCCTTGTCCAGATCTCCTAGAATTGCAAGTCAAGATCTAAGAACAATGTCGGCTCCTGCCAGCAAAACATCATGTGCAAAGTCTTTTCCAGAGCTCCTAGCATTGCTTGTCAAGCAGTTAGATCAAGAGTAAGAGCTTCTTCCGACAAAAAATCATGTTTAAAAGCCTTGTCTAGATCTCCTAGCATTGAAAGTCAAGATCTTAGACCAAGTGTCGGCTTTTGCCAACTAAACATCATGTGCAAAATCTTTTCCAGCCCTCCTAGCATTGCTTGTAAGCTGTTAGATCAAGTGTAAGAGCTTCTTCCAACAAAAAATGATGTTTAAAAACCTTGTCTAGATTTCCTTGTATTTTTTGTCAAACAGTTAGTTTAAGAACTAGAGCCTCTGCAAACAAAACATTATTTGCAAAAGCCTTTTTCAGATCATCAAGCGATTCTTGAACAGCAATTAGATCAAGTGTCTGCTTCTGCTATCAAAAAATCATGTGCAAAGTCTTTTCCAGACATCCTAGCATTGCTTTTTAAGCAGTAAGATCAAAAGTAAGAGCTTCTTCCGACTAAAAATCATGTTTAAAAGCCTTGTCTAGATCTCCTTGCATTGAAAGTCAAGATCTTAGACCAAGTGTCGGCTTCTGCCAGCAAAACATCATGTGCAAAGTCTTTTCAAGATCTCCTAGCATTGCTTGTCAAGAAGTAAGATCAAGAGTAAGAGCTTGTTCCAACAAAAAATGATGTTTTCAAGCCTTGTCTAGATTTCCTTGCATTTTTTGTCCAACAGTTAGTTTAAGAACTAGAGCTTCTGCCAACAAAATATTTTGTGCAAAAGCCTTTTTCAGATCGTCAAGCGTTTCTTGAAAAGCTATTAAATCAAGTGTCGGCTTCTGCCAACAAAACATCATCTGCAAAGTCTTTTCCAGACCTCCTAGCATTGCTTATCAAGTAGTTTTATCAAGATTTAGAGCTTCTTCCGACAAAAAATCATGTTTTAAAGCCTTGTCCAGATCTCCTTGCATTGAAAGTCAAGATCTTAGACCAAGTGTCGGCTTCTGCCAGCAAAACATCATGTGCAAAGTCTTTTCAAGATCTCCTAGCATTGCTTGTCAAGAAGTAAGATCAAGAGTAAGAGCTTGTTCCAACAAAAAATGATGTTTTCAAGCCTTGTCTAGATTTCCTTGCATTTTTTGTCCAACAGTTAGTTTAAGAACTAGAGCTTCTGCCAACAAAATATTTTGTGCAGAAGCCTTTTTCAGATCGTCAAGTGTTTCTTGAACAGCTATTACAACAAGTGTCGGTTTCTGCCAAAAAAACATCATGTGCAAAGTCTTTTCCAGACATCATAGCATTGCTTTTCAAGCAGTTAGATCAAGAGTAAGAGCTTCTTCTGACAAAAATCATGTTTAAAAGCCTTGTCCAGATCTCCTAGCATTCAAAGTCAAGATCTTAGACCAAGTGTCGGCTTCTGCCAACTAAACATCATGTGCAAAGTCTTTTCCAGACCTCCTAGCATTGCTTGTCAAGCCGTTAGATCAAGTGTAAGAGCTTCTTCCAACAAAAAATGATGTTTAAAAGCCTTGTCTAGATTTCCTTGAATTTTTTGTCAAACAGTTAATTAAAGAACTAGAGCTTCTGCCAACAAAACATTATTTGCAAAAGCCTTTTTCAGATCGTCAAGCGTTTCTTGAACAGCTATTAAATCAATTGTCGGCTTCTGCCAACAAAACATCATGTGAAAAGTCTTTTCCAGACATCCTAGCATTGCTTTTCAAGCAGTAAGATCAAGAGTAAGAGCTTCTTCCGACTAAAAATCATGTTTAAAAGCCTTGTCCAGATCTCCTAGCATTGAAAGTCAAGATCTTAGACCAAGTGTCGGCTTCTGCCAGCAAAACATCACGTGCAAAGTCTTTTCAAGATCTCTTAGCATTGCTTGTCAAGAAGTAAGATCAAGAGTAAGAGCTTCTTCCAACAAAAAATGATGTTTAAAAGCCTTGTCTAGATTTCCTTGCATTTTTTGTCAAACAGTTTGTTTAAGAGTTAGAGCTTTTGCCAACAAAACATTATGTGCAAAAGCCTTTTTCAGATCGTCAAGTGTTTCTTGAACAGCTATTAAATCAAGTTTCGGCTTCTGCCAACAAAACATCATGTGCAAAGTCTTTTCCAGACCTCCTAGCATTGCTTTTCAAGTAGTTAGATCAAGATTTAGAGCTTCATTCGACAAAAAATCATGTTTTAAAGCCTTGTCCAGATCTCCTAGCATTGCTAGTCAAGATCTTAGACCAATGTCGGATTCTGCCAGCAAAACATCATGTGCAAAGTCTTTTCCAGATCTCCTAGCATTGCTTGTCAAGCAGTTAGATCAAAAGTAAGAGCTTGTTCCAACAAAAAATGATGTTTAAAAGCCTTGACTAGATCTCCTAGAATTGTATTCAAGATCTTAGACTAAGTGTCGGCTTCTACCAGCAAAACATCATGTGCAAAGTCTTTTCCAGATCTCCTAGCATTGCTTGTAGAGAAGTTAGATCAAGACTATGAGCTTCTTCCATCAAAAAATGAGGCTTAAAAGCCTTATCCGGATTACCTTGCATTTTTTGTTAAGCAGTTAGTTTAAGAGTAAGAGCTTCTGCCAACAAAACATCATGTTTTAAAGTCCTTTCCAGACATCCTAGCATTGCTTTACAAGCAGTTAAATCAAGAGTGAGAGCTTCTTCAAACAAAAAATAATTTTTAAAAGCCTTGAAAAGATTTCCTTGCATTTTTTAACAAGCAGTTAGTTTAAGAGTTAGAGCTTCTGCTAACAAAACATCATGTGCAAAGTCTTTTCCAGACATCCTAGCATTGCTTATCAAGCAGTTAGTTTAAGAGTAAGAGCTTCTTCCGACAAAAAATCATGTTTAAAAGCCTTGTCCAGATATCTTAGCATTGCAAGTCAAGATCTTAGACCAAGTGTCGGCTTCTGCTAGCAAAACATCATGTGCAAACTCTTTTCCAGATCTCCTAGCATAACTAGTCAAGATCTTAGAACAAGTGTCGGCTTCTGTCAGCAATACAAGCTGTGCAAAGTCTTTTCCAGACCTCCTAGCATTGCTTGTCAAGCCGTTAGATCAAGTGTAAGAGCTTCTTCCAACAAAAAATGATGTTTAAAAGCCTTGTCTAGATTTCCTTGTATTTTTTTTCAAACAGTAAGTTAAAGAACTAGAGCTTCTGCCAACAAAACATTATTTGCAAAAGCCTTTTTCAGTTCGTCAAGCATTTCTTGAACAGCTATTAGATCAAGTGTCGGCTTCTGCCAGCAAAACATCATTGGCAAAGTCTTTTCCAGACCTCCTAGCATTGCTTATCAAGCAGTAAGATCAAGAGTAAGAGCTTCTTCCGACTAAAAATCATGTTTAAAATCCTTGTCTAGATCTCCTAGCATTGAAAGTCAAGATCTTAGACCAAGTGTCGGCTTCTGCCAACTAAACATCATGTGCAAAGTCTTTTCCAGACCTCCTAGCATTGCTTGTCAAGCCGTTAGATCAAGTGTAAGAGCTTCTTCCAACAAAAAATGATGTTTAAAAGCGTTGTCTAGATTTCCTTGTATTTTTTGTCAAACAGTTAGTTTAAGAACTAGAGCTTCTGCCAACAAAACATTATGTGCAAAAGCCTTTTTCAGATCGTCAAGCGTTTCTTGAACAGCTATTAAATCAATTGTCGGCTTCTGCCAACAAAACATCATTGGCAAAGTCTTTTCCAGACCTCCTAGCATTGCTTATCAAGCAGTAAGATCAAGAGTAAGAGCTTCTTCCGACTAAAAATCATGTTTAAAATCCTTGTCTAGATCTCCTAGCATTGAAAGTCAAGATCTAAGACTAAGTGTCGGCTTCTGCCAGCAAAACATCATGTGCAAAGTCTTTTCCAGACCTCCTAGCATTGCTTGTCAAGCCGTGAGATCAAGTGTAAGAGCTTCTTCCAACAAAAAATGATGTTTAAAAGCCTTGTCTAGATTTCCTTGTATTTTTTGTCAAACAGTTTGTTTAAGAGTTAGAGCTTTTGCCAACAAAACATTATGTGCAAAAGCCTTTTTCAGATCGTCAAGTGTTTCTTGAACAGCTATTAAATCAAGTGTCGGCTTCTGCCAACAAAACATCATGTGCAAAGTCTTTTCCAGACCTCCTAGCATTGCTTATCAAGTAGTTAGATCAAGATTTAGAGCTTCATTCGACAAAAAATCATGTTTAAAAGCCTTGTCCAATTCTCCTAGCATTGCTAGTCAAGATCTAAGACCAATGTCGGCTTCTGCCAACAAAACATCATGTGCAAAGTCTTTTCCAGACATCCTAGCATTGCCTATCAAGCAGTTAGATCAAGAGTAAGAGCTTCTTGTGACAAAAATCATTTTTAAAAGCCTTGTCCAGATCTCCTAGCATTCAAAGTCAAGATCTTAGACCAAGTGTCGGCTTCTGCCAACAAAACATCATGTGCAAAGTCTTTTCCAGACCTCCTAGCATTGCTTGTCAAGCCGTTAGATCAAGTGTAAGAGCTTCTTCCAACAAAAAATGATGTTTAAAAGCCTTGTCTAGATTTCCTTGTATTTTTAATCAAACAGTTAGTTTAAGAACTAGAGCTTCTGCCAACAAAACATTATGTGCAAAAGCCTTTTTCAGATCGTCAAGCGTTTCTTGAACAGCTATTAAATCAATTGTCGGCTTCTGCCAACAAAACATCATTGGCAAAGTCTTTTCCAGACCTCCTAGCATTGCTTATCAAGCAGTAAGATCAAGAGTAAGAGCTTCTTCCGACTAAAAATCATGTTTAAAATCCTTGTCTAGATCTCCTAGCATTGAAAGTCAAGATCTTAGACCAAGTGTCGGCTTCTGCCAGCAAAACATCATGTGCAAAGTCTTTTCCAGACCTCCTAGCATTGCTTTTCAAGCAGTAAGATCAAGAGTAAGAGCTTTGTCCGACTAAAAATCATGTTTAAAATCCTTGTCTAGATCTCCTAGCATTGAAAGTCAAGATCTTAGACCAAGTGTCGGCTTCTGCCAGCAAAACATCATGTGCAAAGTCTTTTCAAGATCTCTTAGCATTGCTTGTCAAGAAGTAAGATCAAGAGTAAGAGCTTCTTCCAACAAAAAATGATGTTTAAAAAACTTGTCTAGATTTCCTTGCATTTTTTGTCAAACAGTTTGTTTAAGAGTTAGAGCTTTTGCCAACAAAACATTATGTGCAAAAGCCTTTTTCAGATCGTCAAGTGTTTCTTGAACAGCTATTAAATCAAGTGTCGGCTTCTGCCAACAAAACATCATGTGCAAAGTCTTTTCCAGACCTCCTAGCATTGCTTGTCAAGCCGTTAGATCAAGTGTAAGAGCTTCTTCCAACAAAAAATGATGTTTAAAAGCCTTGTCTAGATTTCCTTGTATTTTTAATCAAACAGTTAGTTTAAGAACTAGAGCTTCTGCCAACAAAACATTATGTGCAAAAGCCTTTTTCAGATCGTCAAGCGTTTCTTGAACAGCTATTAAATCAATTGTCGGCTTCTGCCAACAAAACATCATTGGCAAAGTCTTTTCCAGACCTCCTAGCATTGCTTATCAAGCAGTAAGATCAAGAGTAAGAGCTTCTTCCGACTAAAAATCATGTTTAAAATCCTTGTCTAGATCTCCTAGCATTGAAAGTCAAGATCTTAGACCAAGTGTCGGCTTCTGCCAGCAAAACATCATGTGCAAAGTCTTTTCAAGATCTCTTAGCATTGCTTGTCAAGAAGTAAGATCAAGAGTAAGAGCTTCTTCCAACAAAAAATGATGTTTAAAAGCCTTGTCTAGATTTCCTTGTATTTTTTGTCAAACAGTTTGTTTAAGAGTTAGAGCTTTTGCCAACAAAACATTATGTGCAAAAGCCTTTTTCAGATCGTCAAGTGTTTCTTGAACAGCTATTAAATCAAGTGTCGGCTTCTGCCAACAAAACATCATGTGCAAAGTCTTTTCCAGACCTCCTAGCATTGCCTATCAAGCAGTTAGATCAAGAGTAAGAGCTTCTTGTGACAAAAATCATTTTTAAAAGCCTTGTCCAGATCTCCTAGCATTCAAAGTCAAGATCTTAGACCAAGTGTCGGCTTCTGCCAACTAAACATCATGTGCAAAGTCTTTTCCAGACCTCCTAGCATTGCTTGTCAAGCCGTTAGATCAAGTGTAAGAGCTTCTTCCAACAAAAAATGATGTTTAAAAGCGTTGTCTAGATTTCCTTGTATTTTTTGTCAAACAGTTAATTAAAGAACTAGAGCTTCTGCCAACAAAACATTATTTGCAAAAGCCTTTTTCAGATCGTCAAGCGTTTCTTGAACAGCTATTAAATCAATTGTCGGCTTCTGCCAACAAAACATCATTGGCAAAGTCTTTTCCAGACCTCCTAGAATTGCTTTTCAAGCAGTAAGATCAAGAGTAAGAGCTTCTTCCGACTAAAAATCATGTTTAAAATCCTTGTCTAGATCTCCTAGCATTGAAAGTCAAGATCTTAGACCAAGTGTCGGCTTCTGCCAGCAAAACATCATGTGCAAAGTCTTTTCCAGACCTCCTAGCATTGCTTTTCAAGCAGTAAGATCAAGAGTAAGAGCTTTTTCCGACTAAAAATCATGTTTAAAATCCTTGTCTAGATCTCCTAGCATTGAAAGTCAAGATCTTAGACCAAGTGTCGGCTTCTGCCAGCAAAACATCATGTGCAAAGTCTTTTCAAGATCTCTTAGCATTGCTTGTCAAGAAGTAAGATCAAGAGTAAGAGCTTCTTCCAACAAAAAATGATGTTTAAAAGCCTTGTCTAGATTTCCTTGCATTTTTTGTCAAACAGTTTGTTTAAGAGTTAGAGCTTTTGCCAACAAAACATTATGTGCAAAAGCCTTTTTCAGATCGTCAAGTGTTTCTTGAACAGCTATTAAATCAAGTGTCGGCTTCTGCCAACAAAACATCATGTGCAAAGTCTTTTCCAGACCTCCTAGCATTGCTTATCAAGTAGTTAGATCAAGATTTAGAGCTTCATTCGACAAAAAATCATGTTTAAAAGCCTTGTCCAGATCTCCTAGCATTGCTAGTCAAGATCTAAGACCAATGTCGGATTCTGCCAGCAAAACATAATGTGGAAAGTCTTTTCCACACCTCCTAGCATTGCTTGTGAAGCAGTTAGATCAAGAGTAAGAGCTTGTTCCAACAAAAAATGATGTTTAAAAGCCTTGACTAGATTTCCTTGCATTTTTTGTCCAAAAGTAAGTTAAAGAATAAGAGCTTCTGCCAACAAAACATAGTGTGCAAAGGCTTTTTTCAGATCGTCAAGTGTTTCTTGAACAGCTATTACATCAAGTGTCGGTTTCTACCAACAAAACATCATGTGCAAAGTCTTTTCCAGACATCCTAGCATTGCTTGTCAAGCCGTTAGATCAAGTGTAAGAGCTTCTTCCAACAAAAAATGATGTTTAAAAGCGTTGTCTAGATTTCCTTGTATTTTTTGTCAAAGAGTTAATTAAAGAACTAGAGCTTCTGCCAACAAAACATTATTTGCAAAAGCCTTTTTCAGATCGTCAAGCGTTTCTTGAACAGCTATTAAATCAATTGTCGGCTTCTGCCAACAAAACATCATTGGCAAAGTCTTTTCCAGACCTCCTGGAATTGCTTTTCAAGCAGTAAGATCAAGAGTAAGAGCTTCTTCCGACTAAAAATCATGTTTAAAATCCTTGTCTAGATCTCCTAGCATTGAAAGTCAAGATCTTAGACCAAGTGTCGGCTTCTGCCAGCAAAACATCATGTGCAAAGTCTTTTCCAGACCTCCTAGCATTGCTTTTCAAGCAGTAAGATCAAGAGTAAGAGCTTTTTCCGACTAAAAATCATGTTTAAAATCCTTGTCTAGATCTCCTAGCATTGAAAGTCAAGATCTTAGACCAAGTGTCGGCTTCTGCCAGCAAAACATCATGTGCAAAGTCTTTTCAAGATCTCTTAGCATTGCTTGTCAAGAAGTAAGATCAAGAGTAAGAGTTTCTTCCAACAAAAAATGATGTTTAAAAGCCTTGTCTAGATTTCCTTGCATTTTTTGTCAAACAGTTTGTTTAAGAGTTAGAGCTTTTGCCAACAAAACATTATGTGCAAAAGCCTTTTTCAGATCGTCAAGTGTTTCTTGAACAGCTATTAAATCAAGTGTCGGCTTCTGCCAACAAAACATCATGTGCAAAGTCTTTTCCAGACCTCCTAGCATTGCTTATCAAGTAGTTAGATCAAGATTTAGAGCTTCATTCGACAAAAAATCATGTTTAAAAGCCTTGTCCAGATCTCCTAGCATTGCTAGTCAAGATCTAAGACCAATGTCGGATTCTGCCAGCAAAACATAATGTGGAAAGTCTTTTCCAGACCTCCTAGCATTGCTTGTGAAGCAGTTAGATCAAGAGTAAGAGCTTGTTCCAACAAAAAATGATGTTTAAAAGCCTTGACTAGATTTCCTTGCATTTTTTGTCCAAAAGTAAGTTAAAGAATAAGAGCTTCTGCCAACAAAACATAGTGTGCAAAGGCTTTTTTCAGATCGTCAAGTGTTTCTTGAACAGCTATTACATCAAGTGTCGGTTTCTACCAACAAAACATCATGTGCAAAGTCTTTTCCAGACCTCCTAGCATTGCTTGTCAAGCCGTTAGATCAAGTGTAAGAGCTTCTTCCAACAAAAAATGATGTTTAAAAGCGTTGTCTAGATTTCCTTGTATTTTTTGTCAAACAGTTAATTAAAGAACTAGAGCTTCTGCCAACAAAACATTATTTGCAAAAGCCTTTTTCAGATCGTCAAGCGTTTCTTGAACAGCTATTAAATCAATTGTCGGCTTCTGCCAACAAAACATCATTGGCAAAGTCTTTTCCAGACCTCCTAGAATTGCTTTTCAAGCAGTAAGATCAAGAGTAAGAGCTTCTTCCGACTAAAAATCATGTTTAAAATCCTTGTCTAGATCTCCTAGCATTGAAAGTCAAGATCTTAGACCAAGTGTCGGCTTCTGCCAGCAAAACATCATGTGCAAAGTCTTTTCCAGACCTCCTAGCATTGCTTTTCAAGCAGTAAGATCAAGAGTAAGAGCTTTTTCCGACTAAAAATCATGTTTAAAATCCTTGTCTAGATCTCCTAGCATTGAAAGTCAAGATCTTAGACCAAGTGTCGGCTTCTGCCAGCAAAACATCATGTGCAAAGTCTTTTCAAGATCTCTTAGCATTGCTTGTCAAGAAGTAAGATCAAGAGTAAGAGCTTCTTCCAACAAAAAATGATGTTTAAAAGCCTTGTCTAGATTTCCTTGCATTTTTTGTCAAACAGTTTGTTTAAGAGTTAGAGCTTTTGCCAACAAAACATTATGTGCAAAAGCCTTTTTCAGATCGTCAAGTGTTTCTTGAACAGCTATTAAATCAAGTGTCGGCTTCTGCCAACAAAACATCATGTGCAAAGTCTTTTCCAGACCTCCTAGCATTGCTTATCAAGTAGTTAGATCAAGATTTAGAGCTTCATTCGACAAAAAATCATGTTTAAAAGCCTTGTCCAGATCTCCTAGCATTGCTAGTCAAGATCTAAGACCAATGTCGGATTCTGCCAGCAAAACATAATGTGGAAAGTCTTTTCCACACCTCCTAGCATTGCTTGTGAAGCAGTTAGATCAAGAGTAAGAGCTTGTTCCAACAAAAAATGATGTTTAAAAGCCTTGACTAGATTTCCTTGCATTTTTTGTCCAAAAGTAAGTTAAAGAATAAGAGCTTCTGCCAACAAAACATAGTGTGCAAAGGCTTTTTTCAGATCGTCAAGTGTTTCTTGAACAGCTATTACATCAAGTGTCGGTTTCTACCAACAAAACATCATGTGCAAAGTCTTTTCCAGACATCCTAGCATTGCTTGTCAAGCCGTTAGATCAAGTGTAAGAGCTTCTTCCAACAAAAAATGATGTTTAAAAGCGTTGTCTAGATTTCCTTGTATTTTTTGTCAAAGAGTTAATTAAAGAACTAGAGCTTCTGCCAACAAAACATTATTTGCAAAAGCCTTTTTCAGATCGTCAAGCGTTTCTTGAACAGCTATTAAATCAATTGTCGGCTTCTGCCAACAAAACATCATTGGCAAAGTCTTTTCCAGACCTCCTGGAATTGCTTTTCAAGCAGTAAGATCAAGAGTAAGAGCTTCTTCCGACTAAAAATCATGTTTAAAATCCTTGTCTAGATCTCCTAGCATTGAAAGTCAAGATCTTAGACCAAGTGTCGGCTTCTGCCAGCAAAACATCATGTGCAAAGTCTTTTCCAGACCTCCTAGCATTGCTTTTCAAGCAGTAAGATCAAGAGTAAGAGCTTTTTCCGACTAAAAATCATGTTTAAAATCCTTGTCTAGATCTCCTAGCATTGAAAGTCAAGATCTTAGACCAAGTGTCGGCTTCTGCCAGCAAAACATCATGTGCAAAGTCTTTTCAAGATCTCTTAGCATTGCTTGTCAAGAAGTAAGATCAAGAGTAAGAGTTTCTTCCAACAAAAAATGATGTTTAAAAGCCTTGTCTAGATTTCCTTGCATTTTTTGTCAAACAGTTTGTTTAAGAGTTAGAGCTTTTGCCAACAAAACATTATGTGCAAAAGCCTTTTTCAGATCGTCAAGTGTTTCTTGAACAGCTATTAAATCAAGTGTCGGCTTCTGCCAACAAAACATCATGTGCAAAGTCTTTTCCAGACCTCCTAGCATTGCTTATCAAGTAGTTAGATCAAGATTTAGAGCTTCATTCGACAAAAAATCATGTTTAAAAGCCTTGTCCAGATCTCCTAGCATTGCTAGTCAAGATCTAAGACCAATGTCGGATTCTGCCAGCAAAACATAATGTGGAAAGTCTTTTCCAGACCTCCTAGCATTGCTTGTGAAGCAGTTAGATCAAGAGTAAGAGCTTGTTCCAACAAAAAATGATGTTTAAAAGCCTTGACTAGATTTCCTTGCATTTTTTGTCCAAAAGTAAGTTAAAGAATAAGAGCTTCTGCCAACAAAACATAGTGTGCAAAAGCTTTTTTCAGATCGTCAAGTGTTTCTTGAACAGCTATTACATCAAGTGTCGGCTTCTACCAACAAAACATCATGTGCAAAGTCTTTTCCAGACATCCTAGCATTGCTTATCAAGCAGTTAGATCAAGAGTAAGATCTTCTTCCGACAAAAAATCATGTTTAAAAGCCTTGTCTAGATCTCCTAGCATTGAAAGTCAAGATCTTAGACCAAGTGTCGGCTTCTGCCAGCAAAACATCATGTGCAAAGTCTTTTCCAGACATCCTAGCATTGCTTATCAAGCAGTTAGATCAAGAGTAAAAGCTTCTACCGACAAAAATCATGTTTAAAAGCCTTGTCCAGATCTCCTAGCATTGAAAGTCAAGATCTTAGACCAAGTGTTGGCTTCTGCCAACTGAACATCATGTGCAAAGTCTTTTCCAGACCTCCTAGCATTGCTTGTCAAGCCGTTAGATCAAGTGTAAGAGCTTCTTCCAACAAAAAATGATGTTTTAAAGCCTTGTCTAGATTTCCTTGTGTTTTTGTCAAACAGTTAGTTAAAGAACTAGAGCTTCTGCCAACAAAACATTATTTGCAAGAGCCTTTTCAGTTCGTCAAGCGTTTCTTGAACAGCTATTAGATCAGGTGTCGGCTTCTGCCAGCAAAACATCATGTGCAAAGTCTTTTCCAGACTTCCTAGCATTGCTTATCAAGAAGTTAGATCAAGAGGAAGAGCTTCTTCCGACAAAAAATGATGTTTAAAAGCCTTGACTAGATTTCCTTGCATTTTTTGTCCAAAAGTAAGTTAAAGAATAAGAGCTTCTGCCAACAAAACATAGTGTGCAAAAGCTTTTTTCAGATCGTCAAGTGTTTCTTGAACAGCTATTACATCAAGTGTCGGCTTCTGCCAACAAAACATCATGTGCAAAGTCTTTTCCAGACATCCTAGCATTGCTTATCAAGCAGTTAGATCAAGAGTAAGATCTTCTTCCGACAAAAAATCATGTTTAAAAGCCTTGACTAGATCTCCTAGCATTGAAAGTCAAGATCTTAGACCAAGTGTCGGCTTCTGCCAGCAAAACATCATGTGCAAAGTCTTTTCCAGACATCCTAGCATTGCTTATCAAGCAGTTAGATCAAGAGTAAAAGCTTCTACCGACAAAAATCATGTTTAAAAGCCTTGTCCAGATCTCCTAGCATTGAAAGTCAAGATCTTAGACCAAGTGTTGGCTTCTGCCAACTAAACATCATGTGCAAAGTCTTTTCCAGACCTCCTAGCATTGCTTGTCAAGCCGTTAGATCAAGTGTAAGAGCTTCTTCCAACAAAAAATGATGTTTAAAAGCCTTGTCTAGATTTCCTTGTGTTTTTGTCAAACAGTTAGTTAAAGAACTAGAGCTTCTGCCAACAAAACATTATTTGCAAGAGCCTTTTCAGTTCGTCAAGCGTTTCTTGAACAGCTATTAGATCAGGTGTCGGCTTCTGCCAGCAAAACATCATGTGCAAAGTCTTTTCCAGACTTCCTAGCATTGCTTATCAAGAATTTAGATCAAGAGGAAGAGCTTCTTCCGACAAAAAATCATGTTTAAAAGCCTTGTCCAGATCTCCTAGAATTGTATTCAAGATCTTAGACTTAGTGTCGGCTTCTGCCAGCAAAACATCATGTGCAAAGTCTTTTCCAGATCTCCTAGCATTGCTTGTAGAGAAGTTAGATCAAGACTATGAGCTTCTTCCATCAAAAAATGAGGCTTAAAAGCCTTGTCCGGATTTCCTTGCATTTTTTGTTAAGCAGTTAGTTTAAGAGTAAGAGCTTTTGCCAAAAAAACATCATGTTTTAAAGTCTTTTCCAGACACCATAGCATTGCTTTACAAGCAGTTAAATCAAGAGTGAGAGCTTCTTCCGACAAAAAATAATGTTTAAAAGACTTGTCCAGACATCCTTGCATTGCTTATCTAGCAGTTAATTTAAGAGTTAGAGCTTCTGCCAACAAAACATCATGTGCAAAGTCTTTTCCAGATCTCCTAGCATTGCTTGTCAAGAAGTTAGATCAAGAGTAAGAGCTCTCCAACAAAAAATGATGTTTAAAAGCCTTGTCTAGATTTCCTTGCCTTTTTTGTCAAACAGTTAGTTTAAGAGTTAGAGCTTCTGCCAACAAAACATTATGTGCAAAAGATTTTTTCAGATCGTCAAGCGTTTCTTGAACAGCTATTAAATCAATTGTCGGCTTCTGCCAACAAAACATCATCTGCAAAGTTTTTTCCAGACCTCCTAGCATTGCTTATCAAGTAGTTAGTTCAAGAGTAAGAGCTTCTTCCGACAAAAAATCATGTTTAAAAGCCTTGTCCAGATCTCCTAGCATTGCTAGTCAAGCTGTTAGACCAAGTGTAAGAGCTTCTTCCAACAAAAAATGATGTTTAAAAGCCTTGTCTAGATCTACTAGCATTGAAAGTTAAGATCTTAGACCAATGTCGGCTTCTGCCAGCAAAACATAATGTGCAAAGTCTTTTCCAGACCTCCTAGCATTGCTTGTCAAGCAGTTAGATCAAGAGTTAGAACTTGTTCCAACAAAAAATGATGTTTAAAAGCCTTGTCTAGATCTCCTAGCATTGAAAGTTAAGATCTTAGACCAAGTGTCGGCTTCTGCCAACTAAACATCATGTGCAAAGTTTTTTCCAGACCTCCTAGCATCGCTTATCAAGCAGTTAATTTAGGAGTTAGAGCTTCTGCTTACAAAACATCATGTGCAAAGTCCTTTCCAGATCTCCTAGCATTGCTTTTAAGCTGATAGATCAAGAGTAAGAGCTTCTTCCGACTAAAAATCATGTTTAAAAGCCTTGTCCAGATCTCCTAGCATTGCTTATCAAGCAGTTAGATCAAGAGTAAGAGCTTCTTCCATCAAAAAATGATGTTTAAAAGCCTTGTCTAGATTTCCTTGCCTTTTTTGTCAAACAGTTAGTTTAAGAGTTAGAGCTTCTGCCAACAAAACATTATATGCAAAAGCCTTTTTCAGATAGTCAAGCGTTTCTTGAACAGCTATTAAATCAATTGTCGGCTTCAGACAACAAAACATCATCTGCAAAGTCTTTTCCAGACCTCCAAGCATTGCTTATCAAGTAGTTAGATCAAGATTTAGAGCTTCTTCCGACAAAAAATCATGTTTTAAAGCCTTGTCCAGATCTCCTAGCATTGCTAGTCAAGATCTTAGACCAATGTCGGCTTCTGCCAGCAAAACATCATGTGCAAAGTCTTTTTCCAGACCTCCTAGCATTGCTTGTCAAGCAGTTAAATCAAGAGTAAGAGCTTGTTCCAACAAAAAATGATGTTTAAAAGCCTTGACTAGATTTTCTTGCATTTTTTGTCAAGCAGTTAGTTTAAGAATTAGAGCTTCTGCCAACAAAACATTATTTGCAAAAGCCTTTTTCAGATCGTCAAGCGTTTCTTGAACAGCTAATAGACCAAGTGTCGCCTTCTGCCAGCAAAACATCATGTGCAAAGTCTTTTCCAGGGATCCCAGCATTGCTTATCAAGTAGTTAGATCAAGATTTAGAGCTTCTTCCGACAAAAAATCATGTTTTAAAGCCTTGTCCAGATCTCCTAGCATTGCTAGTCAAGATCTTTGACCAATGTCGGCTTCTGCCAGCAAAACATCATGTGCAAAGTCTTTTTCCAGACCTCCTAGCATTGCTTGTCAAGCAGTTAAATCAAGAGTAAGAGCTTGTTCCAACAAAAAATGATGTTTAAAAGCCTTGACTAGATTTTCTTGCATTTTTTGTCAAGCAGTTAGTTTAAGAATTAGAGCTTCTGCCAACAAAACATTATTTGCAAAAGCCTTTTTCAGATCGTCAAGCGTTTCTTGAACAGCTTTTAAATCAAGTATCGGCTTCTGCCAACAAAACATCATGTGCAAAGTCTTTTCCAGACATCCTAGCATTGCTTATCAAGCAGTTAGATCAAGAGTAAGAGCTTCTTCCATCAAAAAATGATGTTTAAAAGCCTTGTCTAGATTTCTTTGTATTTTTTGTCAAACAAATAGTTTCAGAGTTAGAGCTTCTGCCAACAAAACATTATTTGCAAAAGCCTTTTTCAGATCGTCAAGCGTTTCTTGAACAGCTATTAGATCAAGTGTCGGGTTCTGCCAACAGAACATCATGTGCAAAGTCTTTTCCAGGCATCTCAGCATTGCTTATCAAGCAGTTAGATCAAGATTAAGAGCTTCTTCCGACAAAAAATCATGTTTAAAAGCCTTGTCCAGATCTCCTCGCATTGCAAGTCAAGATCTTAGACCAAGTGTCGCCTTCTGCCAGCAAAACATCATGTGCAAAGTCTATTCCAGACCTCCTAGCATTGCTTGTCAAGCAGTTAAATCAAGAGTAAGAGCTTGTTCCAACAAAAAATGATGTTTAAAAGCCTTGAATAGATTTTCTTGCATTTTTTGTCAAGCAGTTAGTTTAAGAATTAGAGCTTCTGCCAACAAAACATTATTTGCAAAAGCCTTTTTCAGATCGTCAAGCGTTTCTTGAACAGCTATTAGATCAAGTGTCGGCTTCTGCCAACAAAACATCATGTGCAAAGTCTTTTCCAGGCATCTCAGCATTGCTTATCAAGCAGTTAGATCAAGATTAAGAGCTTCTTCCGACAAAAAATCATGTTTAGAAGCCTTGTTCAGATCTCCTAGCATTGCTAGTCAAGATCTTAGACCAATGTCGGCTTCTGCCAACAAAACATCATGTGCAAAGTCTTTTCCAGACCTCCTAGCATTGCTTGTCAAGCAGTTAGTTTAAGAATTAGGGCTTCTGCCAACAAAACATCATGTGCAAAGTCTTTTCCAGGAATCCTAGCATTGCTTGTCGAGCTGTTTGATCAAGTGTAAGGGCTTCTTCCCACAAAAAATGATGTTTAAAAGCCTTGTCTAGATTTCCTTGTATTTTTTGTCAAACAGTTAGTTTAAGAACTAGAGCTTCTGCCTACAAAACATGATTTTCAAAAACCTTTTTCAGATCGTCAAGCGTTTCTTGAACAGCTATTAGATCAAGTGTCGGCTTCTGCCAACAAAACATCATCTGCAAAGTTTTTTCCAGACCTCCTAGCATTGCTTATCAAGTAGTTAGTTCAAGAGTAAGAGCTTCTTCCGACAAAAAATCATGTTTAAAAGCCTTGTCCAGATCTCCTAGCATTGCTAGTCAAGCTGTTAGACCAAGTGTAAGAGCTTCTTCCAACAAAAAATGATGTTTAAAAGCCTTGTCTAGATCTACTAGCATTGAAAGTTAAGATCTTAGACCAATGTCGGCTTCTGCCAGCAAAACATAATGTGCAAAGTCTTTTCCAGACCTCCTAGCATTGCTTGTCAAGCAGTTAGATCAAGAGTTAGAACTTGTTCCAACAAAAAATGATGTTTAAAAGCCTTGTCTAGATCTCCTAGCATTGAAAGTTAAGATCTTAGACCAAGTGTCGGCTTCTGCCAACTAAACATCATGTGCAAAGTCTTTTCCAGACCTCCTAGCATCGCTTATCAAGCAGTTAATTTAGGAGTTAGAGCTTCTGCTTACAAAACATCATGTGCAAAGTCCTTTCCAGATCTCCTAGCATTGCTTTTAAGCAGATAGATCAAGAGTAAGAGCTCTTCCAACAAAAAATGATGTTTAAAAGCCTTGTCTAGATTTCCTTGCCTTTTTTGTCAAACAGTTAGTTTAAGAGTTAGAGCTTCTGCCAACAAAACATTATGTGCAAAAGCCTTTTTCAGATAGTCAAGCGTTTCTTGAACAGCTATTAAATCAATTGTCGGCTTCAGACAACAAAACATCATCTGCAAAGTCTTTTCCAGACATCCAAGCATTGCTTATCAAGTAGTTAGATCAAGATTTAGAGCTTCTTCCGACAAAAAATCATGTTTTAAAGCCTTGTCCAGATCTCCTAGCATTGCTAGTCAAGATCTTAGACCAATGTCGGCTTCTGCCAGCAAAACATCATGTGCAAAGTCTTTTTCCAGACCTCCTAGCATTGCTTGTCAAGCAGTTAAATCAAGAGTAAGAGCTTGTTCCAACAAAAAATGATGTTTAAAAGCCTTGACTTGATTTTCTTGCATTTTTTGTCAAGCAGTTAGTTTAAGAATTAGAGCTTCTGCCAACAAAACATTATTTGCAAAAGCCTTTTTCAGATCGTCAAGCGTTTCTTGAACAGCTAATAGACCAAGTGTCGCCTTCTGCCAGCAAAACATCATGTGCAAAGTCTTTTCCAGGGATCCCAGCATTGCTTATCAAGTAGTTAGATCAAGATTTAGAGCTTCTTCCGACAAAAAATCATGTTTTAAAGCCTTGTCCAGATCTCCTAGCATTGCTAGTCAAGATCTTAGACCAATGTCGGCTTCTGCCAGCAAAACATCATGTGCAAAGTCTTTTTCCAGACCTCCTAGCATTGCTTGTCAAGCAGTTAAATCAAGAGTAAGAGCTTGTTCCAACAAAAAATGATGTTTAAAAGCCTTGACTAGATTTTCTTGCATTTTTTGTCAAGCAGTTAGTTTAAGAATTAGAGCTTCTGCCAACAAAACATTATTTGCAAAAGCCTTTTTCAGATCGTCAAGCGTTTCTTGAACAGCTAATAGACCAAGTGTCGCCTTCTGCCAGCAAAACATCATGTGCAAAGTCTTTTCCAGACATCCTAGCATTGCTTATCAAGCAGTTAGATCAAGAGTAAGAGCTTCTTCCATCAAAAAATGATGTTTAAAAGCCTTGTCTAGATTTCTTTGTATTTTTTGTCAAACAAATAGTTTCAGAGTTAGAGCTTCTGCCAACAAAACATTATTTGCAAAAGCCTTTTTCAGATCGTCAAGCGTTTCTTGAACAGCTATTAGATCAAGTGTCGGGTTCTGCCAACAGAACATCATGTGCAAAGTCTTTTCCAGGCATCTCAGCATTGCTTATCAAGCAGTTAGATCAAGATTAAGAGCTTCTTCCGACAAAAAATCATGTTTAAAAGCCTTGTCCAGATCTCCTCGCATTGCAAGTCAAGATCTTAGACCAAGTGTCGCCTTCTGCCAGCAAAACATCATGTGCAAAGTCTATTCCAGACCTCCTAGCATTGCTTGTCAAGCAGTTAAATCAAGAGTAAGAGCTTGTTCCAACAAAAAATGATGTTTAAAAGCCTTGAATAGATTTTCTTGCATTTTTTGTCAAGCAGTTAGTTTAAGAATTAGAGCTTCTGCCAACAAAACATTATTTGCAAAAGCCTTTTTCAGATCGTCAAGCGTTTCTTGAACAGCTATTAGATCAAGTGTCGGCTTCTGCCAACAAAACATCATGTGCAAAGTCTTTTCCAGGCATCTCAGCATTGCTTATCAAGCAGTTAGATCAAGATTAAGAGCTTCTTCCGACAAAAAATCATGTTTAGAAGCCTTGTTCAGATCTCCTAGCATTGCTAGTCAAGATCTTAGACCAATGTCGGCTTCTGCCAACAAAACATCATGTGCAAAGTCTTTTCCACACCTCCTAGCATTGCTTGTCAAGCAGTTAGTTTAAGAATTAGGGCTTCTGCCAACAAAACATCATGTGCAAAGTCTTTTCCAGGAATCCTAGCATTGCTTGTCGAGCTGTTTGATCAAGTGTAAGGGCTTCTTCCCACAAAAAATGATGTTTAAAAGCCTTGTCTAGATTTCCTTGTATTTTTTGTCAAACAGTTAGTTTAAGAACTAGAGCTTCTGCCTACAAAACATGATTTTCAAAAACCTTTTTCAGATCGTCAAGCGTTTCTTGAACAGCTATTAGATCAAGTGTCGGCTTCTGCCAACAAAACATCATCTGCAAAGTTTTTTCCAGACCTCCTAGCATTGCTTATCAAGTAGTTAGTTCAAGAGTAAGAGCTTCTTCCGACAAAAAATCATGTTTAAAAGCCTTGTCCAGATCTCCTAGCATTGCTAGTCAAGCTGTTAGACCAAGTGTAAGAGCTTCTTCCAACAAAAAATGATGTTTAAAAGCCTTGTCTAGATCTACTAGCATTGAAAGTTAAGATCTTAGACCAATGTCGGCTTCTGCCAGCAAAACATAATGTGCAAAGTCTTTTCCAGACCTCCTAGCATTGCTTGTCAAGCAGTTAGATCAAGAGTTAGAACTTGTTCCAACAAAAAATGATGTTTAAAAGCCTTGTCTAGATCTCCTAGCATTGAAAGTTAAGATCTTAGACCAAGTGTCGGCTTCTGCCAACTAAACATCATGTGCAAAGTCTTTTCCAGACCTCCTAGCATCGCTTATCAAGCAGTTAATTTAGGAGTTAGAGCTTCTGCTTACAAAACATCATGTGCAAAGTCCTTTCCAGATCTCCTAGCATTGCTTTTAAGCAGATAGATCAAGAGTAAGAGCTCTTCCAACAAAAAATGATGTTTAAAAGCCTTGTCTAGATTTCCTTGCCTTTTTTGTCAAACAGTTAGTTTAAGAGTTAGAGCTTCTGCCAACAAAACATTATGTGCAAAAGCCTTTTTCAGATAGTCAAGCGTTTCTTGAACAGCTATTAAATCAATTGTCGGCTTCAGACAACAAAACATCATCTGCAAAGTCTTTTCCAGACATCCAAGCATTGCTTATCAAGTAGTTAGATCAAGATTTAGAGCTTCTTCCGACAAAAAATCATGTTTTAAAGCCTTGTCCAGATCTCCTAGCATTGCTAGTCAAGATCTTAGACCAATGTCGGCTTCTGCCAGCAAAACATCATGTGCAAAGTCTTTTTCCAGACCTCCTAGCATTGCTTGTCAAGCAGTTAAATCAAGAGTAAGAGCTTGTTCAAACAAAAAATGATGTTTAAAAGCCTTGACTAGATTTTCTTGCATTTTTTGTCAAGCAGTTAGTTTAAGAATTAGAGCTTCTGCCAACAAAACATTATTTGCAAAAGCCTTTTTCAGATCGTCAAGCGTTTCTTGAACAGCTAATAGACCAAGTGTCGCCTTCTGCCAGCAAAACATCATGTGCAAAGTCTTTTCCAGGGATCCCAGCATTGCTTATCAAGCAGTTAGATCAAGAGTAAGAGCTTCTTCCGACTAAAAATCATGTTTAGAAGCCTTGTTCAGATCTCCTAGCATTGCTAGTCAAGATCTTTGACCAATGTCGGCTTCTGCCAGCAAAACATCATGTGCAAAGTCTTTTCCAGACCTCCTAGCATTGCTTGTCAAGCAGTTAGATCAAGTGTAAGGGCTTCTTCCCACAAAAAATGATGTTTAAAAGCCTTGTCTAGATTTCCTTGTATTTTTTGTCAAACAGTTAGTTTAAGAACTAGAGCTTCTGCCAACAAAACATTATGTGCAAAAGCCTTTTTCAGATCGTCAAGCGTTTCTTGAACAGCTTTTAAATCAAGTATCGGCTTCTGCCAACAAAACATCATGTGCAAAGTCTTTTCCAGGCATCTCAGCATTGCTTATCAAGCAGTTAGATCAAGATTAAGAGCTTCTTCCGACAAAAAATCATGTTTAAAAGCCTTGTCCAGATCTCCTCGCATTGCAAGTCAAGATCTTAGACCAAGTGTCGCCTTCTGCCAGCAAAACATCATGTGCAAAGTCTTTTCCAGTTCTCCTAGCATTGCTTGTAGAGAAGTTAGATCAAGAGTATGAGCTTCTTCCGACTAAAAATCATGTTTTAAAGCCTTGTCCAGATCTCCTAGCATTGCTAGTCAAGATCTTAGACCAATGTCGGCTTCTGCCAGCAAAACATCATGTGCAAAGTCTTTTTCCAGACCTCCTAGCATTGCTTGTCAAGCAGTTAAATCAAGAGTAAGAGCTTGTTCAAACAAAAAATGATGTTTAAAAGCCTTGACTAGATTTTCTTGCATTTTTTGTCAAGCAGTTAGTTTAAGAATTAGAGCTTCTGCCAACAAAACATTATTTGCAAAAGCCTTTTTCAGATCGTCAAGCGTTTCTTGAACAGCTAATAGACCAAGTGTCGCCTTCTGCCAGCAAAACATCATGTGCAAAGTCTTTTCCAGGGATCCCAGCATTGCTTATCAAGCAGTTAGATCAAGAGTAAGAGCTTCTTCCGACTAAAAATCATGTTTAGAAGCCTTGTTCAGATCTCCTAGCATTGCTAGTCAAGATCTTTGACCAATGTCGGCTTCTGCCAGCAAAACATCATGTGCAAAGTCTTTTCCAGACCTCCTAGCATTGCTTGTCAAGCAGTTAGATCAAGTGTAAGGGCTTCTTCCCACAAAAAATGATGTTTAAAAGCCTTGTCTAGATTTCCTTGTATTTTTTGTCAAACAGTTAGTTTAAGAACTAGAGCTTCTGCCAACAAAACATTATGTGCAAAAGCCTTTTTCAGATCGTCAAGCGTTTCTTGAACAGCTTTTAAATCAAGTATCGGCTTCTGCCAACAAAACATCATGTGCAAAGTCTTTTCCAGACATCCTAGCATTGCTTATCAAGCAGTTAGATCAAGAGTAAGAGCTTCTTCCATCAAAAAATGATGTTTAAAAGCCTTGTCTAGATTTCTTTGTATTTTTTGTCAAACAAATAGTTTCAGAGTTAGAGCTTCTGCCAACAAAACATTATTTGCAAAAGCCTTTTTCAGATCGTCAAGCGTTTCTTGAACAGCTATTAGATCAAGTGTCGGCTTCTGCCAACAAAACATCATGTGCAAAGTCTTTTCCAGGCATCTCAGCATTGCTTATCAAGCAGTTAGATCAAGATTAAGAGCTTCTTCCGACAAAAAATCATGTTTAAAAGCCTTGTCCAGATCTCCTCGCATTGCAAGTCAAGATCTTAGACCAAGTGTCGCCTTCTGCCAGCAAAACATCATGTGCAAAGTCTTTTCCAGTTCTCCTAGCATTGCTTGTAGAGAAGTTAGATCAAGAGTATGAGCTTCTTCCGACTAAAAATCATGTTTAAAAGCCTTGTCAAGATCTCCTTGCATTGCTAGTCAAGATCTTAGACCAATGTCGGCTTCTGCCAGCAAAACATCATGTGCAAAGTCTATTCCAGACCTCCTAGCATTGCTTGTCAAGCAGTTAAATCAAGAGTAAGAGCTTGTTCCAACAAAAAATGATGTTTAAAAGCCTTGAATAGATTTTCTTGCATTTTTTGTCAAGCAGTTAGTTTAAGAATTAGAGCTTCTGCCAACAAAACATTATTTGCAAAAGCCTTTTTCAGATCGTCAAGCGTTTCTTGAACAGCTAATAGATCAAGTGTGGGCTTCTGCCAACAAAACATCATGTGCAAAGTCTTTTCCAGGGATCCCAGCATTGCTTATCAAGCAGTTATATCAAGATTAAGGGCTTCTTCCGACTAAAAATCATGTTTAGAAGCCTTGTTCAGATCTCCTAGCATTGCTAGTCAAGATCTTAGACCAATGTCGGCTTCTGCCAACAAAACATCATGTGCAAAGTCTTTTCCAGACCTCCTAGCATTGCTTGTCAAGCAGTTAGTTTAAGAATTAGGGCTTCTGCCAACAAAACATCATGTGCAAAGTCTTTTCCAGGAATCCTAGCATTGCTTGTCGAGCTGTTTGATCAAGTGTAAGGGCTTCTTCCCACAAAAAATGATGTTTAAAAGCCTTGTCTAGATTTCCTTGTATTTTTTGTCAAACAGTTAGTTTAAGAACTAGAGCTTCTGCCTACAAAACATGATTTTCAAAAACCTTTTTCAGATCGTCAAGCGTTTCTTGAACAGCTATTAGATCAAGTGTCGGCTTCTGCCAACAAAACATCATGTGCAAAGTCTTTTCCAGGGATCCCAGCATTGCTTATCAAGCAGTAAGATCAAGATTAAGAGCTTCTTCCGACAAAAAATCATGTTTAAAAGCCTTGTCCAGATCTCCTAGCATTGCAAGTCAAGATCTTAGACCAAGTGTCGCCTTCTGCCAGCAAAACATCATGTGCAAAGTCTTTTCCAGACATCCTAGCATTGCTTATCAAGCAGTTAGATCAAGAGTAAGAGCTTCTTCCATCAAAAAATGATGTTTAAAAGCCTTGTCTAGATTTCTTTGTATTTTTTGTCAAACAAATAGTTTCAGAGTTAGAGCTTCTGCCAACAAAACATTATTTGCAAAAGCCTTTTTCAGATCGTCAAGCGTTTCTTGAACAGCTATTAAATCAAGTATCGGCTTCTGCCAACAAAACATCATGTGCAAAGTCTTTTCCAGACATCCTAGCATTGCTTATCAAGCAGTTAGATCAAGAGTAAGAGCTTCTTCCATCAAAAAATGATGTTTAAAAGCCTTGTCTAGATTTCTTTGTATTTTTTGTCAAACAAATAGTTTCAGAGTTAGAGCTTCTGCCAACAAAACATTATTTGCAAAAGCCTTTTTCAGATCGTCAAGCGTTTCTTAAACAGCTATTAAATCAAGTATCGGCTTCTGCCAACAAAACATCATGTGCAAAGTCTTTTCCAGGGATCCCAGCATTGCTTATCAAGCAGTAAGATCAAGATTAAGAGCTTCTTCCGACAAAAAATCATGTTTAAAAGCCTTGTCCAGATCTCCTAGCATTGCAAGTCAAGATCTTAGACCAAGTGTCGCCTTCTGCCAGCAAAACATCATGTGCAAAGTCTTTTCCAGACCTCCTAGCATTGCTTGTCAAGCAGTTAGATCAAGTGTAAGGGCTTCTTCCCACAAAAAATGATGTTTAAAAGCCTTGTCTAGATTTCCTTGTATTTTTTGTCAAACAGTTAGTTTAAGAACTAGAGCTTCTGCCAACAAAACAATATGTGCAAAAGCCTTTTTCAGATCGTCAAGCGTTTCTTAAACAGCTATTACATCAAGTATCGGCTTCTGCCAACAAAACATCATGTGCAAAGTCTTTTCCAGTTCTCCTAGCATTGCTTGTAGAGAAGTTAGATCAAGAGTATGAGCTTCTTCCGACTAAAAATCATGTTTTAAAGCCTTGTCCAGATCTCCTAGCATTGCTAGTCAAGATCTTAGACCAATGTCGGCTTCTGCCAGCAAAACATCATGTGCAAAGTCTTTTTCCAGACCTCCTAGCATTGCTTGTCAAGCAGTTAAATCAAGAGTAAGAGCTTGTTCAAACAAAAAATGATGTTTAAAAGCCTTGACTAGATTTTCTTGCATTTTTTGTCAAGCAGTTAGTTTAAGAATTAGAGCTTCTGCCAACAAAACATTATTTGCAAAAGCCTTTTTCAGATCGTCAAGCGTTTCTTGAACAGCTAATAGACCAAGTGTCGCCTTCTGCCAGCAAAACATCATGTGCAAAGTCTTTTCCAGGGATCCCAGCATTGCTTATCAAGCAGTTAGATCAAGAGTAAGAGCTTCTTCCGACTAAAAATCATGTTTAGAAGCCTTGTTCAGATCTCCTAGCATTGCTAGTCAAGATCTTTGACCAATGTCGGCTTCTGCCAGCAAAACATCATGTGCAAAGTCTTTTCCAGACCTCCTAGCATTGCTTGTCAAGCAGTTAGATCAAGTGTAAGGGCTTCTTCCCACAAAAAATGATGTTTAAAAGCCTTGTCTAGATTTCCTTGTATTTTTTGTCAAACAGTTAGTTTAAGAACTAGAGCTTCTGCCAACAAAACAATATGTGCAAAAGCCTTTTTCAGATCGTCAAGCGTTTCTTAAACAGCTATTACATCAAGTATCGGCTTCTGCCAACAAAACATCGTGTGCAAAGTCTTTTCCAGACATCCTAGCATGGCTTATAAGGCAGTTAGATCAAGAGTAAGAGCTTCTTCCGACTAAAAATCATGTTTAAAAGCCTTGTCAAGATCTCCTAGCATTGCTAGTCAAGATCTTAGACCAATGTCGGATTCTGCCAGCAAAACATCATGTGCAAAGTCTTTTCCAGACATCCTAGCATTGCTTATCAAGCAGTTAGATCAAGAGTAAGAGCTTCTTCCATCAAAAAATGATGTTTAAAAGCCTTGTCTAGATTTCTTTGTATTTTTTGTCAAACAAATAGTTTCAGAGTTAGAGCTTCTGCCAACAAAACATTATTTGCAAAAGCCTTTTTCAGATCGTCAAGCGTTTCTTGAACAGCTATTAAATCAAGTATCGGCTTCTGCCAACAAAACATCATGTGCAAAGTCTTTTCCAGACATCCTAGCATTGCTTATCAAGCAGTTAGATCAAGAGTAAGAGCTTCTTCCATCAAAAAATGATGTTTAAAAGCCTTGTCTAGATTTCTTTGTATTTTTTGTCAAACAAATAGTTTCAGAGTTAGAGCTTCTGCCAACAAAACATTATTTGCAAAAGCCTTTTTCAGATCGTCAAGCGTTTCTTAAACAGCTATTAAATCAAGTATCGGCTTCTGCCAACAAAACATCATGTGCAAAGTCTTTTCCAGGGATCCCAGCATTGCTTATCAAGCAGTAAGATCAAGATTAAGAGCTTCTTCCGACAAAAAATCATGTTTAAAAGCCTTGTCCAGATCTCCTAGCATTGCAAGTCAAGATCTTAGACCAAGTGTCGCCTTCTGCCAGCAAAACATCATGTGCAAAGTCTTTTCCAGACCTCCTAGCATTGCTTGTCAAGCAGTTAGATCAAGTGTAAGGGCTTCTTCCCACAAAAAATGATGTTTAAAAGCCTTGTCTAGATTTCCTTGTATTTTTTGTCAAACAGTTAGTTTAAGAACTAGAGCTTCTGCCAACAAAACAATATGTGCAAAAGCCTTTTTCAGATCGTCAAGCGTTTCTTAAACAGCTATTACATCAAGTATCGGCTTCTGCCAACAAAACATCATGTGCAAAGTCTTTTCCAGTTCTCCTAGCATTGCTTGTAGAGAAGTTAGATCAAGAGTATGAGCTTCTTCCGACTAAAAATCATGTTTTAAAGCCTTGTCCAGATCTCCTAGCATTGCTAGTCAAGATCTTAGACCAATGTCGGCTTCTGCCAGCAAAACATCATGTGCAAAGTCTTTTTCCAGACCTCCTAGCATTGCTTGTCAAGCAGTTAAATCAAGAGTAAGAGCTTGTTCAAACAAAAAATGATGTTTAAAAGCCTTGACTAGATTTTCTTGCATTTTTTGTCAAGCAGTTAGTTTAAGAATTAGAGCTTCTGCCAACAAAACATTATTTGCAAAAGCCTTTTTCAGATCGTCAAGCGTTTCTTGAACAGCTAATAGACCAAGTGTCGCCTTCTGCCAGCAAAACATCATGTGCAAAGTCTTTTCCAGGGATCCCAGCATTGCTTATCAAGCAGTTAGATCAAGAGTAAGAGCTTCTTCCGACTAAAAATCATGTTTAGAAGCCTTGTTCAGATCTCCTAGCATTGCTAGTCAAGATCTTTGACCAATGTCGGCTTCTGCCAGCAAAACATCATGTGCAAAGTCTTTTCCAGACCTCCTAGCATTGCTTGTCAAGCAGTTAGATCAAGTGTAAGGGCTTCTTCCCACAAAAAATGATGTTTAAAAGCCTTGTCTAGATTTCCTTGTATTTTTTGTCAAACAGTTAGTTTAAGAACTAGAGCTTCTGCCAACAAAACAATATGTGCAAAAGCCTTTTTCAGATCGTCAAGCGTTTCTTAAACAGCTATTACATCAAGTATCGGCTTCTGCCAACAAAACATCGTGTGCAAAGTCTTTTCCAGACATCCTAGCATGGCTTATAAGGCAGTTAGATCAAGAGTAAGAGCTTCTTCCGACTAAAAATCATGTTTAAAAGCCTTGTCAAGATCTCCTAGCATTGCTAGTCAAGATCTTAGACCAATGTCGGATTCTGCCAGCAAAACATCATGTGCAAAGTCTATTCCAGACCTCCTAGCATTGCATGTCAAGCAGTTTGATCAAGACTAAGAGCTTGTTCCATCAAAAAATGATGTTTAAAAGCCTTGACTAGATTTCCTTACATTTTTTGTCAAAGAGTTAGTTTAAGAATTAGAGTTTCTGCCAACAAAACATTATGTGCAAAAGCCTTTTTCAGATCGTCAAGCGTTTCTTGAACAGCTATTAAATCAAGTATCGGCTTCTGCCAACAAAACATCATGTGCAAATTCTTTTCCAGACATCCTAGCATTGCTTATCAAGCAGTTAGATCAAGAGTAAGAGCTTGTTCCATCAAAAAATGATGTTTCAAAGCCTTGACTAGATTTCCTTACATTTTTTGTCAAAGAGTTAGTTTAAGAATTAGAGTTTCTGCCAACAAAACATTATGTGCAAAAGCCTTTTTCAGATCGTCAAGCGTTTCTTGAACAGCTATTAAATCAAGTATCGGCTTCTGCCAACAAAACATCATGTGCAAAGTCTTTTCCAGACATCCTAGCATTGCTTATCAAGCAGTTAGATCAAGTGTAAGGGCTTCTTCCCACAAAAAATGATGTTTAAAAGCCTTGTCTAGATTTCCTTGTATTTTTTGTCAAACAGTTAGTTTAAGAACTAGAGCTTCTGCCAACAAAACAATATTTGCAAAAGCCTTTTTCAGATCGTCAAGCGTTTCTTGAACAGCTAATAGACCAAGTGTCGCCTTCTGCCAGCAAAACATCATGTGCAAAGTCTTTTCCAGGGATCCCAGCATTGCTTATCAAGCAGTTAGATCAAGAGTAAGAGCTTCTTCCGACTAAAAATCATGTTTAGAAGCCTTGTTCAGATCTCCTAGCATTGCTAGTCAAGATCTTTGACCAATGTCGGCTTCTGCCAGCAAAACATCATGTGCAAAGTCTTTTCCAGACCTCCTAGCATTGCTTGTCAAGCAGTTAGATCAAGTGTAAGGGCTTCTTCCCACAAAAAATGATGTTTAAAAGCCTTGTCTAGATTTCCTTGTATTTTTTGTCAAACAGTTAGTTTAAGAACTAGAGCTTCTGCCAACAAAACAATATGTGCAAAAGCCTTTTTCAGATCGTCAAGCGTTTCTTAAACAGCTATTACATCAAGTATCGGCTTCTGCCAACAAAACATCGTGTGCAAAGTCTTTTCCAGACATCCTAGCATGGCTTATAAGGCAGTTAGATCAAGAGTAAGAGCTTCTTCCGACTAAAAATCATGTTTAAAAGCCTTGTCAAGATCTCCTAGCATTGCTAGTCAAGATCTTAGACCAATGTCGGATTCTGCCAGCAAAACATCATGTGCAAAGTCTATTCCAGACCTCCTAGCATTGCATGTCAAGCAGTTTGATCAAGACTAAGAGCTTGTTCCATCAAAAAATGATGTTTAAAAGCCTTGACTAGATTTCCTTACATTTTTTGTCAAAGAGTTAGTTTAAGAATTAGAGTTTCTGCCAACAAAACATTATGTGCAAAAGCCTTTTTCAGATCGTCAAGCGTTTCTTGAACAGCTATTAAATCAAGTATCGGCTTCTGCCAACAAAACATCATGTGCAAATTCTTTTCCAGACATCCTAGCATTGCTTATCAAGCAGTTAGATCAAGAGTAAGAGCTTGTTCCATCAAAAAATGATGTTTCAAAGCCTTGACTAGATTTCCTTACATTTTTTGTCAAAGAGTTAGTTTAAGAATTAGAGTTTCTGCCAACAAAACATTATGTGCAAAAGCCTTTTTCAGATCGTCAAGCGTTTCTTGAACAGCTATTAAATCAAGTATCGGCTTCTGCCAACAAAACATCATGTGCAAAGTCTTTTCCAGACATCCTAGCATTGCTTATCAAGCAGTTAGATCAAGTGTAAGGGCTTCTTCCCACAAAAAATGATGTTTAAAAGCCTTGTCTAGATTTCCTTGTATTTTTTGTCAAACAGTTAGTTTAAGAACTAGAGCTTCTGCCAACAAAACAATATGTGCAAAAGCCTTTTTCAGATCGTCAAGCGTTTCTTAAACAGCTATTACATCAAGTATCGGCTTCTGCCAACAAAACATCATGTGCAAAGTCTTTTCCAGACATCCTAGCATGGCTTATAAGGCAGTTAGATCAAGAGTAAGAGCTTCTTCCGACTAAAAATCATGTTTAAAAGCCTTGTCAAGATCTCCTAGCATTGCTAGTCAAGATCTTAGACCAATGTCGGATTCTGCCAGCAAAACATCATGTGCAAAGTCTTTTCCAGATCTCCTAGCATTGCATGTCAAGCAGTTTGATCAAGAGTAAGAGCTTGTTCCATCAAAAAATGATGTTTCAAAGCCTTGACTAGATTTCCTTACATTTTTTGTCAAAGAGTTAGTTTAAGAATTAGAGTTTCTGCCAACAAAACATTATGTGCAAAAGCCTTTTTCAGATCGTCAAGCGTTTCTTGAACAGCTATTAAATCAAGTATCGGCTTCTGCCAACAAAACATCATGTGCAAAGTCTTTTCCAGACATCCTAGCATTGCTTATCAAGCAGTTAGATCAAGTGTAAGGGCTTCTTCCCACAAAAAATGATGTTTAAAAGCCTTGTCTAGATTTCCTTGTATTTTTTGTCAAACAGTTAGTTTAAGAACTAGAGCTTCTGCCAACAAAACAATATGTGCAAAAGCCTTTTTCAGATCGTCAAGCGTTTCTTAAACAGCTATTACATCAAGTATCGGCTTCTGCCAACAAAACATCATGTGCAAAGTCTTTTCCAGACATCCTAGCATGGCTTATAAGGCAGTTAGATCAAGAGTAAGAGCTTCTTCCGACTAAAAATCATGTTTAAAAGCCTTGTCAAGATCTCCTAGCATTGCTAGTCAAGATCTTAGACCAATGTCGGATTCTGCCAGCAAAACATCATGTGCAAAGTCTTTTCCAGATCTCCTAGCATTGCATGTCAAGCAGTTTGATCAAGAGTAAGAGCTTGTTCCATCAAAAAATGATGTTTCAAAGCCTTGACTAGATTTCCTTACATTTTTTGTCAAAGAGTTAGTTTAAGAATTAGAGTTTCTGCCAACAAAACATTATGTGCAAAAGCCTTTTTCAGATCGTCAAGCGTTTCTTGAACAGCTATTAAATCAAGTATCGGCTTCTGCCAACAAAACATCATGTGCAAAGTCTTTTCCAGACATCCTAGCATTGCTTATCAAGCAGTTAGATCAAGTGTAAGGGCTTCTTCCCACAAAAAATGATGTTTAAAAGCCTTGTCTAGATTTCCTTGTATTTTTTGTCAAACAGTTAGTTTAAGAACTAGAGTTTCTGCCAACAAAACAATATGTGCAAAAGCCTTTTTCAGATCGTCAAGCGTTTCTTAAACAGCTATTACATCAAGTATCGGCTTCTGCCAACAAAACATCATGTGCAAAGTCTTTTCCAGACATCCTAGCATGGCTTATAAGGCAGTTAGATCAAGAGTAAGAGCTTCTTCCGACTAAAAATCATGTTTAAAAGCCTTGTCAAGATCTCCTAGCATTGCTAGTCAAGATCTTAGACCAATGTCGGATTCTGCCAGCAAAACATCATGTGCAAAGTCTATTCAAGACCTCCTAGCATTGCATGTCAAGCAGTTTGATCAAGAGTAAGAGCTTGTTCCATCAAAAAATGATGTTTCAAAGCCTTGACTAGATTTCCTTACATTTTTTGTCAAAGAGTTAGTTTAAGAATTAGAGTTTCTGCCAACAAAACATTATGTGCAAAAGCCTTTTTCAGATCGTCAAGCGTTTCTTGAACAGCTATTAAATCAAGTATCGGCTTCTGCCAACAAAACATCATGTGCAAAGTCTTTTCCAGACATCCTAGCATTGCTTATCAAGCAGTTAGATCAAGAGTAAGAGCTTCTTCCATCAAAAATTGATGTTTAAAAGCCTTGTCTAGATTTCTTTGTATTTTTTGTCAAACAAATAGTTTCAGAGTTAGAGCTTCTGCCAACAAAACATTATTTGCAAAAGCCTTTTTCAGATCGTCAAGCGTTTCTTGAACAGCTATTAGATCAAGTGTCGGCTTCTGCCAACAAAACATCATGTGCAAAGTCTTTTCCAGGCATCTCAGCATTGCTTATCAAGCAGTTAGATCAAGATTAAGAGCTTCTTCCGACAAAAAATCATGTTTAAAAGCCTTGTCCAGATCTCCTAGCATTGCAAGTCAAGATCTTAGACCAAGTGTCGCCTTCTGCCAGCAAAACATCATGTGCAAAGTCTTTTCCAGATCTCCTAGCATTGCATGTCAAGCAGTTTGATCAAGAGTAAGAGCTTGTTCCATCAAAAAATGATGTTTCAAAGCCTTGACTAGATTTCCTTACATTTTTTGTCAAAGAGTTAGTTTAAGAATTAGAGTTTCTGCCAACAAAACATTATGTGCAAAAGCCTTTTTCAGATCGTCAAGCGTTTCTTGAACAGCTATTAAATCAAGTATCGGCTTCTGCCAACAAAACATCATGTGCAAAGTCTTTTCCAGACATCCTAGCATTGCTTATCAAGCAGTTAGATCAAGATTAAGAGCTTCTTCCGACAAAAAATCATGTTTAAAAGCCTTGTCCAGATCTCCTAGCATTGCAAGTCAAGATCTTAGACCAAGTGTCGCCTTCTGCCAGCAAAACATCATGTGCAAAGTCTTTTCCAGATCTCCTAGCATTGCTTGTAGAGAAGTTAGATCAAGAGTATGAGCTTCTTCCGACTAAAAATCATGTTTAAAAGCCTTGTCAAGATCTCCTAGCATTGCTAGTCAAGATCTTAGACCAATGTCGGCTTCTGCCAGCAAAACATCATGTGCAAAGTCTATTCCAGACATCCTAGCATTGCTTGTCAAGCAGTTTGATCAAGAGTAAGAGCTTGTTCCAACAAAAAATGATGTTTAAAAGCCTTGACTAGATTTCCTTACATTTTTTGTCAAAGAGTTAGTTTAAGAATTAGAGTTTCTGCCAACAAAACATTATGTGCAAAAGCCTTTTTCAGATCGTCAAGCGTTTCTTGAACAGCTATTAAATCAAGTATCGGCTTCTGCCAACAAAACATCATGTGCAAAGTCTTTTCCAGACATCCTAGCATTGCTTATCAAGCAGTTAGATCAAGAGTAAGAGCTTCTTCCATCAAAAAATGATGT
The DNA here is from genome assembly GCA_025491095.1 of Brachionus asplanchnoidis. Classification (NCBI taxonomy): domain Eukaryota; kingdom Metazoa; phylum Rotifera; class Eurotatoria; order Ploima; family Brachionidae; genus Brachionus; species Brachionus asplanchnoidis. The sequence continues at coordinate 106,890 of JAILYF010000082.1, read as the reverse complement.
TTAAAAGCCTTGTCTAGATTTCTTTGTATTTTTTGTCAAACAAATAGTTTCAGAGTTAGAGCTTCTGCCAACAAAACATTATTTGCAAAAGCCTTTTTCAGATCGTCAAGCGTTTCTTGAACAGCTATTAGATCAAGTGTCGGCTTCTGCCAACAAAACATCATGTGCAAAGTCTTTTCCAGGCATCTCAGCATTGCTTATCAAGCAGTTAGATCAAGATTAAGAGCTTCTTCCGACAAAAAATCATGTTTAAAAGCCTTGTCCAGATCTCCTAGCATTGCAAGTCAAGATCTTAGACCAAGTGTCGCCTTCTGCCAGCAAAACATCATGTGCAAAGTCTTTTCCAGATCTCCTAGCATTGCATGTCAAGCAGTTTGATCAAGAGTAAGAGCTTGTTCCATCAAAAAATGATGTTTCAAAGCCTTGACTAGATTTCCTTACATTTTTTGTCAAACAAATAGTTTCAGAGTTAGAGCTTCTGCCAACAAAACATTATTTGCAAAAGCCTTTTTCAGATCGTCAAGCGTTTCTTGAACAGCTATTAGATCAAGTGTCGGCTTCTGCCAACAAAACATCATGTGCAAAGTCTTTTCCAGGCATCTCAGCATTGCTTATCAAGCAGTTAGATCAAGATTAAGAGCTTCTTCCGACAAAAAATCATGTTTAAAAGCCTTGTCCAGATCTCCTAGCATTGCAAGTCAAGATCTTAGACCAAGTGTCGCCTTCTGCCAGCAAAACATCATGTGCAAAGTCTTTTCCAGATCTCCTAGCATTGCATGTCAAGCAGTTTGATCAAGAGTAAGAGCTTGTTCCATCAAAAAATGATGTTTCAAAGCCTTGACTAGATTTCCTTACATTTTTTGTCAAAGAGTTAGTTTAAGAATTAGAGTTTCTGCCAACAAAACATTATGTGCAAAAGCCTTTTTCAGATCGTCAAGCGTTTCTTGAACAGCTATTAAATCAAGTATCGGCTTCTGCCAACAAAACATCATGTGCAAAGTCTTTTCCAGACATCCTAGCATTGCTTATCAAGCAGTTAGATCAAGTGTAAGGGCTTCTTCCCACAAAAAATGATGTTTAAAAGCCTTGTCTAGATTTCCTTGTATTTTTTGTCAAACAGTTAGTTTAAGAACTAGAGCTTCTGCCAACAAAACAATATGTGCAAAAGCCTTTTTCAGATCGTCAAGCGTTTCTTAAACAGCTATTACATCAAGTATCGGCTTCTACCAACAAAACATCATGTGCAAAGTCTTTTCCAGACATCCTAGCATGGCTTATAAGGCAGTTAGATCAAGAGTAAGAGCTTCTTCCGACTAAAAATCATGTTTAAAAGCCTTGTCAAGATCTCCTAGCATTGCTAGTCTAGATCTTAGACCAATGTCGGATTCTGCCAGCAAAACATCATGTGCAAAGTCTTTTCCAGATCTCCTAGCATTGCATGTCAAGCAGTTTGATCAAGAGTAAGAGCTTGTTCCATCAAAAAATGATGTTTCAAAGCCTTGACTAGATTTCCTTACATTTTTTGTCAAAGAGTTAGTTTAAGAATTAGAGTTTCTGCCAACAAAACATTATGTGCAAAAGCCTTTTTCAGATCGTCAAGCGTTTCTTGAACAGCTATTAAATCAAGTATCGGCTTCTGCCAACAAAACATCATGTGCAAAGTCTTTTCCAGACATCCTAGCATTGCTTATCAAGCAGTTAGATCAAGTGTAAGGGCTTCTTCCCACAAAAAATGATGTTTAAAAGCCTTGTCTAGATTTCCTTGTATTTTTTGTCAAACAGTTAGTTTAAGAACTAGAGCTTCTGCCAACAAAACAATATGTGCAAAAGCCTTTTTCAGATCGTCAAGCGTTTCTTAAACAGCTATTACATCAAGTATCGGCTTCTGCCAACAAAACATCATGTGCAAAGTCTTTTCCAGACATCCTAGCATGGCTTATAAGGCAGTTAGATCAAGAGTAAGAGCTTCTTCCGACTAAAAATCATGTTTAAAAGCCTTGTCAAGATCTCCTAGCATTGCTAGTCAAGATCTTAGACCAATGTCGGATTCTGCCAGCAAAACATCATGTGCAAAGTCTATTCAAGACCTCCTAGCATTGCATGTCAAGCAGTTTGATCAAGAGTAAGAGCTTGTTCCATCAAAAAATGATGTTTCAAAGCCTTGACTAGATTTCCTTACATTTTTTGTCAAAGAGTTAGTTTAAGAATTAGAGTTTCTGCCAACAAAACATTATGTGCAAAAGCCTTTTTCAGATCGTCAAGCGTTTCTTGAACAGCTATTAAATCAAGTATCGGCTTCTGCCAACAAAACATCATGTGCAAAGTCTTTTCCAGACATCCTAGCATTGCTTATCAAGCAGTTAGATCAAGTGTAAGGGCTTCTTCCCACAAAAAATGATGTTTAAAAGCCTTGTCTAGATTTCCTTGTATTTTTTGTCAAACAGTTAGTTTAAGAACTAGAGCTTCTGCCAACAAAACAATATGTGCAAAAGCCTTTTTCAGATCGTCAAGCGTTTCTTAAACAGCTATTACATCAAGTATCGGCTTCTGCCAACAAAACATCATGTGCAAAGTCTTTTCCAGACATCCTAGCATGGCTTATAAGGCAGTTAGATCAAGAGTAAGAGCTTCTTCCGACTAAAAATCATGTTTAAAAGCCTTGTCAAGATCTCCTAGCATTGCTAGTCAAGATCTTAGACCAATGTCGGATTCTGCCAGCAAAACATCATGTGCAAAGTCTATTCAAGACCTCCTAGCATTGCATGTCAAGCAGTTTGATCAAGAGTAAGAGCTTGTTCCATCAAAAAATGATGTTTCAAAGCCTTGACTAGATTTCCTTACATTTTTTGTCAAAGAGTTAGTTTAAGAATTAGAGTTTCTGCCAACAAAACATTATGTGCAAAAGCCTTTTTCAGATCGTCAAGCGTTTCTTGAACAGCTATTAAATCAAGTATCGGCTTCTGCCAACAAAACATCATGTGCAAAGTCTTTTCCAGACATCCTAGCATTGCTTATCAAGCAGTTAGATCAAGAGTAAGAGCTTCTTCCATCAAAAAATGATGTTTAAAAGCCTTGTCTAGATTTCTTTGTATTTTTTGTCAAACAAATATTTTCAGAGTTAGAGCTTCTGCCAACAAAACATTATTTGCAAAAGCCTTTTTCAGATCGTCAAGCGTTTCTTGAACAGCTATTAGATCAAGTGTCGGCTTCTGCCAACAAAACATCATGTGCAAAGTCTTTTCCAGGCATCCCAGCATAGCTTATCAAGCAGTTAGATCAAGATTAAGAGCTTCTTCCGACAAAAAATCATGTTTAAAAGCCTTGTCCAGATCTCCTAGCATTGCAAGTCAAGATCTTAGACCAAGTGTCGCCTTCTGCCAGCAAAACATCATGTGCAAAGTCTTTTCCAGATCTCCTAGCATTGCATGTCAAGCAGTTTGATCAAGAGTAAGAGCTTGTTCCATCAAAAAATGATGTTTCAAAGCCTTGACTAGATTTCCTTACATTTTTTGTCAAAGAGTTAGTTTAAGAATTAGAGTTTCTGCCAACAAAACATTATGTGCAAAAGCCTTTTTCAGATCGTCAAGCGTTTCTTGAACAGCTATTAAATCAAGTATCGGCTTCTGCCAACAAAACATCATGTGCAAAGTCTTTTCCAGACATCCTAGCATTGCTTATCAAGCAGTTAGATCAAGAGTAAGAGCTTCTTCCGACAAAAAATCATGTTTAAAAGCCTTGTCCAGATCTCCTAGCATTGCAAGTCAAGATCTTAGACCAAGTGTCGCCTTCTGCCAGCAAAACATCATGTGCAAAGTCTTTTCCAGATCTCCTAGCATTGCTTGTAGAGAAGTTAGATCAAGAGTATGAGCTTCTTCCGACTAAAAATCATGTTTAAAAGCCTTGTCAAGATCTCCTAGCATTGCTAGTCAAGATCTTAGACCAATGTCGGCTTCTGCCAGCAAAACATCATGTGCAAAGTCTATTCAAGACCTCCTAGCATTGCTTGTCAAGCAGTTTGATCAAGAGTAAGAGCTTGTTCCAACAAAAAATGATGTTTAAAAGCCTTGACTAGATTTCCTTACATTTTTTGTCAAAGAGTTAGTTTAAGAATTAGAGTTTCTGCCAACAAAACATTATGTGCAAAAGCCTTTTTCAGATCGTCAAGCGTTTCTTGAACAGCTATTAAATCAAGTATCGGCTTCTGCCAACAAAACATCATGTGCAAAGTCTTTTCCAGACATCCTAGCATTGCTTATCAAGCAGTTAGATCAAGAGTAAGAGCTTCTTCCATCAAAAAATGATGTTTAAAAGCCTTGTCTAGATTTCTTTGTATTTTTTGTCAAACAAATAGTTTCAGAGTTAGAGCTTCTGCCAACAAAACATTATTTGCAAAAGCCTTTTTCAGATCGTCAAGCGTTTCTTGAACAGCTATTAGATCAAGTGTCGGCTTCTGCCAACAAAACATCATGTGCAAAGTCTTTTCCAGGCATCTCAGCATTGCTTATCAAGCAGTTAGATCAAGATTAAGAGCTTCTTCCGACAAAAAATCATGTTTAAAAGCCTTGTCCAGATCTCCTAGCATTGCAAGTCAAGATCTTAGACCAAGTGTCGCCTTCTGCCAGCAAAACATCATGTGCAAAGTCTTTTCCAGATCTCCTAGCATTGCATGTCAAGCAGTTTGATCAAGAGTAAGAGCTTGTTCCATCAAAAAATGATGTTTCAAAGCCTTGACTAGATTTCCTTACATTTTTTGTCAAAGAGTTAGTTTAAGAATTAGAGTTTCTGCCAACAAAACATTATGTGCAAAAGCCTTTTTCAGATCGTCAAGCGTTTCTTGAACAGCTATTAAGTCAAGTATCGGCTTCTGCCAACAAAACATCATGTGCAAAGTCTTTTCCAGACATCCTAGCATTGCTTATCAAGCAGTTAGATCAAGATTAAGAGCTTCTTCCGACAAAAAATCATGTTTAAAAGCCTTGTCCAGATCTCCTAGCATTGCAAGTCAAGATCTTAGACCAAGTGTCGCCTTCTGCCAGCAAAACATCATGTGCAAAGTCTTTTCCAGATCTCCTAGCATTGCTTGTAGAGAAGTTAGATCAAGAGTATGAGCTTCTTCCGACTAAAAATCATGTTTAAAAGCCTTGTCAAGATCTCCTAGCATTGCTAGTCAAGATCTTAGACCAATGTCGGCTTCTGCCAGCAAAACATCATGTGCAAAGTCTATTCCAGACATCCTAGCATTGCTTGTCAAGCAGTTTGATCAAGAGTAAGAGCTTGTTCCATCAAAAAATGATGTTTCAAAGCCTTGACTAGATTTCCTTACATTTTTTGTCAAAGAGTTAGTTTAAGAATTAGAGTTTCTGCCAACAAAACATTATGTGCAAAAGCCTTTTTCAGATCGTCAAGCGTTTCTTGAACAGCTATTAAGTCAAGTATCGGCTTCTGCCAACAAAACATCATGTGCAAAGTCTTTTCCAGACATCCTAGCATTGCTTATCAAGCAGTTAGATCAAGATTAAGAGCTTCTTCCGACAAAAAATCATGTTTAAAAGCCTTGTCCAGATCTCCTAGCATTGCAAGTCAAGATCTTAGACCAAGTGTCGCCTTCTGCCAGCAAAACATCATGTGCAAAGTCTTTTCCAGATCTCCTAGCATTGCTTGTAGAGAAGTTAGATCAAGAGTATGAGCTTCTTCCGACTAAAAATCATGTTTAAAAGCCTTGTCAAGATCTCCTAGCATTGCTAGTCAAGATCTTAGACCAATGTCGGCTTCTGCCAGCAAAACATCATGTGCAAAGTCTATTCCAGACATCCTAGCATTGCTTGTCAAGCAGTTTGATCAAGAGTAAGAGCTTGTTCCAACAAAAAATGATGTTTAAAAGCCTTGACTAGCTTTCCTTGCATTTTTTGTCAAACAGTTAGTTTAAGAATTAGAGCTTCTGCCAACAAAACATTATGTGCAAAAAACTTTTTCAGATCGTCAAGCGTTTCTTGAACAGCTATTAAATCAAGTATCGGCTTCTGCCAACAAAACATCATGTGCAAAGTCTTTTCCAGATCTCCTAGCATTGCTTATTAAGCAGTTAGATCAAGAGTAAGAGCTTCTTCCGACTAAAAATCATGTTTAGAAGCCTTGTTCAGATCTCCTAGCATTGCTTGTCAAGAACCTAGACCAATGTCGGCTTCTGCCAGCAAAACATCATGTGCAAAGTCTTTTCCAGACATCCTAGCATGGCTTATCAAGCAGTTAGATCAAAAGTAAGAGCTTCTTCCGACTAAAAATCATGTTTAAAAGCCTTGTCAAGATCTCCTAGAATTGCTAGTCAAGATCTTAGACCAATGTCGGATTCTGCCAGCAAAACATCATGTGCAAAGTCTATTCCAGACCTCCTAGCATTGCTTTTCAAGCAGTTTGATCAAGAGTAAGAGCTTGTTCCAACAAAAAATGATGTTAAAAAGCCTTGACTAGATTTCCTTGCATTTTTTGTCAAACAGTTAGTTTCAGAGTTTGAGCTTCTGCCAACAAAACATTATTTGCAAAAGCCTTTCTCAGATCGTCAAGCGTTTCTTGAACAGCTATTAAATCAAGTATCGGCTTCTGCCAACAAAACATCATGTGCAAAGTCTTTTCCAGACATCCTAGCATGGCTTATCAAGCAGTTAGATCAAGAGTAAGAGCTTCTTCCATCAAAAAATGATGTTTAAAAGCCTTGTCTAGATTTCCTTGTATTTTTTGTCAAACAAATAGTTTCAGAGTTAGAGCTTCTGCCAACAAAACATTATTTGCAAAAGCCTTTTTCAGATCGTCAAGCGTTTCTTGAACAGCTATTAGATCAAGTGTCGGCTTCTGCCAACAAAACATCATGTGTAAAGTCTTTTCCAGGCATCTCAGCATTGCTTATCAAGTAGTTAGATCAAGATTTAGAGCTTCTTCCGACAAAAAATCATGTTTAAAAGCCTTGTCCAGATCTCCTAGCATTGCAAGTCAAGATCTTAGACCAAGTGTCGCCTTCTGCCAGCAAAACATCATGTGAAAAAGCCTTTTTCAGATAGTCAAGCGTTTCTTGAACAGCTATTAAATCAATTGTCGGCTTCTGCCAACAAAACATCATCTGCAAAGTCTTTTCCAGACCTCCTAGCATTGCTTGTCAAGCAGTTAAATCAAGAGTAAGAGCTTGTTCTAACAAAAAATGATGTTTAAAAGCCTTGACTAGATTTCCTTGCATTTTTTGTCAAACAGTTAGTTTAAGAACTAGAGCTTCTGCCAACAAAACAATATGTGCAAAAGCCTTTTTCAGATCGTCAAGCGTTTCTTGAACAGCTATTAGATCAAGTGTCGGCTTCTGCCAACAAAACATCATGTGCAAAGTCTTTTCCAGGCATCTCAGCATTGCTTATCAAGCAGTTAGATCAAGATTAAGAGCTTCTATCGACAAAAAATCATGTTTAAAAGCCTTGTCCAGATCTCCTAGCATTGCAAGTCAAGATCTTAGACCAAGTGTCGCCTTCTGCCAGCAAAACATCATGTGCAAAGTCTTTTCCAGATCTCCTAGCATTGCTTGTAGAGAAGTTAGATCAAGAGTATGAGCTTCTTCCGACTAAAAATCATGTTTAAAAGCCTTGTCAAGATCTCCTAGCATTGCTAGTCAAGATCTTAGACCAATGTCGGCTTCTGCCAGCAAAACATCATGTGCAAAGTCTATTCCAGACATCCTAGCATTGCTTGTCAAGCAGTTTGATCAAGAGTAAGAGCTTGTTCCAACAAAAAATGATGTTTAAAAGCCTTGACTAGCTTTCCTTGCATTTTTTGTCAAACAGTTAGTTTAAGAATTAGAGCTTCTGCCAACAAAACATTATGTGCAAAAAACTTTTTCAGATCGTCAAGCGTTTCTTGAACAGCTATTAAATCAAGTATCGGCTTCTGCCAACAAAACATCATGTGCAAAGTCTTTTCCAGATCTCCTAGCATTGCTTATTAAGCAGTTAGATCAAGAGTAAGAGCTTCTTCCGACTAAAAATCATGTTTAGAAGCCTTGTTCAGATCTCCTAGCATTGCTAGTCAAGAACCTAGACCAATGTCGGCTTCTGCCAGCAAAACATCATGTGCAAAGTCTTTTCCAGACATCCTAGCATGGCTTATCAAGCAGTTAGATCAAAAGTAAGAGCTTCTTCCGACTAAAAATCATGTTTAAAAGCCTTGTCAAGATCTCCTAGAATTGCTAGTCAAGATCTTAGACCAATGTCGGATTCTGCCAGCAAAACATCATGTGCAAAGTCTATTCCAGACCTCCTAGCATTGCTTGTCGAGCAGTTTGATCAAGAGTAAGAGCTTGTTCCAACAAAAAATGATGTTAAAAAGCCTTGACTAGATTTCCTTGCATTTTTTGTCAAACAGTTAGTTTCAGAGTTTGAGCTTCTGCCAACAAAACATTATTTGCAAAAGCCTTTCTCAGATCGTCAAGCGTTTCTTGAACAGCTATTAAATCAAGTATCGGCTTCTGCCAACAAAACATCATGTGCAAAGTCTTTTCCAGACATCCTAGCATGGCTTATCAAGCAGTTAGATCAAGAGTAAGAGCTTCTTCCATCAAAAAATGATGTTTAAAAGCCTTGTCTAGATTTCCTTGTATTTTTTGTCAAACAAATAGTTTCAGAGTTAGAGCTTCTGCCAACAAAACATTATTTGCAAAAGCCTTTTTCAGATCGTCAAGCGTTTCTTGAACAGCTATTAGATCAAGTGTCGGCTTCTGCCAACAAAACATCATGTGTAAAGTCTTTTCCAGGCATCTCAGCATTGCTTATCAAGTAGTTAGATCAAGATTTAGAGCTTCTTCCGACAAAAAATCATGTTTAAAAGCCTTGTCCAGATCTCCTAGCATTGCAAGTCAAGATCTTAGACCAAGTGTCGCCTTCTGCCAGCAAAACATCATGTGAAAAAGCCTTTTTCAGATAGTCAAGCGTTTCTTGAACAGCTATTAAATCAATTGTCGGCTTCTGCCAACAAAACATCATCTGCAAAGTCTTTTCCAGACCTCCTAGCATTGCTTGTCAAGCAGTTAAATCAAGAGTAAGAGCTTGTTCTAACAAAAAATGATGTTTAAAAGCCTTGACTAGATTTCCTTGCATTTTTTGTGAAGCAGTTAGTTTAAGAGTTAGAGCTTCTGCCAACAAAACATTATGTGCAAAAGCCTTTTTCAGATCGTCAAGCGTTTCTTGAACAGCTATTACATCAAGTGTCGGCTTCTGCCAACAAAACATCATGTGCAAAGTCTTTTCCAGACCTCCTAGCGTTGCTTGTCAAGCAGTTAGATCAAGAGTAAGAGCTTCTTCCGACTAAAAATCATGTTTAGAAGCCTTGTTCAGATCTCCTAGCATTGCTAGTCAAGAACCTAGACCAATGTCGGCTTCTGCCAGCAAAACATCATGTGCAAAGTCTTTTCCAGACATCCTAGCATGGCTTATCAAGCAGTTAGATCAAAAGTAAGAGCTTCTTCCGACTAAAAATCATGTTTAAAAGCCTTGTCAAGATCTCCTAGAATTGCTAGTCAAGATCTTAGACCAATGTCGGATTCTGCCAGCAAAACATCATGTGCAAAGTCTATTCCAGACCTCCTAGCATTGCTTGTCGAGCAGTTTGATCAAGAGTAAGAGCTTGTTCCAACAAAAAATGATGTTAAAAAGCCTTGACTAGATTTCCTTGCATTTTTTGTCAAACAGTTAGTTTCAGAGTTTGAGCTTCTGCCAACAAAACATTATTTGCAAAAGCCTTTCTCAGATCGTCAAGCGTTTCTTGAACAGCTATTAAATCAAGTATCGGCTTCTGCCAACAAAACATCATGTGCAAAGTCTTTTCCAGACATCCTAGCATGGCTTATCAAGCAGTTAGATCAAGAGTAAGAGCTTCTTCCATCAAAAAATGATGTTTAAAAGCCTTGTCTAGATTTCCTTGTATTTTTTGTCAAACAAATAGTTTCAGAGTTAGAGCTTCTGCCAACAAAACATTATTTGCAAAAGCCTTTTTCAGATCGTCAAGCGTTTCTTGAACAGCTATTAGATCAAGTGTCGGCTTCTGCCAACAAAACATCATGTGTAAAGTCTTTTCCAGGCATCTCAGCATTGCTTATCAAGTAGTTAGATCAAGATTTAGAGCTTCTTCCGACAAAAAATCATGTTTAAAAGCCTTGTCCAGATCTCCTAGCATTGCAAGTCAAGATCTTAGACCAAGTGTCGCCTTCTGCCAGCAAAACATCATGTGAAAAAGCCTTTTTCAGATAGTCAAGCGTTTCTTGAACAGCTATTAAATCAATTGTCGGCTTCTGCCAACAAAACATCATCTGCAAAGTCTTTTCCAGACCTCCTAGCATTGCTTGTCAAGCAGTTAAATCAAGAGTAAGAGCTTGTTCTAACAAAAAATGATGTTTAAAAGCCTTGACTAGATTTCCTTGCATTTTTTGTGAAGCAGTTAGTTTAAGAGTTAGAGCTTCTGCCAACAAAACATTATGTGCAAAAGCCTTTTTAAGATCGTCAAGCGTTTCTTGAACAGCTATTACATCAAGTGTCGGCTTCTGCCAACAAAACATCATGTGCAAAGTCTTTTCCAGACCTCCTAGCGTTGCTTGTCAAGCAGTTAGATCAAGAGTAAGAGCTTCTTCCAACAAAAAATGATGTTTAAAAGCCTTGACTAGATTTCCTTGCATTTTTTGTCAAGCAGTTAGTTTAAGAATTAGAGCTTCTGCCAACAAAACAATATGTGCAAAAGCCTTTTTCAGATCGTCAAGCGTTTCTTAAACAGCTTTTACATCAAGTGTCGGCTTCTGCCAACAAAACATCATGTGCAAAGTCTTTTCCAGACATCCTAGCATGGCTTATCAAGCAGTTAGATCAAGAGTAACGCTTCTTCCGACTAAAAATCATGTTTAAAAGCCTTGTCCAGATCTCCTAGCATTGCTAGTCAAGATCTTAGACCAATGTCGGCTTCTGCCAGCAAAACATCATGTGCAAAGTCTTTTCCAGACCTTCTAGCATTGCTTGTCAAGCCGTTAGATCAAGTGTAAGAGCTTCTTCCAACAAAAAATGATGTTTAAAAACCCTGTCTAGATATCCTTGTATTTTTTGTCAAACAAATAGTTTCAGAGTTAGAGCTTCTGCCAACAAAACATTATTTGCAAAAGCCTTTTTCAGATCGTCAAGCGTTTCTTGAACAGCTATTAGATCAAGTGTCGGCTTCTGCCAACAAAACATCATGTGCAAAGTCTTTCCCAGGAATCTTAGCATTGCTTGTCAAGCTGTTAGATCAAGTGTAAGGGCTTCTTCCAACAAAAAATGATGTTTAAAAGCCTTGTCTAGATTTCCTTGTATTTTTTGTCAAACAGTTAGTTTAAGAACTAGAGCCTCTGCCAACAAAACATTATTTTCAAAAGCCTTTTTCAGATCGTCAAGCGTTTCTTGAACAGCTATTAGATCAAGTGTCGGCTTCTGCCAACAAAACATCATGTGCAAAGTCTTTTCCAGGGATCCCAGCATTGCTTATCAAGCAGTAAGATCAAGATTAAGAGCTTCTTCCGACAAAAAATCATGTTTAAAAGCCTTGTCTAGATCTCCTAGCATTGCAAGTCAAGATCTTAGACCAAGTTTCGCCTTCTGCCAGCAAAACATCATGTGCAAAGTCTTTTCCAGATCTCCTAGCATTGCTTATCAAGCAGTTAGATCAAGAGTAAGAGCTTCTTCCGACTAAAAATCATGTTTAGAAGCCTTGTTCAGATCTCCTAGCATTGCTAGTCAAGATCTTAGACCAATGTCGGCTTCTGCCAGCAAAACATCATGTGCAAAGTCTTTTCCAGACCTCCTTGCATTGCTTGTCAAGCCGTTAGATCAAGTGTAAGAGCTTCTTCCAACAAAAAATGATGTTTAAAAGCCTTGTCTAGATATCCTTGTATTTTTTGTCAAACAAATAGTTTCAGAGTTAGAGCTTCTGCCAACAAAACATTATTTGCAAAAGCCTTTTTCAGATCGTCAAGCGTTTCTTGAACAGCTATTAGATCAAGTGTCGGCTTCTGCCAACAAAACATCATGTGCAAAGTCTTTTCCAGGAATCTTAGCATTGCTTGTCAAGCTGTTAGATCAAGTGTAAGGGCTTCTTCCAACAAAAAATGATGTTTAAAAGCCTTGTCTAGATTTCCTTGTATTTTTTGTCAAACAGTTAGTTTAAGAACTAGAGCCTCTGCCAACAAAACATTATTTTCAAAAGCCTTTTTCAGATCGTCAAGCGTTTCTTGAACAGCTATTAGATCAAGTGTCGGCTTCTGCCAACAAAACATCATGTGCAAAGTCTTTTCCAGGGATCCCAGCATTGCTTATCAAGCAGTTAGATCAAGATTAAGAGCTTCTTCCGACAAAAAATCATGTTTAAAAGCCTTGTCCAGATCTCCTAGCATTGCAAGTAAAGATCTTAGACCAAGTGTCGCCTTCTGCCAGCAAAACATCATGTGCAAAGTCTTTTCCAGATCTCCTAGCATTGCTTATCAAGCAGTTAGATCAAGAGTAAGAGCTTCTTCCGACTAAAAGTCATGTTTAGAAGCCTTGTTCAGATCTCCTAGCATTGCTAGTCAAGATCTTAGACCAATGTCGGCTTCTGCCAGCAGAACATCATGTGCAAAGTCTTTTCCAGACCTCCTAGCATTGCTTGTCAAGCAGTTAGATCAAGAGTAAGAGCTTCTTCCAACAAAAAATGATGTTTTAAAGCCTTGACTAGATTTCCTTGCATTTTTTGTCAAGCAGTTAGTTTAAGAATTAGAGCTTCTGCCAACAAAACAATATGTGCAAAAGCCTTTTTCAGATCGTCAAGCGTTTCTTAAACAGCAATTACATCAAGTGTCGGCTTCTGCCAACAAAACATCATGTGCAAAGTCTTTTCCAGACATCCTAGCATGGCTTATCAAGCAGTTAGATCAAGAGTAACGCTTTTTCCGACTAAAAATCATGTTTAAAAGCCTTGTCCAGATCTCCTAGCATTGCTAGTCAAGATCTTAGACCAATGTCGGCTTCTGCCAGCAAAACATCATGTGCAAAGTCTTTTCCAGACCTCCTAGCATTGCTTGTCAAGCAGTTAGATCAAGAGTAAGAGCTTCTTCCAACAAAAAATGATGTTTTAAAGCCTTGACTAGATTTCCTTGCATTTTTTGTCAAGCAGTTAGTTTAAGAATTAGAGCTTCTGCCAACAAAACAATATGTGCAAAAGCCTTTTTCAGATCGTCAAGCGTTTCTTAAACAGCAATTACATCAAGTGTCGGCTTCTGCCAACAAAACATCATGTGCAAAGTCTTTTCCAGACATCCTAGCATGGCTTATCAAGCAGTTAGATCAAGAGTAACGCTTTTTCCGACTAAAAATCATGTTTAAAAGCCTTGTCCAGATCTCCTAGCATTGCTAGTCAAGATCTTAGACCAATGTCGGCTTCTGCCAGCAAAACATCATGTGCAAAGTCTTTTCCAGACCTCCTAGCATTGCTTGTCAAGCCGTTAGATCAAGTGTAAGAGCTTCTTCCAACAAAAAATGATGTTTTAAAGCCTTGTCTAGATTTCCTTGTATTTTTTGTCAAACAAATAGTTTCAGAGTTAGAGCTTCTGCCAACAAAACATTATTTGCAAAAGCCTTTTTCAGATCGTCAAGCGTTTCTTGAACAGCTATTAGATCAAGTGTCGGCTTCTGCCAACAAAACATCATGTGCAAAGTCTTTTTCAGGAATCCCAGCATTGCTTGTCAAGCTGTTAGATCAAGTGTAAGGGCTTCTTCCCACAAAAAATGATGTTTAAAAGCCTAGTCTAGATTTCCTTGTATTTTTTGTCAAACAGTTAGTTTTAGAACTAGAGCTTCTGCTAACAAAACATTATTTTCAAAAGCCTTTTTCAGATCGTCAAGCGTTTCTTGAACAGCTATTAGATCAAGTGTCGGCTTCTGCCAACAATACATCATGTGCAAAGTCTTTTCCAGGGATCCCAGCATTGCTTATCAAGCAGTTAGATCAAGATTAAGAGCTTCTTCCGACAAAAAATCATGTTTAAAAGCCTTTTCCAGATCTCCTAGCATTGCAAGTCAAGATCTTAGACCAAGTGTCGCCTTCTGCCAGCAAAACATCATGTGCAAAGTCTTTTCCAGATCTCCTAGCATTGCTTATCAAGCAGTTAGATCAAGAGTAAGAGCTTCTTCCGACTAAAAATCATGTTTAGAAGCCTTGTTCAGATCTCCAAGCATTGCTAGTCGAGATCTTAGACCAATGTCGGCTTCTGCCAGCAAAACATCATGTGCAAAGTCTTTTCCAGACCTCCTAGCATTGCTTGTCAAGCAGTTAGATCAAGAGTAAGAGCTTCTTCCAACAAAAAATGATGTTTAAAAGCCTTGACTAGATTTCCTTGCATTTTTTGTCAAGCAGTTAGTTTAAGAATTAGAGCTTCTGCCAACAAAACAATATGTGCAAAAGCCTTTTTCAGATCGTCAAGCGTTTCTTAAACAGCTATTTCGTCAAGTATCGGCTTCTGCCAACAAAACATCATGTGCAAAGTCTTTTCCAGACATCCTAGCATGGCTTATCAAGCAGTTAGATCAAGAGTAACGCTTTTTCCGACTAAAAATCATGTTTAAAAGCCTTGTCAAAATCTCCTAGCATTGCTAGTCAAGATCTTAGACCAATGTCGGCTTCTGTCAGCAAGACATCATGTGCAAAGTCTTTTCCAGACCTCCTAGCATTGCTTGTCAAGCAGTTAGATCAAGAGTAAGAGCTTCTTCCAACAAAAAATGATGTTTTAAAGCCTTGACTAGATTTCCTTGCATTTTTTGTCAAACAGTTAGTTTAAGAATTAAACTTCTGCCAACAAAACATTATGTGCAAAAGCCTTTTTCAGATCGTCAAGCGTTTCTTGAACAGCTATTAAATCAAGTATCGGCTTCTGCCAACAAGACATCATGTGCAAAGTCTTTTCCAGACATCCTAGCATTGCTTATCAAGCAGTTAGATCAAGAGTAAGAGCTTCTTCCGACTAAAAATCATGTTTAGAAGCCTTGTCCAGATCTCCTAGCATTGCTAGTCAAGATCTTAGACCAATGTCGGCTTCTGCCAGCAAAACATCATGTGCAAAGTCTTTTACAGACCTCCTAGCATTGCTTGTCAAGCCGTTAGATCAAGTGTAAGAGCTTCTTCCAACAAAAAATGATGTTTAAAAGCCTTGTCTAGGTTTCCTTGTATTTTTTGTCAAACAAATAGTTTCAGAGTTAGAGCTTCTGCCAACAAAACATTATTTGCAAAAGCCTTTTTCAGATCGTCAAGCGTTTCTTGAACAGCTATTAGATCAAGTGTCGGCTTCTGCCAACAAAACATCATGTGCAAAGTCTTTTCCAGGAATCCTAGCATTGCTTATCAAGCTGTTAGATCAAGTGTAAGGGCTTCTTCCAACAAAAAATGATGTTTAAAAGCCTTGTCTAGATTTCCTTGTATTTTTTGTCAAACAGTTAGTTTAAGAATTAGAGCTTCTGCCAACAAAACAATATGTGCAAAAGCCTTTTTCAGATCGTCAAGCGTTTCTTAAACAGCTATTACATCAAGTGTCGGCTTCTGCCAACAAAACATCATGTGCAAAGTCTTTTCCAGACATCCTAGCATGGCTTATCAAGCAGTTAGATCAAGAGTAACGCTTTTTCCGACTAAAAATCATGTTTAAAAGCCTTGTCCAGATCTCCTATTATTGCTAGTCAAGATCTTAGACCAATGTCGGCTTCTGCCAGCAAAACATCATGTGCAAAATCTTTTCAAGACCTCCTAGCATTGCTTGTCAAGCCGTTAGATCAAGTGTCGGCTTCTGCCAACAAAACATCATGTGCAAAGTTTTTTCCAGGAATCCTAGCATTGCTTATCAAGCTGTTAGATCAAGTGTAAGGGCTTCTTCCAACAAAAAATGATGTTTAGAAGCCTTGTCTAGATTTCCCTGTATTTTTTGTCAAACAGTTAGTTTAAGAACTAGAGCTTCTGCCAACAAAACATTATTTTCAAAAGCCTTTTTCAGATCGTCAAGCGTTTCTTGAACAGCTATTAGATCAAGTGTCGGCTTCTGCCAACAAAACATCATGTGCAAAGTCTTTTCCAGGGATCCCAGCATAGCTTATCAAGCAGTTAGATCAAGATTAAGAGCTTCTTCCGACAAAAAATCATGTTTAAAAGCCTTTTCCAGATCTCCTAGCATTGCAAGTCAAGATCTTAGACCAAGTGTCGCCTTCTGCCAGCAAAACATCATGTGCAAAGTCTTTTCCAGATCTCCTAGCATTGCTTATCAAGCAGTTAGATCAAGAGTAAGAGCTTCTTCCGACTAAAAATCATGTTTAGAAGCCTTGTCCAGATCTCCTTGCAATGCTAGTCAAGATCTTAGACCAATGTCGGCTTCAGCCAGCATAACATCATGTGCAAAGTCTTTTACAGACCTCCTAGCATTGCTTGTCAAGCCGTTAGATCAAGTGTAAGAGCTTCTTCCAACAAAAAATGATGTTTAAAAGCCTTGTCTAGATTTCCTTGTATTTTTTGTCAAACAGTTAGTTTAAGAACTAGAGCTTCTGCCAACAAAACATTATTTTCAAAAGCCTTTTTCAGATCGTCAAGCGTTTCTTGAACAGCTATTAGATCAAGTGTCGGCTTCTTCCAACAAAAAATGATGTTTAAAAGCCTTGTCTAGATTTCCTTGTATTTTTTGTCAAACAAATAGTTTCAGAGTTAGAGCTTCTGCCAACAAAACATTATTTGCAAAAGCCTTTTTCAGATCGTCAAGCGTTTCTTGAACAGCTATTAGATCAAGTGTCGGCTTCTGCCAACAAAACATCATGTGCAAAGTCTTTTCCAGGAATCCTAGCATTGCTTATCAAGCTGTTAGATCAAGTGTAAGGGCTTCTTCCAACAAAAAATGATGTTTAAAAGCCTTGTCTAGATTTCCTTGTATTTTTTGTCAAACAGTTAGTTTAAGAACTAGAGCTTCTGCCAACAAAACATTATTTTCAAAAGCCATTTTCAGATCGTCAAGCGTTTCTTGAACAGCTATTAGATCAAGTGTCGGCTTCTTCCAACAAAAAATGATGTTTAAAAGCCTTGTCTAGATTTCCTTGTATTTTTTGTCAAACAGTTAGTTTAAGAACTAGAGCTTCTGCCAACAAAACATTATTTTCAAAAGCCTTTTTCAGATCGTCAAGCGTTTCTTGAACAGCTATTAGATCAAGTGTCGGCTTCTGCCAACAAAACATCATGTGCAAAGTCTTTTCCAGGGATCCCAGCATTGCTTATCAAGCAGTTAGATCAAGATTAAGAGCTTCTTCCGACAAAAAATCATATTTAAAAGCCTTTTCCAGATCTCCTAGCATTGCAAGTCAAGATCTTAGACCAAGTGTCGCTTTCTGCCAGCAAAACATCATGTGCAAAGTCTTTTCCAGATCTCCTAGCATTGCTTATCAAGCAGTTAGATCAAGAGTAAGAGCTTCTTCCGACTAAAAATCATGTTTAGAAGCCTTGTCCAGATCTCCTAGCATTGCTAGTCAAGATCTTAGACCAATGTCGGCTTCTGCCAGCATAACATCATGTGCAAAGTCTTTTACAGACCTCCTAGCATTGCTTGTCAAGCCGTTAGATCAAGTGTAAGAGCTTCTTCCAACAAAAAATGATGTTTAAAAGCCTTGTCTAGATTTCCTTGTATTTTTTGTCAAACAAATAGTTTCAGAGTTAGAGCTTCTGCCAACAAAACATTATTTGCAAAAGCCTTTTTCAGATCGTCAAGCGTTTCTTGAACAGCTATTAGATCAAGTGTCGGCTTCTGCCAACAAAACATCATGTGCAAAGTCTTTTCCAGGAATCCTAGCATTGCTTATCAAGCTGTTAGATCAAGTGTAAGGGCTTCTTCCAACAAAAAATGATGTTTAAAAGCCTTGTCTAGATTTCCTTGTATTTTTTGTCAAACAGTTAGTTTAAGAACTAGAGCTTCTGCCAACAAAACATTATTTTCAAAAGCCTTTTTCAGATCGTCAAGCGTTTCTTGAACAGCTATTAGATCAAGTGTCGGCTTCTGCCAACAAAACATCATGTGCAAAGTCTTTTCCAGGGATCCCAGCATTGCTTATCAAGCAGTTAGATCAAGATTAAGAGCTTCTTCCGACAAAAAATCATGTTTAAAAGCCTTTTCCAGATCTCCTAGCATTGCAAGTCAAGATCTTAGACCAAGTGTCGCCTTCTGCCAGCAAAACATCATGTGCAAAGTCTTTTCCAGATCTCCTAGCATTGCTTATCAAGCAGTTAGATCAAGAGTAAGAGCTTCTTCCGACTAAAAATCATGTTTAGAAGCCTTGTCCAGATCTCCTAGCATTGCTAGTCAAGATCTTAGACCAATGTCGGCTTCTGCCAGCAAAACATCATGTGCAAAGTCTTTTACAGACCTCCTAGCATTGCTTGTCAAGCCGTTAGATCAAGTGTAAGAGCTTCTTCCAACAAAAAATGATGTTTAAAAGCCTTGTCTAGATTTCCTTGTATTTTTTGTCAAACAAATAGTTTCAGAGTTAGAGCTTCTGCCAACAAAACATTATTTGCAAAAGCCTTTTTCAGATCGTCAAGCGTTTCTTGAACAGCTATTAGATCAAGTGTCGGCTTCTGCCAGCAAAACATCATGTGCAAAGTCTTTTCCAGGAATCCTAGCATTGCTTATCAAGCTGTTAGATCAAGTGTAAGGGCTTCTTCCAACAAAAAATGATGTTTAAAAGCCTTGTCTAGATTTCCTTGTATTTTTTGTCAAACAGTTAGTTTAAGAACTAGAGCTTCTGCCAACAAAACATTATTTTCAAAAGCCTTTTTCAGATCGTCAAGCGTTTCTTGAACAGCTATTAGATCAAGTGTCGGCTTCTGCCAACAAAACATCATGTGCAAAGTCTTTTCCAGGGATCCCAGCATTGCTTATCAAGCAGTTAGATCAAGATTAAGAGCTTCTTCCGACAAAAAATCATGTTTAAAAGCCTTTTCCAGATCTCCTAGCATTGCAAGTCAAGATCTTAGACCAAGTGTCGCCTTCTGCCAGCAAAACATCATGTGCAAAGTCTTTTCCAGATCTCCTAGCATTGCTTATCAAGCAGTTAGATCAAGAGTAAGAGCTTCTTCCGACTAAAAATCATGTTTAGAAGCCTTGTCCAGATCTCCTAGCATTGCTAGTCAAGATCTTAGACCAATGTCGGCTTCTGCCAGCATAACATCATGTGCAAAGTCTTTTACAGACCTCCTAGCATTGCTTGTCAAGCCGTTAGATCAAGTGTTAGAGCTTCTTCCAACAAAAAATGATGTTTAAAAGCCTTGTCTAGATTTCCTTGTATTTTTTGTCAAACAAATAGTTTCAGAGTTAGAGCTTCTGCCAACAAAACATTATTTGCAAAAGCCTTTTTCAGATCGTCAAGCGTTTCTTGAACAGCTATTAGATCAAGTGTCGGCTTCTGCCAACAAAACATCATGTGCAAAGTCTTTTCCAGGAATCCTAGCATTGCTTATCAAGCAGTTAGATCAAGAGTAAGAGCTTCTTCCGACTAAAAATCATGTTTACAAGCCTTGTCCAGATCTCCTAGCATTGCTAGTCAAGATCTTAGACCAATGTCGGCTTCTGCCAGCAAAACATCATGTGCAAAGTCTTTTACAGACCTCCTAGCATTGCTTGTCAAGCCGTTAGATCAAGTGTAAGAGCTTCTTCCAACAAAAAATGATGTTTAAAAGCCTTGTCTAGATTTCCTTGTATTTTTTGTCAAACAAATAGTTTCAGAGTTAGAGCTTCTGCCAACAAAACATTATTTGCAAAAGCCTTTTTCAGATCGTCAAGCGTTTCTTGAACAGCTATTAGATCAAGTGTCGGCTTCTGCCAGCAAAACATCATGTGCAAAGTCTTTTCCAGGAATCCTAGCATTGCTTATCAAGCTGTTAGATCAAGTGTAAGGGCTTCTTCCAACAAAAAATGATGTTTAAAAGCCTTGTCTAGATTTCCTTGTATTTTTTGTCAAACAGTTAGTTTAAGAACTAGAGCTTCTGCCAACAAAACATTATTTTCAAAAGCCTTTTTCAGATCGTCAAGCGTTTCTTGAACAGCTATTAGATCAAGTGTCGGCTTCTGCCAACAAAACATCATGTGCAAAGTCTTTTCCAGGGATCCCAGCATAGCTTATCAAGCAGTTAGATCAAGATTAAGAGCTTCTTTCGACAAAAAATCATGTTTAAAAGCCTTTTCCAGATCTCCTAGCATTGCAAGTCAAGATCTTAGACCAAGTGTCGCCTTCTGCCAGCAAAACATCATGTGCAAAGTCTTTTCCAGATCTCCTAGCATTGCTTATCAAGCAGTTAGATCAAGAGTAAGAGCTTCTTCCGACTAAAAATCATGTTTACAAGCCTTGTCCAGATCTCCTAGCATTGCTAGTCAAGATCTTAGACCAATGTCGGCTTCTGCCAGCAAAACATCATGTGCAAAGTCTTTTACAGACCTCCTAGCATTGCTTGTCAAGCCGTTAGATCAAGTGTAAGAGCTTCTTCCAACAAAAAATGATGTTTAAAAGCCTTGTCTAGATTTCCTTGTATTTTTTGTCAAACAAATAGTTTCAGAGTTAGAGCTTCTGCCAACAAAACATTATTTGCAAAAGCCTTTTTCAGATCGTCAAGCGTTTCTTGAACAGCTATTAGATCAAGTGTCGGCTTCTGCCAGCAAAACATCATGTGCAAAGTCTTTTCCAGGAATCCTAGCATTGCTTATCAAGCTGTTAGATCAAGTGTAAGGGCTTCTTCCAACAAAAAATGATGTTTAAAAGCCTTGTCTAGATTTCCTTGTATTTTTTGTCAAACAGTTAGTTTAAGAACTAGAGCTTCTGCCAACAAAACATTATTTTCAAAAGCCTTTTTCAGATCGTCAAGCGTTTCTTGAACAGCTATTAGATCAATTGTCGGCTTCTGCCAACAAAACATCATGTGCAAAGTCTTTTCCAGGGATCCCAGCATTGCTTATCAAGCAGTTAGATCAAGATTAAGAGCTTCTTCCGTCAAAAAATCATGTTTAAAAGCCTTTTCCAGATCTCCTAGCATTGCAAGTCAAGATCTTAGACCAAGTGTCGCCTTCTGCCAGCAAAAGATCATGTGCAAAGTCTTTTCCAGATCTCCTAGCATTGCTTATCAAGCAGTTAGATCAAGAGTAAGAGCTTGTTCCGACTAAAAATCATGTTTAGAAGCCTTGTCCAGATCTCATAGCATTGCTAGTCAAGATCTTAGACCAATGTCGGCTTCTGCCAGCAAAACATCATATGCAAAGTCTTTTACAGACCTCCTAGCATTGCTTGTCAAGCCGTTAGATCAAGTGTAAGAGCTTCTTCCAACAAAAAATGATGTTTAAAAGCCTTGTCTAGATTTCCTTGTATTTTTTGTCAAACAAATAGTTTCAGAGTTAGAGCTTCTGCCAACAAAACATTATTTGCAAATGCCTTTTTCAGATCGTCAAGCGTTTCTTGAACAGCTATTAGATCAAGTGTCGGCTTCTGCCAACAAAACATCATGTGCAAAGTCTTTTCCAGGAATCCTAGCATTGCTTATCAGGCTGTTAGATCAAGTGTAAGGGCTTCTTCCAACAAAAAATGATGTTTAAAAGCCTTGTCTTGATTTCCTTGTATTTTTTGTCAAACAAATAGTTTCAGAGTTAGAGCTTCTGCCAACAAAACATTATTTGCAAAAGCCTTTTTCAGATCGTCAAGCGTTTCTTGAACAGCTATTAGATCAAGTGTCGGCTTCTGCCAGCAAAACATCATGTGCAAAGTCTTTTACAGACCTCCTAGCATTGCTTGTCAAGCCGTTAGATCAAGTGTAACAGCTTCTTCCAACAAAAAATGATGTTTAAAAGCCTTGTCTAGATTTCCTTGTATTTTTTGTCAAACAAATAGTTTCAGAGTTAGAGCTTCTGCCAACAAAACATTATTTGCAAAAGCCTTTTTCAGATCGTCAAGCGTTTCTTGAACAGCTATTAGATCAAGTGTCGGCTTCTGCCAGCAAAACATCATGTGCAAAGTCTTTTCCAGGAATCCTAGCATTGCTTATCAAGCTGTTAGATCAAGTGTAAGGGCTTCTTTCAACAAAAAATGATGTTTAAAAGCCTTGTCTAGATTTCCTTGTATTTTTTGTCAAACAGTTAGTTTAAGAACTAGAGCTTCTGCCAACAAAACATTATTTTCAAAAGCCTTTTTCAGATCGTCAAGCGTTTCTTGAACAGCTATTAGATCAATTGTCGGCTTCTGCCAACAAAACATCATGTGCAAAGTCTTTTCCAGGGATCCCAGCATTGCTTATCAAGCAGTTAGATCAAGATTAAGAGCTTCTTCCGACAAAAAATCATGTTTAAAAGCCTTTTCCAGATCTCCTAGCATTGCAAGTCAAGATCTTAGACCAAGTGTCGCCTTCTGCCAGCAAAACATCATGTGCAAAGTCTTTTCCAGATCTCCTAGCATTGCTTATTAAGCAGTTAGATCAAGAGTAAGAGCTTCTTCCGACTAAAAATCATGTTTAGAAGCCTTGTCCAGATCTCATAGCATTGCTAGTCAAGATCTTAGACCAATGTCGGCTTCTGCCAGCAAAACATCATATGCAAAGTCTTTTACAGACCTCCTAGCATTGCTTGTCAAGCCGTTAGATCAAGTGTAAGAGCTTCTTCCAACAAAAAATGATGTTTAAAAGCCTTGTCTAGATTTCCTTGTATTTTTTGTCAAACAAATAGTTTCAGAGTTAGAGCTTCTGCCAACAAAACATTATTTGCAAATGCCTTTTTCAGATCGTCAAGCGTTTCTTGAACAGCTATTAGATCAAGTGTCGGCTTCTGCCAACAAAACATCATGTGCAAAGTCTTTTCCAGGAATCCTAGCATTGCTTATCAAGCTGTTAGATCAAGTGTAAGGGCTTCTTCCAACAAAAAATGATGTTTAAAAGCCTTGTCTAGATTTCCTTGTATTTTTTGTCAAACAAATAGTTTCAGAGTTAGAGCTTCTGCCAACAAAACATTATTTGCAAAAGCCTTTTTCAGATCGTCAAGCGTTTCTTGAACAGCTATTAGATCAAGTGTCGGCTTCTGCCAACAAAACATCATGTGCAAAGTCTTTTCCAGGAATCCTAGCATTGCTTATCAAGCTGTTAGATCAAGTGTAAGGGCTTCTTCCAACAAAAAATGATGTTTAAAAGCCTTGTCTAGATTTCCTTGTATTTTTTGTCAAACAAATAGTTTAAGTACTAGAGCTTCTGCCAACAAAACATTATTTTCAAAAGCCTTTTTCAGATCGTCAAGCGTTTCTTGAACAGCTATTAGATCAAGTGTCGGCTTCTGCCAACAAAACATCATGTGCAAAGTCTTTTCCAGGGATCCCAGCATTGCTTATCAAGCAGTTAGATCAAGATTAAGAGCTTCTTCCGACAAAAAATCATGTTTAAAAGCCTTGTCCAGATCTCCTAGCATTGCAAGTCAAGATCTTAGACCAAGTGTCGACTTCTACCAGCAAAACATCATGTGTAAAGTCTTTTCCAGATCTCCTAGCATTGCTTATCAAGCAGTTAGATCAAGTGTTAGAGCTTCTTCCGACTAAAAATCATGTTTAGAAGCCTTGTTCAGATCTCCTTGCATGGCTAGTCAAGATCTTAGACCAATGTCGGCTTCTGCCAGCAAAACATTATGTGCAAAGTCTTTTCCAGACCTCCTAGCATTGCTTGTCAAGCAGTTAGATCAACAGTAAGAGCTTCTTCCAACAAAAAATGATGTTTAAAAGCCTTGACTCGATTTCCTTGCATTTATTGTCAAGCAGTTAGTTTAAGAATTAGAGCTTCTGCCAACAAAACAATATGTGCAAAAGCCTTTTTCAGATCGTCAAGCGTTTATTAAACAGCTATTACGTCAAGTGTCGGCTTCTGCCAACAAAACATCATGTGCAAAGTCTTTTCCAGACATCCTAGCATGGCTTATCATGCAGTTAGATCAAGAGTAACGCTTTTTCCGACTAAAAATCATGTTTAAAAGCCTTGTCAAAATCTCCTAGCATTGCTAGTCAAGATCTTAGACCAATGTCGGCTTCTGTCAGCAAAACATCATGTGCAAAGTCTATTCCAGACCTCCTAGCATTGCTTGTCAAGCAGTTTGATCAAGAGTAAGAGCTTGTTCCAACAAAAAATGATGTTTAAAAGCCTTGTCTAGATTTCCTTGTATTTTTTGTCAAACAAATAGTTTCAGAGTTAGAGCTTCTGCCAACAAAACATTATTTGCAAAACCCTTTTTCAGATCGTCAAGCGTTTCTTGAACAGCTATTAAATCAAGTGTCGGCTTCTGCCAACAAAACATCAAATGCAAAGTCTTTTCCAGACATCCTAGCATGGCTTATCAAGCAGTTAGATCAAGAGTAACGCTTTTTTCGACTAAAAATCATGTTTAAAAGCCTTGTCAAAATCTCCTAGCATTGCTAGTCAAGATCTTAGACCAATGTCGGCTTCTGTCAGCAAAACATCATGTGCAAAGTCTATTCCAGACCTCCTAGCATTGCTTGTCAAGCAGTTTGATCAAGAGTAAGAGCTTGTTCCAACAAAAAATGATGTTTAAAAGCCTTGTCTAGATTTCCTTGTATTTTTTGTCAAACAAATAGTTTCAGAGTTAGAGCTTCTGCCAACAAAACATTATTTGCAAAAGCCTTTTTCAGATCGTCAAGCGTTTCTTGAACAGCTATTAGATCAAGTGTCGGCTTCTGCCAACAAAACATCATGTGCAAAGTCTATTCCAGACATCCTAGCATGGCTTATCAAGCAGTTAGATCAAGAGTAACGCTTTTTCCGACTAAAAATCATGTTTAAAAGCCTTGTCAAAATCTCCTAGCATTGCTAGTCAAGATCTTAGACCAATGTCGGCTTCTGTCAGCAAAACATCATGTGCAAAGTCTATTCCAGACCTCCTAGCATTGCTTATCAAGCAGTTAGATCAAGAGTAAGAGCTTCTTCCATCAAAAAATGATGTTTAAAAGCCTTGTCTAGATTTCCTTGTATTTTTTGTCAAACAAATAGTTTCAGAGTTAGAGCTTCTGCCAACAAAACATTATTTGCAAAAGCCTTTTTCAGATCGTCAAGCGTTTCTTGAACAGCTATTAAATCAAGTATCGGCTTCTGCCAACAAAACATCATGTGCAAAGTCTTTTCCAGACGTCCTAGCATTGCTTATCAAGCAGTTAGATAAAGAGTAAGAGCTTCTTCCATCAAAAAATGATGTTTAAAAGCCTTGTCTAGATTTCCTTGTATTTTTTGTCAAACAAATAGTTTCAGAGTTAGAGCTTCTGCCAACAAAACATTATTTGCAAAAGCCTTTTTCAGATCGTCAAGCGTTTCTTGAACAGCTAATAGATCAAGTGTCGGCTTCTGCCAACAAAACATCATGTGCAAAGTCTATTCCAGACCTCCTAGCATTGCTTGTCAAGCAGTTTGATCAAGAGTAAGAGCTTGTTTCAACAAAAAATGATGTTTTAAAGCCTTGACTAGATTTCCTTGCATTTTTTGTCAAGCATTTAGTTAAAGAATTAGAGCTTCTGCCAACAAAACATTATGTGCAAAAGCCTTTTTCAGATCGTCAAGGGTTTCTTGAACAGCTATTAAATCAAGTATCGGCTTCTGCCAGCAAAACATCATGTGCAAAGTCTTTTCCAGACATCCTAGCATTGCTTATCAAGCAGTTAGATCAAGAGTAAGAGCCTCTTCCATCAAAAAATGATGTTTAAAAGCCTTGTCTAGATTTCCTTATATTTTTGGTCAAACAAATAGTTTCAGAGTTAGAGCTTCTGCCAACAAAACATTATTTGCAAAAGCCTTTTTCAGATCGTCAAGCGTTTCTTGAACAGCTATTAGATCAAGTGTCGGCTTCTGCCAACAAAACATCATGTGCAAAGTCTTTTCCAGGCATCTCAGCATTGCTTATCAAGCAGTTAGATCAAGATTAAGAGCTTCTTCCGACAAAAAATCATGTTTAAAA
This sequence comes from Brachionus asplanchnoidis, assembly GCA_025491095.1. Taxonomy (NCBI): domain Eukaryota; kingdom Metazoa; phylum Rotifera; class Eurotatoria; order Ploima; family Brachionidae; genus Brachionus; species Brachionus asplanchnoidis. Next base: position 80,843 of record JAILYF010000082.1, on the reverse strand, counting down.
GCCTTGTCCAGATCTCCTAGCATTGCTAGTCAAGATCTTAGACCAATGTCGGCTTCTGCCAGCAAAACATCATGAGCAAAGTCTATTCCAGACCTCCTAGTATTGCTTGTCAAGCAGTTTGATCAAGAGTAAGAGCTTGTTCCAACAAAAAATGAGGTTTAAAAGCCTTGACTAGATTTCCTTGCATATTTTGTCAAGCAGTTAGTTTTAGAATTAGAGCTTCTGCCAACGAAACATTATGTGCAAAAGCCTTTTTCAGATCGTCAAGCGTTTCTTGAACTTACTTGAACTTGCTATTAAATCAAGTATCGGCTTCTGCCAACAAAACATCATGTGTAAAGTCTTTTCCAGACATCCTAGCATTGCTTATCAAGCAGTTAGATCAAGAGTAAGAGCTTCTTCCATCAAAAAATGATGTTTAAAAGCCTTGTCTAGATTTCCTTGTATCTTTTGTCAGACAAATAGTTTCAGAGTTAGAGCTTCTGCCAACAAAACATTATTTGCAAAAGCCTTTTTCAGATCGTCAAGCGTTTCTTGAACAGCTATTAGATCAAGTGTCGGCTTCTGCCAACAAAACATCATGTGCAAAGTCTTTTCCAGGCATCTCAGCATTGCTTATCAAGCAGTTAGATCAAGATTAAGAGCTTGTTCAGCATTAAAATCATGTTTAAAAGCCTTGTCCAGATCTCCTAGCATTGCAGGTCAAGATCTTAGACCAAGTGTCGCCTTCTGCCAGCAAAACATCATGTGCAAAGTCTTTTCTAGATCTCCTAGCATTGCTTGTAGAGAAGTTAGATCAAGAGTATGAGCTTCTTCCGACTAAAAATCATGTTTAAAAGCCTTGTCAAGATCTCCGAGCATTGCTAGTCATGATCTTAGACCAATGTCGGCTTCTGCCAGAAAAACATCATTTGCAAAGTCTATCCCAGACCTCCAAGCATTGCTTGTCAAGCAGTTTGATCAAGAGTAAGAGCCTCTTCCATCAAAAAATGATGTTTAAAAGCCTTGACTAGCTTTCCTTGCATTTTTTGTCAAACAGTTAGTTTAAGAATTAGAGCTTCTGCCAACAAAACATTATGTGCAAAAGCCTTTTTCAGATCGTCAAGGGTTTCTTGAACAGCTATTAAATCAAGTATCGGCTTCTGCCAGCAAAACATCATGTGCAAAGTCATTTCCAGACATCCTAGCATTGCTTATCAAGCAGTTAGATCAAGAGTAAGAGCCTCTTCCATCAAAAAATGATGTTTAAAAGCCTTGTCTAGATTTCCTTGTATTTTTTGTCAAACAAATAGTTTCAGAGTTAGAGCTTCTGCCAACAAAACATTATTTGCAAAAGCCTTTTTCAGATCGTCAAGCGTTTCTTGAACAGCTATTAGATCAAGTGTCGGCTTCTGCCGACAAAAATTCATGTGCAAAAGCCTTTTTCAGATCGTCAAGGGTTTCTTGAACAGCTATTAAATCAAGTATCGGCTTCTGCCAGCAAAACATCATGTGCAAAGTCTTTTCCAGATCTCCTAGCATTGCTTGTAGAGAAGTTAGATCAAGAGTATGAGCTTCTTCCAACAAAAAATGATGTTTAAATGCCTTGTCTAGATTTCCTTGCCTTTTTTGTCAAACAGTTAGTTTAAGAAATAGAGCTTCTGCCAACAAAACATTATGTGCAAAAGCCTTTTTCAGATCGTGAAGCGTTTCTTAAACAGCTATTACATCAAGTGTCGGCTTCTGCCAACAAAACATCATGTGCAAAGTCTTTTCCAGACATCCTAGCATTGCTTATCAAGTAGTTAGATCAAGATTTAGAGCTTCTTCCGACAAAAAATCATGTTTAAAAGCCTTGTCCAGATCTCCTAGCATTGCTAGTCAAGATCTTAGACCAATGTCGGCTTCTGCCAGCAAAACATCATGTGCAAAGTCTATCCCAAACCTCCTAGCATTGCTTGTCAAGCAGTTTGATCAAGAGTAAGAGCCTCTTCCATCAAAAAATGATGTTTAAAAGCCTTGTCTAGATTTCCTTGTATTTTTTGTCAAACAAATAGTTTCAAAGTTAGAGCTTCTGCCAACAAAACATTATTTGCAAAAGCCTTTTTCAGATCGTCAAGCGTTTCTTGAACAGCTATTAGATCAAGTGTCGGCTTCTGCCAACAAAACATCATGTGCAAAAGCCTTTTTCAGATCGTCAAGGGTTTCTTGAACAGCTATTAAATCAAGTAACGGCTTCTGCCAGCAAAACATAATGTGCAAAGTCTTATCCAGATCTCCTAGCATTGCTTGTAGAGAAGTTAGATCAAGAGTATGAGCTTCTTCCAACAAAAAATGATGTTTAAATGCCTTGTCTAGATTTCCTTGCCTTTTTTGTCAAACAGTTAGTTTAAGAAATAGAGCTTCTGCCAACAAAACATTATGTGCAAAAGCCTTTTTCAGATCGTGAAGCGTTTCTTAAACAGCTATTACATCAAGTGTCGGCTTCTGCCAACAAAACATCATGTGCAAAGTCTTTTCCAGACATCCTAGCATTGCTTATCAAGCAGTTAGATCAAGAGTAAGAGCTTTTTCCAACAAAAAATGATGTTTAAAAGCCTTGTCTAGATTTCCTTGCATTTTTTGTCAAACAGTAAGTTTAAGAGTTAGAGCTTCTGCCAACAAAACATTATGTGCAAAAGCCTTTTTCAGATCGTCAAGCGTTTCTTGAACAGCTATTACATCAAGTGTCGGCTTCTGCCAACAAAACAGCATGTGCAAAGTCTTTTCCAGACATCCTAGCATTGCTTATCAAGCAGTTAGATCAAGAGTAAGAGCTTCTTCCGACTAAAAATCATGTTTAAAAGCCTTGTCCAGATCTCCAAGCATTGCTAGTCAAGATCTTAGACCAATGTCGGCTTCTGCCAGCAAAACATCATGTGCAAAGTCTTTTCCAGACCTCCTAGCATTGCTTGTCAAGCAGTTAGATCAAGAGTAAAAGCTTGTTCCAACAAAAAATGATGTTTAAAAGCCTTGTCTAGATTTCCTTGTATTTTTTGTCAAACAAATAGTTTCAGAGTTAGAGCTTCTGCCAACAAAACATTATTTGCAAAAGCCTTTTTCAGATCGTCAAGCGTTTCTTGAACAGCTATTAGATCAAGTGTCGGCTTCTGCCAACAAAACATCATGTGCAAAAGCCTTTTTCAGATCGTCAAGGGTTTCTTGAACAGCTATTAAATCAAGTATCGGCTTCTGCCAGCAAAACATAATGTGCAAAGTCTTATCCAGATCTCCTAGCATTGCTTGTAGAGAAGTTAGATCAAGAGTATGAGCTTCTTCCAACAAAAAATGATGTTTAAATGCCTTGTCTAGATTTCCTTGCCTTTTTTGTCAAACAGTTAGTTTAAGAAATAGAGCTTCTGCCAACAAAACATTATTTGCAAAAGCCTTTTTCAGATCGTGAAGCGTTTCTTAAACAGCTATTACATCAAGTGTCGGCTTCTGCCAACAAAACATCATGTGCAAAGTCTTTTCCAGACATCCTAGCATTGCTTATCAAGTAGTTAGATCAAGATTTAGAGCTTCTTCCGACAAAAAATCATGTTTAAAAGCCTTGCCCAGATCTCCTAGCATTGCTAGTCAAGATCTTAGACCAATGTCGGCTTCTGCCAGCAAAACATCATGTGCAAAGACTTTTCAAGACCTTCTTGCATTGCTTGTCAAGCAGTTAGATCAAGAGTAAGAGCTTCTTCCATCAAAAAATGATGTTTAAAAGCCTTGTCTAGATTTCCTTGTATTTTTTGTCAAATAAATAGTTTCAGAGTTAGAGCTTCTGCCAACAAAATATTATTTGCAAAAGCCTTTTTCAGATCGTCAAGCGTTTCTTGAACAGCTATTAGATCAAGCGTCGGCTTCTGCCAACAAAACATCATGTGCAAAAGCCTTTTTCAGATCGTCAAGGGTTTCTTGAACAGCCTTAAAATCAAGTATCGGCTTCTGCCAGCAAAACATAATGTGCAAAGTCTTATCCAGATCTCCTAGCATTGCTTGTAGAGAAGTAAGATCAAGAGTATGAGCTTCTTCCAACAAAAAATGATGTTTAAATGCCTTGTCTAGATTTCCTTGCCTTTTTTGTCAAACAGTTAGTTTAAGAAATAGAGCTTCTGCCAACAAAACATTATGTGCAAAAGCCTTTTTCAGATCGTGAAGCGTTTCTTAAACAGCTATTACATCAAGTGTCGGCTTCTGCCAACAAAACATCATGTGCAAAGTCTTTTCCAGACATCCTAGCATTGCTTATCAAGCAGTTAGATCAAGAGTAAGAGCTTTTTCCAACAAAAAATGATGTTTAAAAGCCTTGTCTAGATTTCCTTGCATTTTTTGTCAAACAGTAAGTTTAAGAGTTAGAGCTTCTGCCAACAAAACATTATGTGCAAAAGCCTTTTTCAGATCGTCAAGGGTTTCTTGAACAGCTATTAAATCAAGTATCGGCTTCTGCCAGCAAAACATCATGTGCAAAGTCATTTCCAGACATCCTAGCATTGCTTATCAAGCAGTTAGATCAAGAGTAAGAGCCTCTTCCATCAAAAAATGATGTTTAAAAGCCTTGTCTAGATTTCCTTGTATTTTTTGTCAAACAAATAGTTTCAGAGTTAGAGCTTCTGCCAACAAAACATTATTTGCAAAAGCCTTTTTCAGATCGTCAAGCGTTTCTTGAACAGCTATTAGATCAAGTGTCGGCTTCTGCCGACAAAAATTCATGTGCAAAAGCCTTTTTCAGATCGTGAAGCGTTTCTTAAACAGCTATTACATCAAGTGTCGGCTTCTGCCAACAAAACATCATGTGCAAAGTCTTTTCCAGACATCCTAGCATTGCTTATCAAGTAGTTAGATCAAGATTTAGAGCTTCTTCCGACAAAAAATCATGTTTAAAAGCCTTGTCCAGATCTCCTAGCATTGCTAGTCAAGATCTTAGACCAATGTCGGCTTCTGCCAGCAAAACATCATGTGCAAAGTCTATCCCAGACCTCCTAGCATTGCTTGTCAAGCAGTTTGATCAAGAGTAAGAGCCTCTTCCATCAAAAAATGATGTTTAAAAGCCTTGTCTAGATTTCCTTGTATTTTTTGTCAAACAAATAGTTTCAAAGTTAGAGCTTCTGCCAACAAAACATTATTTGCAAAAGCCTTTTTCAGATCGTCAAGCGTTTCTTGAACAGCTATTAGATCAAGTGTCGGCTTCTGCCAACAAAACATCATGTGCAAAAGCCTTTTTCAGATCGTCAAGGGTTTCTTGAACAGCTATTAAATCAAGTATCGGCTTCTGCCAGCAAAACATAATGTGCAAAGTCTTATCCAGATCTCCTTGCATTGCTTGTAGAGAAGTTAGATCAAGAGTATGAGCTTCTTCCAACAAAAAATGATGTTTAAATGCCTTGTCTAGATTTCCTTGCCTTTTTTGTCAAACAGTTAGTTTAAGAAATAGAGCTTCTGCCAACAAAACATTATGTGCAAAAGCCTTTTTCAGATCGTGAAGCGTTTCTTAAACAGCTATTACATCAAGTGTCGGCTTCTGCCAACAAAACATCATGTGCAAAGTCTTTTCCAGACATCCTAGCATTGCTTATCAAGCAGTTAGATCAAGAGTAAGAGCTTTTTCCAACAAAAAATGATGTTTAAAAGCCTTGTCTAGATTTCCTTGCATTTTTTGTCAAACAGTAAGTTTAAGAGTTAGAGCTTCTGCCAACAAAACATTATGTGCAAAAGCCTTTTTCAGATCGTCAAGCGTTTCTTGAACAGCTATTACATCAAGTGTCGGCTTCTGCCAACAAAACAGCATGTGCAAAGTCTTTTCCAGACATCCTAGCATTGCTTATCAAGCAGTTAGATCAAGAGTAAGAGCTTCTTCCGACTAAAAATCATGTTTAAAAGCCTTGTCCAGATCTCCAAGCATTGCTAGTCAAGATCTTAGACCAATGTCGGCTTCTGCCAGCAAAACATCATGTGCAAAGTCTTTTCCAGACCTCCTAGCATTGCTTGTCAAGCAGTTAGATCAAGAGTAAGAGCTTGTTCCAACAAAAAATGATGTTTAAAAGCCTTGTCTAGATTTCCTTGTATTTTTTGTCAAACAAATAGTTTCAGAGTTAGAGCTTCTGCCAACAAAACATTATTTGCAAAAGCCTTTTTCAGATCGTCAAGCGTTTCTTGAACAGCTATTAGATCAAGTGTCGGCTTCTGCCAACAAAACATCATGTGCAAAAGCCTTTTTCAGATCGTCAAGGGTTTCTTGAACAGCTATTAAATCAAGTATCGGCTTCTGCCAGCAAAACATAATGTGCAAAGTCTTATCCAGATCTCCTAGCATTGCTTGTAGAGAAGTTAGATCAAGAGTATGAGCTTCTTCCAACAAAAAATGATGTTTAAATGCCTTGTCTAGATTTCCTTGCCTTTTTTGTCAAACAGTTAGTTTAAGAAATAGAGCTTCTGCCAACAAAACATTATTTGCAAAAGCCTTTTTCAGATCGTGAAGCGTTTCTTAAACAGCTATTACATCAAGTGTCGGCTTCTGCCAACAAAACATCATGTGCAAAGTCTTTTCCAGACATCCTAGCATTGCTTATCAAGTAGTTAGATCAAGATTTAGAGCTTCTTCCGACAAAAAATCATGTTTAAAAGCCTTGTCCAGATCTCCTAGCATTGCTAGTCAAGATCTTAGACCAATGTCGGCTTCTGCCAGCAAAACATCATGTGCAAAGACTTTTCAAGACCTTCTTGCATTGCTTGTCAAGCAGTTAGATCAAGAGTAAGAGCTTCTTCCATCAAAAAATGATGTTTAAAAGCCTTGTCTAGATTTCCTTGTATTTTTTGTCAAATAAATAGTTTCAGAGTTAGAGCTTCTGCCAACAAAATATTATTTGCAAAAGCCTTTTTCAGATCGTCAAGCGTTTCTTGAACAGCTATTAGATCAAGCGTCGGCTTCTGCCAACAAAACATCATGTGCAAAAGCCTTTTTCAGATCGTCAAGGGTTTCTTGAACAGCCTTAAAATCAAGTATCGGCTTCTGCCAGCAAAACATAATGTGCAAAGTCTTATCCAGATCTCCTAGCATTGCTTGTAGAGAAGTAAGATCAAGAGTATGAGCTTCTTCCAACAAAAAATGATGTTTAAATGCCTTGTCTAGATTTCCTTGCCTTTTTTGTCAAACAGTTAGTTTAAGAAATAGAGCTTCTGCCAACAAAACATTATGTGCAAAAGCCTTTTTCAGATCGTGAAGCGTTTCTTAAACAGCTATTACATCAAGTGTCGGCTTCTGCCAACAAAACATCATGTGCAAAGTCTTTTCCAGACATCCTAGCATTGCTTATCAAGCAGTTAGATCAAGAGTAAGAGCTTCTTCCATCAAAAAATGATGTTTAAAAGCCTTGTCTAGATTTCCTTGTATTTTTTGTCAAATAAATAGTTTCAGAGTTAGAGCTTCTGCCAACAAAATATTATTTGCAAAAGCCTTTTTCAGATCGTCAAGCGTTTCTTGAACAGCTATTAGATCAAGCGTCGGCTTCTGCCAACAAAACATCATGTGCAAAAGCCTTTTTCAGATCGTCAAGGGTTTCTTGAACAGCCTTAAAATCAAGTATCGGCTTCTGCCAGCAAAACATAATGTGCAAGTCTTATCCAGATCTCCTAGCATTGCTTGTAGAGAAGTAAGATCAAGAGTATGAGCTTCTTCCAACAAAAAATGATGTTTAAATGCCTTGTCTAGATTTCCTTGCCTTTTTTGTCAAACAGTTAGTTTAAGAGTTAGAGCTTCTGCCAACAAAACATTATGTGCAAAAGCCTTTTTCAGATCGTCAAGCGTTTCTTGAACAGCTATTACATCAAGTGTCGGCTTCTGCCAACAAAACAGCATGTGCAAAGTCTTTTCCAGACATCCTTGCATTGCTTATCAAGCAGTTAGATCAAGAGTAAGAGCTTCTTCCGACTAAAAATCATGTTAAAAAGCCTTGTCCAGATCTCCAAGCATTGCTAGTCAAGATCTTAGACCAATGTCGGCTTCTGCCAGCAAAACATCATGTGCAAAGTCTTTTCCAGACCTCCTAGCATTGCTTGTCAAGCAGTTAGATCAAGAGTAAAAGCTTGTTCCAACAAAAAATGATGTTTAAAAGCCTTGTCTAGATTTCCTTGTATTTTTTGTCAAACAAATAGTTTCAGAGTTAGAGCTTCTGCCAACAAAACATTATTTGCAAAAGCCTTTTTCAGATCGTCAAGCGTTTCTTGAACAGCTATTATATCAAGTGTCGGCTTCTGTCAACAAAACATCATGTGCAAAGTCTTTTCCAGGAATCTTGGCATTGCTTGTCAATAAGTTAGAACAAGAGTATGAGCTTCTTCCAACAAAAAATGATGTTTTCAAGCCTTGTCTAGATTTCCTAGCATTGCTAGTCAAGATCTTGGACCAATGTCGGCTTCTGCCAGCAAAACATCATGTGCAAAGTCTTTTCCAGACCTCCTAGCATTGCTTGTCAAGCAGTTAGATCAAGAGTAAGAGCTTCTTCCATCAAAAAATGATGTTTAAAAGCCTTGTCTAGATTTCCTTGTATTTTTTGTCAAACAAATAGTTTCAGAGTTAGAGCTTCTGCCAACAAAACATTATTTGCAAAAGCCTTTTTCAGATCGTCAAGCGTTTCTTGAACAGCTATTATATCAAGTGTCGGCTTCTGTCAACAAAACATCATGTGCAAAGTCTTTTCCAGGAATCTTGGCATTGCTTGTCAATAAGTTAGAACAAGAGTATGAGCTTCTTCCAACAAAAAATGATGTTTTCAAGCCTTGTCTAGATTTCCTAGCATTGCTAGTCAAGATCTTGGACCAATGTCGGCTGCTGCCAGCAAAACATCATGTGCAAAGTCTTTTCCAGACATCCTAGCATTGCTTGTCAAGCAGTTTGATCAAGAGTAAGAGCTTGTTCCAACAAAAAATGATGTTTTAAAGCCTTGACTAGATTTCCTTGCATTTTTTGTCAAACAGTTAGTTTAAGAAATAGAGCTTCTGCCAACAAAACATTATGTGCAAAAGCCTTTTTCAGATCGTGAAGCGTTTCTTAAACAGCTATTACATCAAGTGTCGGCTTCTGCCAACAAAACATCATGTGCAAAGTCTTTTCCAGACATCCTAGCATTGCTGATCAAGCAGTTAGATCAAGAGTAAGAGCTTTTTCCAACAAAAAATGATGTTTAAAAGCCTTGTCTAGATTTCCTTGCATTTTTTGTCAAATAGTAAGTTTAAGAGTTAGAGCTTCTGCCAACAACACATTATGTGCAAAAGCCTTTTTCAGATCGTCAAGCGTTTCTTGAACAGCTATTACATCAAGTGTCGGCTTCTGCCAGCAAAACATCATGTGCAAAGTCTTTTCCAGACCTCCTAGCATTGCTTGTCAAGCAGTTAGATCAAGAGTAAAAGCTTGTTCCAACAAAAAATGATGTTTAAAAGCCTTGACTATATTTCCTTGCATTTTTTGTCAAACAAATAGTTTCAGAATTAGAGCTTCTGCCAACAAAACATTATTTGCAAAAGCCTTTTTCAGATCGTCAAGCGTTTCTTGAACAGCTATTAGATCAAGTGTCGGCTTCTGTCAACAAAACATCATGTGCAAAGTCTTTTCCAGGAATCTTAGCATTGCTTGTCAAGCTGTTAGATCAAGTGTAAGGGCTTCTTCCAACAAAAAATGATGTTTAAAAGCCTTGTCCAGATCTCCTAGCTCTGCTAGTCAAGATCTTAGACCAATGTCGGCTTCTGCCAAAAAAACATCATGTGCAAAGACTTTTACAGACCTCCTAGCATTGCTTGTCAAGCAGTTAGATCAAGAGTAAGAGCTTCTTCCATCAAAAAATGATGTTTAAAAGCCTTGTCTAGATTTCCTTGTATTTTTTGTCAAACAAATAGTTTCAGAGTTAGAGCTTCTGCCAACAAAACATTATTTGCAAAAGCCTTTTTCAGATCGTCAAGCGTTTCTTGAACAGCTATTATATCAAGTGTAAGCTTCTGTCAACAAAACATCATGTGCAAAGTCTTTTCCAGGAATCTTGGCATTGCTTGTCAGTAAGTTAGAACAAGAGTATGAGCTTCTTCCAACAAAAAATGATGTTTTCAAGCCTTGTCTAGATTTCCTAGCATTGCTAGTCAAGATCTTGGACCAATGTCGGCTTCTGCCAGCAAAACATCATGTGCAAAGTCTTTTCCAGACATCCTAGCATTGCTTGTCAAGCAGTTTGATCAAGAGTAAGAGCTTGTTCCAACAAAAAATGATGTTTTAAAGCCTTGACTAGATTTCCTTGCATTTTTTGTCAAACAGTTAGTTAAAGAATTAGAGCTTCTGCCAACAAAACATTATGTGCAAAAGCCTTTTCCAGATCGTCAAGCGTTTCTTGAACAGCTATTAAATCAAGTGTCGGCTTCTGCCAACAAAAGATCATGTGCAAAGTCTTTTCCAGACATCCTAGCATTGCTTATCAGGCAGTTAGATCAAGAGTAAGAGCTTCTTCCAACAAAAAATGATGTTTAAAAGCCTTGTCTAGATTTCCTTGCATTTTTTGTCAAACAGTAAGTTTAAGAGTTAGAGCTTCTGCCAACAAAACATTATGTGCAAAAGCCTTTTTCAGATTGTCAAGCGTTTCTTGAACAGCTATTACATCAAGTGTCGGCTTCTGCCAACAAAACAGCATGTGCAAAGTCTTTTCCAGACATCCTAGCATTGCTTATCAAGCAGTTAGATCAAGAGTAAGAGCTTCTTCCGACTAAAAATCATGTTTAAAAGCCTTGTCCAGATCTCCAAGCATTGCAAGTCAAGATCTTAGACCAAGTGTCGCCTTCTGCCAGCAAAACATCATGTGCAAAGTCTTTTCCAGATCTCCTCGCATTGCTTGTAGAGAAGTTAGATCAAGAGTATGAGCTTCTTCCAACAAAAAATGATGTTTAAATGCCTTGTCTAGATTTCCTTGCATTTTTTGTCAAACAGTTAGTTTAAGAGTAAGAGCTTCTGCCAACAAAACATTATATGCAAAAGCCTTTTTCAGATCGTCAAGCGTTTCTTAAACAGCTATTATATCAAGTGTCGGCTTCTGCCAACAAAACATCATGTGCAAAGTCTTTTCCAGACATCCTAGCATTGCTTATCAAGCAGTTAGATCGAGAGGAAGAGCTTCTTCCGACTAAAAATCATGTTTAAAAGCCTTGTCCAGATCTCCTAGCATTGCTAGTCAAGATCTTAGACCAATGTCGGCTTCTGCCAAAAAAACATCATGTGCAAAGTCTTTTCCAGACATCCTAGCATTGCTTATCAAGCAGTTAGATCAAGAGAAAGAGCTTCTTCCAACAAAAAATGATGTTTAAAAGCCTTGTCTAGATTTCCTTGTATTTTTTGTCAAACAAATAGTTTCAGAGTTAGAGCTTCTGCCAACAAAACATTATTTGCAAAAGCCTTTTTCAGATCGTCAAGCGTTTCTTGAACAACTATTAGATCAAGTGTCGGCTTCTGTCAACAAAACATCATGTGCAAAGTCTTTTTCAGGAATCTTAGCATTGCTTGTCAATAAGTAAGATCGAGAGTATGAGCTTCTTCCAACTAAAAATGATGTTTTTAAGCCTTGTCTAGATTTCCTAGCATTGCTAGTAAAGATCTTGGCCCAATGTCGGCTTCTGCCAGCAAAACATCATGTGCAAAGTCTTTTCCAGACATCCTAGCATTGCTTGTCAAGCAGTTTGATCAAGAGTAAGAGCTTGTTCCAACAAAAAATGATGTTTTAAAGCTTTGACTAGATTTCCTTGCATTTTTTGTCAAACAGTTAGTTTAAGAATTAGAGCTTCTGCCAACAAAACATTCTGTGCAAAAGCCTTTTTCAGATCGTCAAGCGTTTCTTGAACAGCTATTAAATCAAGTGTCGGCTTCTGCCAACAAAACATCATGTGCAAAGTCTTTTCCAGACATCCTAGCATTGCTTATCAAGCAGTTAGATCAAGAGTAAGAGCTTCTTCCAACAAAAAATGATGTTTAAAAGCCTTGTCTAGATTTCCTTTTATTTTTTGTCAAACAAATAGTTTCAGAGTTAGAGCTTCTGCCAACAAAACATTATTTGCAAAAGCCTTTTTCAGATCGTCAAGCGTTTCTTGAACAGTTATTAGATCAAGTGTCGGCTTCTGCCATCAAAACATCATGTGCAAAGTCTTTTCCAGACCTCCTAGCATTGCTTGTCAAGCAGTTTGATCAAGAGTAAGAGCTTGTTCCAACAAAAAATGATGTTTAAAAGCCTTGACTAGATTTCCTTGCATTTTTTGTCAGACAGTTAGTTTAAGAATTAGAGCTTCTGCCAATTAAACATTATTTGCAAAAGCCTTTTTCAGATCGTCAAGCGTTTCTTGAACAGCTATTAGATCAAGTGTCGGCTTCTGCCAACAAAATATCATGTGCAAAGTCTTTTCCAGGCATCCCAGCATTGCTTATCAAGCTGTTAGATCAAGAGTAAGAGCTTCTTCCGACAAAAAATCATGTTTAAAAGCCTTGTCCAGATCTCTAAGCATTGCAAGTCAAGATCTTAGACCAAGTGTCGCCTTCTGCCAGCAAAACATCATGTGCAAAGTCTTTTCCAGATCTCCTAGCATTGCTTGTAGAGAAATTAGATCAAGAGTATGAGCTTCTTCCAACAAAAAATGATGTTTAAAAGCCTTGTCTAGATTTTCTTGCATTTTTTGTCAAACAGTAAGTTTAAGAGTTAGAGCTTCTGCCAACAACACATTATGTGCAAAAGCCTTTTTCAGATCGTCAAGCGTTTCCTGAACAGCTATTAAATCAAGTGTCGGCTTCTGCCAACAAAACATCATCTGAAAAGTCTTTTCCAGACCTCCTACCATTGCTTATCAAGTAGTTAGATCAAGATTTAGAGCTTCTTCCGACAAAAAATCATGTTTAAAAGCCTTGTCCAGATCTCCAAGCATTGCTAGTCAAGATCTTAGACCAATGTAAGCTTCTGCTAGCAAAACATCATGTGCAAAGTCTTTTCCAGACCTCGTAGCATTGCCTGTCAAGCAGTTAGATCAAGAGAAAGAGCTTGTTCCAACAAAAAATGATGTTTAAAAGCCTTGTCTAGATTTCCTTTTATTTTTTGTCAAACAAATAGTTTCAGAGTTAGAGCTTCTGCCAACAAAACATTATTTGCAAAAGCCTTTTTCAGATCGTCAAGCGTTTCTTGAACAGTTATTAGATCAAGTGTCGGCTTCTGCCAGCAAAACATCATGTGCAAAGTCTTTTCCAGACCTCCTAGCATTGCTTGTCAAGCAGTTTGATCAAGAGTAAGAGCTTGTTCCAACAAAAAATGATGTTTAAAAGCCTTGACTAGATTTCCTTTCATTTTTTGTCAAGCAGTTAGTTTATGAATTAAAGCTTCTGCCAACAAAACATTATGTGCAAAAGCCTTTGTAGATCGTCAAGCGTTTCTTGAACAGCTATTACATCAAGTGTCGGCTTCTGCCAACAAAACATCATGTGCAAAGTCTTTTCCAGACATCATAGCATTGCTTATCAAGCAGTTAGATCAAGAGTAAGAGCTTCTTCCGACTAAAAATCATGTTTAAAAGCCTTGTCCAGATCTCCTAGCATTGCTAGTCAAGATCTTATACCAGTGTCGGCTTCTGCCAGCAAAACATCATGTGCAAAGTCTTTTCCAGACCTCCTAGCATTGCTTGTCAAGCAGTTTGATCAAGAGTAAGAGCTTGTTCCAACAAAAAATGATGTTTAAAAGCCTTGACTAGATTTCCTTGCATTTTTTGTCAGACAGTTAGTTTAAGAATTAGAGCTTCTGCTAATTAAACATTATTTGCAAAAGCCTTTTTCAGATCGTCCAGCGTTTCTTGAACAGCTATTAGATCAAGTGTCGGCTTCTGCCAACAAAACATCATGTGCAAAGTCTTTTCCAGGCATCCCAGCATTGCTTATCAAGCAGTTAGATCAAGAGTAAGAGCTTCTTCCGACAAAAAATCATGTTTAAAAGTTTTGTCCAGACATCCTAGCATTGCTTGTCAAGCAGTTTGATCAAGAGTAAGAGCTTGTTCCAACAAAAAATGATGTTTTAAAGCCTTGACTAGATTTCCTTACATTTTTTGTCAAACAGTTAGTTTAAGAATTAGAGCTTCTGCCAACAAAACATTCTGTGCAAAAGCCTTTTTCAGACCTCCTAGCATTGCTTGTCAAGCAGTTTGATCAAGAGTAAGAGCTTGTTCCAACAAAAAATGATGTTTAAAAGCTTTGACTAGATTTCCTTGCATTTTTTGTCAGACAGTTAGTTTAAGAATTAGACCTTCTGCCAATTAAACATTATTTGCAAAAGCCTTTTTCAGATCGTCAAGCGTTTCTTGAACAGCTATTAGATCAAGTGTCGGCTTCTGCCAACAAAACATCATGTGCAAAGTCTTTTCCAGGCATCCCAGCATTGCTTGTCAAGCAGTTAGATCAAGAGTAAGAGCTTCTTCCGACAAAAAATCATGTTTAAAAGCCTTGTCCAGATCTCCTAGCATTGCAAGTCAAGATCTTAGACCAAGTGTCGCCTTCTGCCAGCAAAACATCATGTGCAAAGTCTTTTCCAGATCTCCTAGCATTGCTTGTAGAGAAGTTAGATCAAGAGTTTGAGCTTCTTCCAACAAAAAATGATGTTTAAAAGCCTTGTCTAGATTTCCTTGCATTTTTTGTCAAACAGTAAGTTTAAGAGTTAGAGATTCTGCCAACAAAACTTTATGTGCAAAAGCCTTTTTCAGATCGTCAAGCGTATCTTGAACAGCTTTTAAATCAAGTGTCGGCTTCTGCCAACAAAACATCATCTGCAAAGTCTTTTCCAGACCTCCTAGCATTGCTTGTCAAGCAGTTAGATCAAGAGTAAGAGCTTGTTCCAGCAAAAAAAGATGTTTAAAAGCCTTGACTAGATTTTCTTGCATTTTTTGTCAAGCAGTTAGTTTAAGAGTGAGTGCTTCTGCCAACTAAACATCATGTGCAAAGTGTTTTCCAGACCTCCTAGCATTGCTTGTCAAGCTGTTAGATCATGTGTAAATGCTTCTTCCAACAAAAAATGATGTTGAAAAGCCTTGTCTAGATTTCCTTGTATTTTTTGTTAAACAGTTAGTTTAAGAACTAGAGCTTCTGCCAACAAAACATTATTTGCAAAAAACTTTTTTAAATCGTCAAGCGTTTCTTAAACAGCTATTAGATCAAGTGTCGGCTTCTGCCAACAAAACATTATGTGCAAAGTCTTTTCCAGACATCTTAGCATTGCTTTTCAAGCAGTTAGATCAAGAGTAATAGCTTCTTCCGACAAAAAATCATGTTTAAAAGCCTTGTCCGGATTTCCTTGCATTTTTTGTTAAGCAGTTAGTTTAAGAGTAAGAGCTTCTGCCAACAAAACATCATGTTTTAAAGTCTTTTCAAGACCTCCTAGCATTGCTTTTCAAGCAGTTAAATCGAGAGTGAGAGCTTCTTCCAACAAAAAATGATTTTTAAAAGCCTTGTAAAGATTTCCTTGCATTTTTTAACAAGCAGTTAGTTTAAGAGTTAGAGCTTCTGCTAACAAAACATCATGTGCAAAAGCCTTTTTCAGATCGTCAAGCGTTTCTTGAACAGCTATTAGATCAAGTGTGGGCTACTGCCAACAAAACATCATGTTCTAAAGCCTTGTCCAGATCGTCAACCGTTGCTTGTACAGCTATTACATCAAGTGTCGGCTTCCGCCAACAAAACATCATCTGCAAAGTCTTTTCCAGACCTCCTGGCATTGCTTGTCAAGCAGTTAGATCAAGAGTAAGAGCTTGTTCCAGCAAAAAATGATGTTTAAAAGCCTTTACTAGATTTCCTTGCATTTTTAGTAAAACAGTTAGTTTAACAATTAGAGCTTCTGCCAACAAAACATTATTTGCAAAAGCCTTGTCCAGATCGTCAACCGTTGCTTGTACAGCTATTACATCAAGTGTCGGCTTCTGCCAACAAAACATCATCTGCAAAGTCTTTTCCAGACCTCCTGACATTGCTTTTCACGCAGATAAATCAAGAGTTTGAGCTTCTTCCAACAAAAAATGATTTTTAAAAGCCTTGTAAAGATTTCCTTGCATTTTTTAAACAAGCAGTTAGTTTAAGAGTCAGAGCTTCTGCTTACAAAAAATCATGTTTAAAAGCCTTGTCCAGATTTCCTTGCATTTTTTGTGAAGCAGTAAGTTTAAGAGTTAGAGCTTCTGCCACTAAAACATCATGTTTAAAGCCTTTTCCAGATCTCCTAGCATTGCAAGTCAAGATCTTAGACCAAGTGTCTGCTTCTTCCAACTAAACATCATGTGCAAAGTCTTTTCCAGACCTCCAAGCATTGCTTGTCAAGCTGTTAGATCAAGTGTAAGTGCTTCTTTCAACAAAAAATGATGTTTAAAAGCCTTGTCTAGATTTCCTTGTATTTTTTGTCAAACAGTTAGTTTAAGAGTTTGAGCTTCTGCCAGCAAACATTATTTGCAAAAGCCTTTTTCAGATCGTCAAGCGTTTCTTGAACAGCTATTAGATTAAGTGTCGGCTTCTGCTAGCAAAACATCATGTGCAAAGCCTTGTCCAGATCTCCTAGCATTGCTAGTCAAGATCTTAGACCAAGTGTCGGCTTCTGCCAGCAAAACATCATTTGCAAAGTCTTTTCCAGACATCCTAGCATTGCTTATCAAGCAGATAGGTCATGAGTAAGAGCTTCTTCCGACAAAAAATTATGTTTAAAAGTCTTGTCTAGATCTCCTAGCATTGCTAGTCAAGATCTTAGACCAAGTGTCGACTTCTGCCAGCAAAACATCATGTGCAAAGTCTTTTCCAGATCTCCTAGCATTGCTTGGCAAGGAGTTAGATCAAGAGTAAGAGCATCTTCCAACAAAAAATGATGTTTAAAAGCCTTGTCTAGATTTCCTAGCATTGTCTATCAAGCAGTTAGATCAAGAGTAAAAGCTTCTTCCGACAAAAGATCACGTTTAAAGGCCTTGTCCAGATCTCCTAGCATTGCTAGTCAAGATCTTAGACCAAGTGTCGGCTTCTGCCAGCAAAACATCATGTGCAAAGTCTTTTCCAGACATCCTAGCATTGCTTATCAATCAGTTAAATCATGAGTAAGAGCTTCTGCCAACAAAACATTATGTAAAAAAGCCTTTTTCATATCATCAGGCGTTTCTTGAACAGCTATTACATCAAGTGTCGGCTTCTGCCAACAAAGCATCATGTGCAAAGTCTTTTCCAGACATCCTATCATTGCTTATCAAGCAGTAAGATCAAGAGTAAAAGCTTCTTCCGACGAAAGATCATGTTTAAAAGACTTGTCCAGATCTCCTAGCATTGCTAGTCAAGATCTTAGACCAAGTGTCGGCTTCTGCCAGCAAAACATCATGTGCAAAGTCTTTTCCAGACATCCTAGCATTGCTTTTCAAGCAGTTAGATCATGAGTAAGAGCTTCTTTCGACAAAAAATTATGTTTAAAAGTCTTGTCTAGATCTCCTAGCATTGCTAGTCAAGATCTTAGACCAAGTGTCGACTTCTGCCAGCAAAACATCATGTGCAAAGTCTTTTCCAGATCTCCTAGCATTGCCTGGCAAGGAGTTAGATCAAGAGTAAGAGCATCTTCCAACAAAAAATGATGTTTAAAAGCCTTGTCTAGATTTCCTGGCATTGTCTATCAAGCAGTTAGATCAAGAGTAAAAGCTTCTTCCGACAAAAGATCACGTTTAAAAGCCTTGTCCAGATCTCCTAGCATTGCTAGTCAAGATCTTAGACCAAGTGTCGGCTTCTGCCAACAAAACATCATGTGCAAAGTCTTTTCCAGACATCCTAGCATTGCTTATCAAGCAGTTAGATCAAGAGTAAAAGCTTCTTTCGACAAAAGATCATGTTTAAAAGCCTTGTCCAGATCTCCTAGTATTGCTAGTCAAGATCTTAGACAAAGTGTCGGCTTCTGAAAGCAAAACATCATGAGCAAAGTCTTTTCCAGACATCCTAGCATTGCTTATCAAGCAGTTAGATGAAGAGTAAGAGCTTCTTCCGACAAAAAATCATGTTTCAAAGTCTTGTCTAGATCTCCTAGCATTGCTAGTCAAGATCTTAGACCAAGTGTCGACTTCTACCAGCAAAACATCATGTGCAAAGTCTTTTCCAGATCTCCTAGCATTGCTTGTCAAGAAAATAGATCAAGAGTAAGAGCTTCTTCCGACAAAAAATGATGTTTAAAAGCCTTGTCTATATTTCCTTGCATTTTTTGTCGAACAGTTAGTTTAAGAATTAGAGCTTCTGCCAACAAAACATTATGTGCAAAAGCCTTTTTCATATCATCAAGCGTTTCTTGAACAGCTATTACATCAAGTGTCGGCTTCTGCCAACAAAACAACATGTGCAAAGTCTTTTCCAGACATCCTAGCATTGCTTATCAAGCAGTTAGATCAAGAGTAAAAGCTTCTTTCGACAAAAGATCATGTTTAAAAGCCTTGTCCAGATCTCCTAGCATTGCTAGTCAAGATCTTAGACAAAGTGTCGGCTTCTGTCAGCAAAACATCATGAGCAAAGTCTTTTCCAGACATCCTGGCATTGCTTATCAAGCAGTTAGATCAAGAGTAAAAGCTTCTTTCGACAAAAGATCATGTTTAAAAGCCTTGTCCAGATCTCCTAGCATTGCTAGTCAAGATCTTAGACCAAGTGTCGGCTTCTGCCAGCAAAACATCATGTGCAAAGTCTTTTCCAGACATCCTAGCATTGCTTATCAAGCAGTTAGATCAAGAGTAAAAGCTTCTTTCGACAAAAGATCATGTATAAAAGCCTTGTCCAGATCTCCTAGCATTGCTAGTCAATATCTTAGACCAAGTGTCGGCTTCTGCCAGCAAAACATCATGAGCAAAGTCTTTTCCAGACATCCCAGCATTGCTTATCAAGCAGTTAGATCAAGAGTAAGATCTTCTTCCGACAAAAAATCATGTTTAAAAGCCTTGTCCAGATCTCCTAGCATTGCTAGTCAAGATCTTAGACAAAGTGTCGGCTTCTGCCAGCAAAACATCATGAGCAAAGTCTTTTCCAGACATCCCAGCATTGCTTATCAAGCAGTTAGATCAAGAGTAAGATATTCTTCCGACAAAAAATCATGTTTCAAAGTCTTGTCTATATTTCCTTGCATTTTTTGTCGAACAGTTAGTTTAAGAATTAGAGCTTCTGCCAACAAAACATTATGTGCAAAAGCCTTTTTCATATCATCAAGCGTTTCTTGAACAGCTATTACATCAAGTGTCGGCTTCTGCCAACAAAACAACATGTGCAAAGTCTTTTCCAGACATCCTAGCATTGCTTATCAAGCAGTTAGATCAAGAGTAAAAGCTTCTTTCGACAAAAGATCATGTTTAAAAGCCTTGTCCAGATCTCCTAGCATTGCTAGTCAAGATCTTAGACAAAGTGTCGGCTTCTGCCAGCAAAACATCATGAGCAAAGTCTATTCCAGACATCCTGGCATTGCTTATCAAGCAGTTAGATCAAGAGTAAAAGCTTCTTTCGACAAAAGATCATGTTTAAAAGCCTTGTCCAGATCTCCTAGCATTGCTAGTCAAGATCTTAGACCAAGTGTCGGCTTCTGCCAGCAAAACATCATGTGCAAAGTCTTTTCCAGACATCCTAGCATTGCTTATCAAGCAGTTAGATCAAGAGTAAAAGCTTCTTTCGACAAAAGATCATGTATAAAAGCCTTGTCCAGATCTCCTAGCATTGCTAGTCAAGATCTTAGACAAAGTGTCGGCTTCTGCCAGCAAAACATCATGAGCAAAGTCTTTTCCAGACATCCCAGCATTGCTTATCAAGCAGTTAGATCAAGAGTAAGATCTTCTTCCTACAAAAAATCATGTTTAAAAGCCTTGTCCAGATCTCCTAGCATTGCTAGTCAAGATCTTAGACAAAGTGTCGGCTTCTGCCAGCAAAACATCATGAGCAAAGTCTTTTCCAGACATCCCAGCATTGCTTATCAAGCAGTTAGATCAAGAGTAAGATATTCTTCCGACAAAAAATCATGTTTCAAAGTCTTGTCTAGATCTCCTAGCATTGCTAGTCAAGATCTTAGACAAAGTGTCGGCTTCTGCCAGCAAAACATCATGAGCAAAGTCTTTTCCAGACATCCTAGCATTGCTTATCAAGCAGTTAGATCAAGAGTAAAAGCTTCTTTCGACAAAAGATCATGTATAAAAGCCTTGTCCAGATCTCCTAGCATTGCTAGTCAAGATCTTAGACAAAGTGTCGGCTTCTGCCAGCAAAACATCATGAGCAAAGTCTTTTCCAGACATCCCAGCATTGCTTATCAAGCAGTTAGATCAAGAGTAAGATCTTCTTCCGACAAAAAATCATGTTTAAAAGCCTTGTCCAGATCTCCTAGCATTGCTAGTCAAGATCTTAGACAAAGTGTCGGCTTCTGCCAGCAAAACATCATGAGCAAAGTCTTTTCCAGACATCCTAGCATTGCTTATCAAGCAGTTAGATCAAGAGTAAGATATTCTTCCGACAAAAAATCATGTTTCAAAGTCTTGTCTAGATCTCCTAGCATTGCTAGTCAAGATCTTAGACCAAGTGTCGGCTTCTGCCAGCAAAACATCATGTGCAAAGTCTTTTCCAGACATCCTAGCATTGCTTATCAAGCAGTTAGATCAAGAGTAAAAGCTTCTTTCGACAAAAGATCATGTTTAAAAGCCTTGTCCAGATCTCCTAGCATTGCTAGTCAAGATCTTAGACAAAGTGTCGGCTTCTTCCAGCAAAACATCATGAGCAAAGTCTTTTCCAGACATCCCAGCATTGCTTATCAAGCAGTAAGATAAAGAGTAAGAGCTTCTTCCGACAAAAAATCATGTTTAAAAGCCTTGTCCAGACATCCCAGCATTGCTTATCAAGCAGTAAGATCAAGAGTAAAAGCTTCTTTCGACAAAAGATCATGTTTAAAAGCCTTGTCCAGATCTCCTAGCATTGCTAGTCAAGATCTTAGACAAAGTGTCGGCTTCTTCCAGCAAAACATCATGAGCAAAGTCTTTTCCAGACATCCCAGCATTGCTTATCAAGCAGTTAGATAAAGAGTAAGAGCTTCTTCCGACAAAAAATCATGTTTAAAAGCCTTGTCCAGACATCCCAGCATTGCTTATCAAGCAGTTAGATCAAGAGTAAAAGCTTCTTTCGACAAAAGATCATGTTTAAAAGCCTTGTCCAGATCTCCTAGCATTGCTAGTCAAGATCTTAGACCAAGTGTCGGCTTCTGCCAGCAAAACATCATGTGCAAAGTCTTTTCCAGACATCCTAGCATTGCTTATCAAGCAGTTAGATCAAGAGTAAAAGCTTCTTTCGACAAAAGATCATGTATAAAAGCCTTGTCCAGATCTCCTAGCATTGCTAGTCAAGATCTTAGACAAAGTGTCGGCTTCTGCCAGCAAAACATCATGAGCAAAGTCTTTTCCAGACATCCCAGCATTGCTTATCAAGCAGTTAGATCAAGAGTAAAAGCTTCTTTTGACAAAAGATCATGTTTAAAAGCCTTGTCCAGATCTCCTAGCATTGCTAGTCAAGATCTTAGACCAAGTGTCGGCTTCTGCCAGCAAAACATCATGTGCAAAGTCTTTTCCAGACATCCTAGCATTGCTTATCAAGCAGTTAGATCAAGAGTAAAAGCTTCTTTCGACAAAAGATCATGTTTAAAAGCCTTGTCCAGATCTCCTAGCATTGCTAGTCAAGATCTAAGACAAAGTGTCGGCTTCTGCCAGCAAAACATCATGAGCAAAGTCTTTTCCAGACATCCCAGCATTGCTTATCAAGCAGTTAGATCAAGAGTAAGATCTTCTTCCGACAAAAAATCATGTTTCAAAGTCTTGTCTTGATCTCCTAGCATTGCTAGTCAAGATCTTAGACAAAGTGTCGGCTTCTGCCAGCAAAACATCATGAGCAAAGTCTTTTCCAGACATCCTAGCATTGCTTATCAAGCAGTTAGATCAAGAGTAAAAGCTTCTTTCGACAAAAGATCATGTATAAAAGCCTTGTCCAGATCTCCTAGCATTGCTAGTCAAGATCTTAGACAAAGTGTCGGCTTCTGCCAGCAAAACATCATGAGCAAAGTCTTTTCCAGACATCCCAGCATTGCTTATCAAGCAGTTAGATCAAGAGTAAGATCTTCTTCCGACAAAAAATCATGTTTAAAAGCCTTGTCCAGATCTCCTAGCATTGCTAGTCAAGATCTTAGACAAAGTGTCGGCTTCTGCCAGCAAAACATCATGAGCAAAGTCTTTTCCAGACATCCTAGCATTGCTTATCAAGCAGTTAGATCAAGAGTAAGATATTCTTCCGACAAAAAATCATGTTTCAAAGTCTTGTCTAGATCTCCTAGCATTGCTAGTCAAGATCTTAGACCAAGTGTCGGCTTCTGCCAGCAAAACATCATGTGCAAAGTCTTTTCCAGACATCCTAGCATTGCTTATCAAGCAGTTAGATCAAGAGTAAAAGCTAATTTCGACAAAAGATCATGTTTAAAAGCCTTGTCCAGATCTCCTAGCATTGCTAGTCAAGATCTTAGACAAAGTGTCGGCTTCTTCCAGCAAAACATCATGAGCAAAGTCTTTTCCAGACATCCCAGCATTGCTTATCAAGCAGTTAGATAAAGAGTAAGAGCTTCTTCCGACAAAAAATCATGTTTAAAAGTCTTGTCTAGATCTCCCAGCATTGCTTATCAAGCAGTTAGATCAAGAGTAAAAGCTTCTTTCGACAAAAGATCATGTTTAAAAGCCTTGTCCAGATCTCCTAGCATTGCTAGTCAAGATCTTAGACAAAGTGTCGGCTTCTTCCAGCAAAACATCATGAGCAAAGTCTTTTCCAGACATCCCAGCATTGCTTATCAAGCAGTTAGATAAAGAGTAAGAGCTTCTTCCGACAAAAAATCATGTTTAAAAGTCTTGTCTAGATCTCCTAGCATTGCTAGTCAAGATCTTAGACCAAGTGTCGACTTCTACCAGCAAAACATCATGTGCAAAGTCTTTTCCAGATCTCCTAGCATTGCTTGTCAAGCAGTAAGATCATGAGTAAGATTTTCTTCCGACAAAAAATCATGTTTAAAAGCCTTGTCCAGATCTCCTAGCATTGCTAGTCAAGATCTTGGACCAAGTGTCGGCTTCTGCCAGCAAAACATCATGTGCAAAGTCTTTTCCCAGACATCTTAGCATTGCTTATCAAGCAGTTAGATCAAGAGTAAAAGCTTCTTTCGACAAAAGATCATGTTTAAAAGCCTTGTCCAGATCTCCTAGCATTGCTAGTCAAGATCTTAGACAAAGTGTCGACTTCTACCAGCAAAACATCATGTGCAAAGTCTTTTCCAGGCATCCTAGCATTGCTTATCAAGCAGTTAGATCAAGAGTAAGAGCTTCTTCCGACAAAAAATCATGTTTCAAAGTCTTGTCTAGATCTCCTAGCATTGCTAGTCAAGATCTTAGACCAAGTGTCGACTTCTACCAGCAAAACATCATGTGCAAAGTCTTTTCCAGATCTCCTAGCACTGCTTGTCAAGCAGTTAGATCATGAGTAAGAGCTTCTTCCGACAAAAAATGATGTTTAAAAGCCTTGTCTATATTTCCTTGCATTTTTTGTCAAACAGTTAGTTTAAGAATTAGAGCTTCTGCCAACAAAACATTATTTGCAAAAGCCTTTTTCAGATCGTCAAGCGTTTCTTGAACAGCTATTAGATCAAGTGTCGAATTCTGCCAACAAAACATCATGTGCAAAGTCTTTTCCAGACCTTCTAGCACTGCTTGTCAAGCAGTTAGATCAAGAGTAAGAGCTTGTTCCAACAAAAAATGATGTTTAAAAGCCTTGACTAGATTTCCTTGTATTTTTTGTCAAACAGTAAGTTTAAGAGTTTGAGGTTCTTCCAACAAACATTATTTGCAAAAGCCTTTTTCAGATCGTCAAGCGTTTCTTGAACAGCTATTAGATCAAGTGTCGACTTCTGCCAACAAAACATCATGTGCAAAGTCTTTTCCAGACCTTCTAGCACTGCTTGTCAAGCAGTTAGATCAAGAGTAAGAGCTTGTTCCAACAAAAAATGATGTTTAAAAGCCTTGACTAGATTTCCTTGTATTTTTTGTCAAACAGTAAGTTTAAGAGTTAGAGCTTCTGCCAACAAAACATTATTTGCAAAGGCCTTTTTTAGATCGTCAAGCGTTTCTTGAACAGCTATTAGATTAAGTGTCGTCTTCTGCTAACAAAACATCATGTACAAAGTCTTTTCCAGACATCCTAGCATTGCTTATCAAGCAGTTAGATCAAGAGTAAGAGCTTCTTCCGACAAAAAATCATGTTTCAAAGTCTTGTCTAGATCTCCTAGCATTGCTAGTCAAGATCTTAGACCAAGTGTCGACTTCTACCAGCAAAACATCATGTGCAAAGTCTTTTCCAGATCTCCTAGCATTGCTTGTCAAGCAGTTAGATCAAGAGTAAGAGCTTGTTCCAACAAAAAATGATGTTTAAAAGCCTTGACTAGATTTCCTTGTATTTTTTGTCAAACAGTAAGTTTAAGAGTTAGAGCTTCTGCCAACAAAACATTATTTGCAAAGGCCTTTTTTAGATCGTCAAGCGTTTCTTGAACAGCTATTACATCAAGTGTCGGCTTCTGCCAACAAAACAACATGTGCAAAGTCTTTTCCAGACATCCAAGCATTGCTTATCAAGCAGTTAGATCAAGAGTAAAAGCTTCTTCTGACAAAAGATCATGTTTAAAAGCCTTGTCCAGATCTCCTAGCATTGCTAGTCAAGATCTTAGACCAAGTGTCGACTTCTACCAGCAAAACATCATGTGCAAAGTCTTTTCCAGACATCCTAGCATTGCTTATCAAGCAGTTAGATCAAGAGTAAGAGCTTCTTCCGACAAAAAATCATGTTTCAAAGTCTTGTCTAGATCTCCTAGCATTGCTAGTCAAGATCTTAGACCAAGTGTCGACTTCTACCAGCAAAACATCATGTGCAAAGTCTTTTCCAGATCTCCAAGCATTGCTTGTCAAGCAGTTAGATCATGAGTAAGAGCTTCTTCCGACAAAAAATGATGTTTAAAAGCCTTGACTAGATTTCCTTGTATTTTTTGTCAAACAGTAAGTTTAAGAGTTAGAGCTTCTGCCAACAAAACATTATTTGCAAAGGCCTTTTTTAGATCGTCAAGCGTTTCTTGAACAGCTATTACATCAAGTGTCGGCTTCTGCCAACAAAACAACATGTGCAAAGTCTTTTCCAGACATCCTAGCATTGCTTATCAAGCAGTTAGATCAAGAGTAAAAGCTTCTTCCGACAAAAGATCATGTTTAAAAGCCTTGTCCAGATCTCCTAGCATTGCTAGTCAAGATCTTAGACAAAGTGTCGACTTCTACCAGCAAAACATCATGTGCAAAGTCTTTTCCAGACATCCTAGCATTGCTTATCAAGCAGTTAGATCAAGAGTAAGAGCTTCTTCCGACAAAAAATGATGTTTAAAAGCCTTGTCTATATTTCCTTGCATTTTTTGTCAAACAGTTAGTTTAAGAATTAGAGCTTCTGCCAACAAAACATTATGTGCAAAAGCCTTTTTCATATCATCAAGCGTTTCTTGAACAGCTATTACATAAAGTGTCGGCTTCTGCCAACAAAACAACATGTGCAAAGTCTTTTCCAGACCTCCTAGCATTGCTTGTCAAGCTGTTAGATCAAGTGTAAGAGCTTCTTCCAACAAAAAATGATGTTTAAAAGCCTTGTCTAGATTTCCTTGTATTTTTTGTCAAACAGTTAGTTTAAGAGTTTGAGCTTCTTCCAACAAACATTATTTGCAAAAGCCTTTTTCAGATCGTCAAGCGTTTCTTGAACAGCTATTAGATCAAGTGTCGACTTCTGCCAACAAAACATCATGTGCAAAGTCTTTTCCAGACCTTCTAGCACTGCTTGTCAAGCAGTTAGATCAAGAGTAAGAGCTTGTTCCAACAAAAAATGATGTTTAAAAGCCTTGACTAGATTTCCTTGTATTTTTTGTCAAACAGTAAGTTTAAGAGTTAGAGCTTCTGCCAACAAAACATTATTTGCAAAGGCCTTTTTTAGATCGTCAAGCGTTTCTTGAACAGCTATTAGATCAAGTGTCGACTTCTGCCAACAAAACATCATGTGCAAAGTCTTTTCCAGACCTTCTAGCACTGCTTGTCAAGCAGTTAGATCAAGAGTAAGAGCTTGTTCCAACAAAAAATGATGTTTAAAAGCCTTGACTAGATTTCCTTGTATTTTTTGTCAAACAGTAAGTTTAAGAGTTAGAGCTTCTGCCAACAAAACATTATTTGCAAAGGCCTTTTTTAGATCGTCAAGCGTTTCTTGAACAGCTATTAGATTAAGTGTCGTCTTCTGCTAACAAAACATCATGTACAAAGTCTTTTCCAGACATCCTAGCATTGCTTATCAAGCAGTTAGATCAAGAGTAAGAGCTTCTTCCGACAAAAAATCATGTTTCAAAGTCTTGTCTAGATCTCCTAGCATTGCTAGTCAAGATCTTAGACCAAGTGTCGACTTCTACCAGCAAAACATCATGTGCAAAGTCTTTTCCAGATCTCCTAGCATTGCTTGTCAAGCAGTTAGATCAAGAGTAAGAGCTTGTTCCAACAAAAAATGATGTTAAAAAGCCTTGACTAGATTTCCTTGTATTTTTTGTCAAACAGTAATTTTTAGAGTTAGAGCTTCTGCCAACAAAACATTATTTGCAAAGGCCTTTTTTAGATCGTCAAGCGTTTCTTGAACAGCTATTACATCAAGTGTCGGCTTCTGCCAACAAAACAACATGTGCAAAGTCTTTTCCAGACATCCTAGCATTGCTTATCAAGCAGTTAGATCAAGAGTAAAAGCTTCTTCCGACAAAAGATCATGTTTAAAAGCCTTGTCCAGATCTCCTAGCATTGCTAGTCAAGATCTTAGACCAAGTGTCGACTTCTACCAGCAAAACATCATGTGCAAAGTCTTTTCCAGACATCCTAGCATTGCTTATCAAGCAGTTAGATCAAGAGTAAAAGCTTCTTCCGACAAAAGATCATGTTTAAAAGTCTTGTCTAGATCTCCTAGCATTGCTAGTCAAAATCTAAGACCAAGTGTCGACTTCTACCAGCAAAACATTATGTGCAAAGTCTTTTCCAGATCTCCTAGCATTGCTTTTCATGAAGTTAGATCAAGAGTAAGATCTTCTTCCAACAAAAAATAATGTTTAAAAGCCTTGTCTAGATCTCCTAGCATTGCTAGTCAAGATCTTAGACCAAGTGTCGACTTCTACCAGCAAAACATCATGTGCAAAGTCTTTTCCAGATCTCCTAGCATTGCTTGTCAAGCAGTTAGATCAAGAGTAAGAGCTTGTTCCAACAAAAAATGATGTTTAAAAGCCTTGACTAGATTTCCTTTCATTTTAAGTCAAACAGTTAGCTAAAGAGTTAGAGCTTCTGCAAACAAAACATTATGTGCAAAAGCCTTTTTCAGATCGTCAAGCGTTTCATGAACAGCTATTAAAATCAAGTGTCGGCTTCTGCCAACAAAACATCATGTGCAAAGTCTTTTCCAGACATCCTAGCATTGCTTATCAAGCAGTGAGATCAAGAGTAAGAGCTTCATCCGACAAAATATCATGTTTAAAAGCCTTGTCTAGATTTCCTAGCATTGCTAGTCAAGATCTTAGACCAAGTGTCGGCTTCTGCCAGCAAAACATCATGTGCAAAGTCTTTTCCAGATCTCCTAGCATTGCTTGTCATGAAGATAGATCAAGTATAAGAGCTTCTTCCAACAACAAATAATTTTTAAAAGCCTTGTCTAGATTTCCATGCATTTTTTGTCAAACAGTTAGCTTTAGAGTTAGAGCTTCTGCAAACAAAACTTTATGTGCAAAAGCCTTTTTCAGATCGTCAAGCGTTTCATGAACAGCTATTAAAATCAAGTGTCGGCTTCTGCCAACAAAACATCATGTGCAAAGTCTTTTCCAGACATCCTAGCATTGCTTATCAATCAGTTAGATCAAGAGTAAAAGCTTCTTCAGACAAAAGATCATGTTTAAAAGCCTTGTCTAGATCTCCAAGCATTGCTAGTCAAGATCTTAGACCAAGTGTCGGCTTCTGCCAGCAAAACATCATGTGCAAAGTCTTTTCCAGACATCCTAGCATTGCTTATCAAGCAGTTAGATCATGAGTAAAAGCTTCTTCCGACAAAAAATTATGTTTCAAAGTCTTGTCTAGATCTCCAAGCATTGCTAGTCAAGATCTTAGACCAAGTGTCGACTTCTGCCAGCAAAACATCATGTGCAAAGTCTTTTCCAGACATCCTAACATTGTTTTTCACGCAGATAAATCAAGAGTTTGAGCTTCTTCCAACAAAATAATGATTTTTAAAAGCCTTGTAAAGATTTCCTTGCATTTTTTAACAAGCAGTTAGTTTAAGAGTTAGAGCTTCTCCTAACAAAAAATCATGTTTTAAGCCTTTTCCAGATCTCCTTGCATTGCAATTCAAGATCTTAGACCAAGTGTCGGCTTCTGCCAACTAAACATCATGTGCAAAGTCTTTTCCAGACCTCCTAGCATTGCTTGTCAAGCTGTTAGAACAAGTGTAAGAGCTTCTTCCAACAAAAAATGATGTTTAAAAGCCTTGTCTAGATTTCCTTGTATTTTATGTCAAACAGTTAGTTTAAGAGTTTGAGCTTCTGCCAACAAACATTATTTGCAAAAGCCTTTTTCAGATCGTCAAGCGTTTCTTGAACAGCTGTTAGATCAAGTGTTGACTTCTGCCAACAAAACATAATGTGCAAAGTCTTTTCCAGACCTTCTAGCACTGCTTGTCAAGCAGTTAGATCAAGAGTAAGAGCTTGTTCCAACAAAAAATGATGTTTAAAAGCCTTGACTAGATTTCCTTGTATTTTTTGTCAAACAGTAAGTTTAAGAGTTAGAGCTTCTGCCAACAAAACATTATTTTCAAAGGCCTTTTTCAGATCGTCAAGCGTTTCTTGAACAGCTATTAGATTAAGTGTCGGCTTCTGCTAACAAAACATTATGTACAAAGTCTTTTCCAGACATCCTAGCATTGCTTATCAAGCAGTTAGATCAAGAGTAAAAGCTTCTTCCGACAAAAGATCATGTTTAAAAGCCTTGTCCAGATCTCCTAGCATTGCGAGTCAAGATCTTAGACCAAGTGTCGGCTTCTGCCACCAAAACATCATGTGCAAAGTCTTTTCCAGACATCCTAGCATTGCTTATCAAGCAGTGAGATCAAGAGTAAGAGCTTCATCCGACAAAATATCATGTTTAAAAGCCTTGTCTAGATTTCCTAGCATTGCTAGTCAAGATCTTAGACCAAGTGTCGGCTTCTGCCAGCAAAACATCATGTGCAAAGTCTTTTCCAGATCTCCTAGCATTGCTTGTCATGAAGATAGATCAAGTATAAGAGCTTCTTCCAACAACAAATAATTTTTAAAAGCCTTGTCTAGATTTCCATGCATTTTTTGTCAAACAGTTAGCTTTAGAGTTAGAGCTTCTGCAAACAAAACTTTATGTGCAAAAGCCTTTTTCAGATCGTCAAGCGTTTCATGAACAGCTATTAAAATCAAGTGTCGGCTTCTGCCAACAAAACATCATGTGCAAAGTCTTTTCCAGACATCCTAGCATTGCTTATCAATCAGTTAGATCAAGAGTAAAAGCTTCTTCAGACAAAAGATCATGTTTAAAAGCCTTGTCTAGATCTCCAAGCATTGCTAGTCAAGATCTAAGACCAAGTGTCGGCTTCTGCCAGCAAAACATCATGTGCAAAGTCTTTTCCAGACATCCTAGCATTGCTTATCAAGCAGTTAGATCATGAGTAAAAGCTTCTTCCGACAAAAAATTATGTTTCAAAGTCTTGTCTAGATCTCCTAGAATTGCTAGTCAAGATCTTAGACCAAGTGTCGACTTCTACCAGCAAAACATCATGTGCAAAGTCTTTTCCAGACATCCTAACATTGTTTTTCACGCAGATAAATCAAGAGTTTGAGCTTCTTCCAACAAAATAATGATTTTTAAAAGCCTTGTAAAGATTTCCTTGCATTTTTTAACAAGCAGTTAGTTTAAGAGTTAGAGCTTCTCCTAACAAAAAATCATGTTTTAAGCCTTTTCCAGATCTCCTTGCATTGCAATTCAAGATCTTAGACCAAGTGTCGGCTTCTGCCAACTAAACATCATGTGCAAAGTCTTTTCCAGACCTCCTAGCATTGCTTGTCAAGCAGTTAGATCATGAGTAAGAGCTTCTTCCGACAAAAAATGATGTTTAAAAGCCTTGTCTAGATTTCCTTGTATTTTATGTCAAACAGTTAGTTTAAGAGTTTGAGCTTCTGCCAACAAACATTATTTGCAAAAGCCTTTTTCAGATCGTCAAGCGTTTCTTGAACAGCTGTTAGATCAAGTGTTGACTTCTGCCAACAAAACATCATGTGCAAAGTCTTTTCCAGACCTTCTAGCACTGCTTGTCAAGCAGTTAGATCAAGAGTAAGAGCTTGTTCCAACAAAAAATGATGTTTAAAAGCCTTGACTAGATTTCCTTGTATTTTTTGTCAAACAGTAAGTTTAAGAGTTAGAGCTTCTGCCAACAAAACATTATTTTCAAAGGCCTTTTTCAGATCGTCAAGCGTTTCTTGAACAGCTATTAGATTAAGTGTCGGCTTCTGCTAACAAAACATTATGTACAAAGTCTTTTCCAGACATCCTAGCATTGCTTATCAAGCAGTTAGATCAAGAGTAAAAGCTTCTTCCGACAAAAGATCATGTTTAAAAGCCTTGTCCAGATCTCCTAGCATTGCGAGTCAAGATCTTAGACCAAGTGTCGGCTTCTGCCACCAAAACATCATGTGCAAAGTCTTTTCCAGACATCCTAGCATTGCTTATCAAGCAGTTAGATCAAGAGTAAGAGCTTCTTCCGACAAAATATCATGATTAAAAGCCTTGTCTAGATTTCCTAGCATTGCTTGTCAAGATCTTAGACCAAGTGTCGGCTTCTGCCAGCAAAACATCATGTGCAAAGTCTATTCCAGATCTCCTAGCATTGCTTGTCATGAAAATAGATCAAGCATAAGAGCTTCTTCCAACAACAAATAATGTTTAAAAGCCTTGTCTAGATTTCTTTGCATTTTTTGTCAAACAGTTAGCTTAAGAGTTAGAGCTTCTGCAAACGAAACATTATGTGCAAAAGCCTTTTTCAGATCGTCAAGCGTTTCATGAACAGCTATCAAAATCAAGTGTCGGCTTCTGCCAGCAAAACATCATGTGCAAAGTCTTTTCCAGACATCCTAGCATTGCTTATCAAGCAGTTAGATCATGAGTAAGAGATCTT
Organism: Brachionus asplanchnoidis; assembly: GCA_025491095.1. Taxonomy (NCBI): domain Eukaryota; kingdom Metazoa; phylum Rotifera; class Eurotatoria; order Ploima; family Brachionidae; genus Brachionus; species Brachionus asplanchnoidis. Next base: position 49,492 of record JAILYF010000082.1, on the reverse strand, counting down.
CCGACAAAAAATTATGTTAAAAAGCCTTGTCTAGATTTCCTTGCATTTTAAGTCAAACAGTTAGCTAAAGAGTTAGAGCTTCTGCAAACAAAACATTATGTGCAAAAGCCTTTTTCAGATCGTCAAGCGTTTCATGAATAGCTATCAAAATCAAGTGTCGGCTTCTGCCAGCAAAACATCATGTGCAAAGTCTTTTCCAGACATCCTAGCATTGCTTATCAAGCAGTTAGATCATGAGTAAGAGCTTCTTCCGACAAAAAATTATGTTTAAAAGCCTTGTCTAGATTTCCTTGCATTTTAACTCAAACAGTTAGCTAAAGAGTTAGAGCTTCTGCAAACAAAACATTATGTGCAAAAGCCTTTTTCAGATCGTCAAGCGTTTCATGAACAGCTATCAAAATCAAGTGTCGGCTTCGTCCAGCAAAACATCATGTGCAAAGTCTTTTCCAGACATCCTAGCATTGCTTATCAAGCAGTTAGATCATGAGTAAGAGCTTCTTCCGACAAAAAATTATGTTTAAAAGCCTTGTCTAGATTTCCTTGCATTTTAACTCAAACAGTTAGCTAAAGAGTTAGAGCTTCTGCAAACAAAACATTATGTGCAAAAGCCTTTTTCAGATCGTCAAGCGTTTCATGAATAGCTATCAAAATCAAGTGTCGGCTTCTGCCAGCAAAACATCATGTGCAAAGTCTTTTCCAGACATCCTAGCATTGCTTATCAAGCAGTTAGATCATGAGTAAGAGCTTCTTCCGACAAAAAATTATGTTTAAAAGCCTTGTCTAGATTTCCTTGCATTTTAACTCAAACAGTTAGCTAAAGAGTTAGAGCTTCTGCAAACAAAACATTATGTGCAAAAGCCTTTTTCAGATCGTCAAGCGTTTCATGAATAGCTATCAAAATCAAGTGTCGGCTTCTGCCAGCAAAACATCATGTGCAAAGTCTTTTCCAGACATCCTAGCATTGCTTTTCAAGCAGTTAGATCATGAGTAAAAGCTTCTTCCGACAAAAAATTATGTTTCAAAGTCTTGTCTAGATCTCCTAGAATTGCTAGTCAAGATCTTAGACCAAGTGTCGACTTCTGCCAGCAAAACATCATGTGCAAAGTCTTTTCCAGACATCCTAACATTGTTTTCTACGCAGATAAATCAAGAGTTTGAGCTTCTTCCTACAAAATAATGATTTTTAAAAGCCTTGTAAAGATTTCCTTGCATTTTTTAACAAGCAGTTAGTTTAAGAGTTAGAGCTTCTCCTAACAAAAAATCATGTTTTAAGCCTTTTCCAGATCTCCTTGCATTGCAATTCAAGATCTTAGACCAAGTGTCGGCTTCTGCCAACTAAACATCATGTGCAAAGTCTTTTCCAGACCTCCTAGCATTGCTTGTCAAGCTGTTAGAACAAGTGTAAGAGCTTCTTCTAACAAAAAATGATGTTTAAAAGCCTTGTCTAGATTTCCTTGTATTTTATGTCAAACAGTTAGTTTAAGAGTTTGAGCTTCTGCCAACAAACATTATTTTCAAAGGCCTTTTTCAGATCGTCAAGCGTTTCTTGAACAGCTATTAGATTAAGTGTCGGCTTCTGCTAACAAAACATTATGTACAAAGTCTTTTCCAGACATCCTAGCATTGCTTATCAAGCAGTTAGATCAAGAGTAAAAGCTTCTTCCGACAAAAGATCATGTTTAAAAGCCTTGTCCAGATCTCCTAGCATTGCGAGTCAAGATCTTAGACCAAGTGTCGGCTTCTGCCACCAAAACATCATGTGCAAAGTCTTTTCCAGACATCCTAGCATTGCTTATCAAGCAGTTAGATCAAGAGTAAGAGCTTCTTCCGACAAAATATCATGATTAAAAGCCTTGTCTAGATTTCCTAGCATTGCTTGTCAAGATCTTAGACCAAGTGTCGGCTTCTGCCAGCAAAACATCATGTGCAAAGTCTATTCCAGATCTCCTAGCATTGCTTGTCATGAAGATAGATCAAGCGTAAGAGCTTCTTCCAACAACAAATAATGTTTAAAAGCCTTGTCTAGATTTCCTTGCATTTTTTGTCAAACAGTTAGCTTAAGAGTTAGAGCTTCTGCAAACGAAACATTATGTGCAAAAGCCTTTTTCAGATCGTCAAGCGTTTCATGAATAGCTATCAAAATCAAGTGTCGGCTTCTGCCAGCAAAACATCATGTGCAAAGTCTTTTCCAGACATCCTAGCATTGCTTATCAAGCAGTTAGATCATGAGTAAGAGCTTCTTCCGACAAAAAATTATGTTTAAAAGCCTTGTCTAGATTTCCTTGCATTTTAAGTCAAACAGTTAGCTAAAGAGTAAGAGCTTCTGCAAACAAAACATTATGTGCAAAAGCCTTTTTCAGATCGTCAAGCGTTTCATGAACAGCTATCAAAATCAAGTGTCGGCTTCTGCCAGCAAAACATCATGTGCAAAGTCTTTTCCAGACATCCTAGCATTGCTTATCAAGCAGTTAGATCATGAGTAAGAGCTTCTTCCGACAAAAAATTATGTTTAAAAGCCTTGTCTAGATTTCCTAGCATTGCTAGTCAAGATCTTAGACCAATTGTCGGCTTCTGCCAGCAAAACATCATGTGCAAAGTCTTTTCCAGATCTCCTAGCATTGCTTGTCATGAAGTTAGATCAAGCGTAAGAGATTCTTCCGACAAAAAGAGATGTTTAAAAGCCTTGTCTATATTTCCTTGCATTTTTTGTCAAACAGTAAGTTTAAGAATAAGAGCTTCTGCCAACAAAACATTATGTGCAAAAGCCTTTTTCATATCATCAAGCGTTTCTTGAACAGCTATTAGATCAAGTGTCGGCTTCTGCCACCAAAACATCATGTGCAAAGTCTTTTCCAGACATCCTAGCATTGCTTATCAAGCAGTTAGATCAAGAGTAAGAGCTTCTTCCGACAAAATATCATGATTAAAAGCCTTGTCTAGATTTCCTTGCATTGCTTGTCAAGATCTTAGACCAAGTGTCGGCATCTGCCAGCAAAACATCATGTGCAAAGTCTATTCCAGATCTCCTAGCATTGCTTGTCATGAAGATAGATCAAGCGTAAGAGCTTCTTCCAACAACAAATAATGTTTAAAAGCCTTGTCTTGATTTCCTTGCATTTTTTGTCAAACAGTTAGCTTAAGAGTTAGAGCTTCTGCAAACGAAACATTATGTGCAAAAGCCTTTTTCAGATCGTCAAGCGTTTCATGAATAGCTATCAAAATCAAGTGTCGGCTTCTGCCAGCAAAACATCATGTGCAAAGTCTTTTCCAGACATCCTAGCATTGCTTATCAAGCAGTTAGATCATGAGTAAGAGCTTCTTCCGACAAAAAATTATGTTTAAAAGCCTTGTCTAGATTTCCTTGCATTTTAAGTCAAACAGTTAGCTAAAGAGTTAGAGCTTCTACAAACAAAACATTATGTGCAAAAGCCTTTTTCAGATCGTCAAGCGTTTCATGAACAGCTATCAAAATCAAGTGTCGGCTTCTGCCAGCAAAACATCATGTGCAAAGTCTTTTCCAGACATCCTAGCATTGCTTATCAAGCAGTTAGATCATGAGTAAGAGCTTCTTTCGACAAAAAATAATGTTTAAAAGCCTTGTCTAGATTTCCTAGCATTGCTAGTCAAGATCTTAGACCAAGTGTCGGCTTCTGCCAGCAAAACATCATGTGCAAAGTCTTTTCCAGATCTCCTAGCATTGCTTGTCATGAAGTTAGATCAAGCGTAAGAGATTCTTCCGACAAAAAGAGATGTTTAAAAGCCTTGTCTATATTTCCTTGCATTTTTTGTCAAACAGTAAGTTTAAGAATAAGAGCTTCTGCCAACAAAACATTATGTGCAAAAGCCTTTTTCATATCATCAAGCGTTTCTTGAACAGCTATTAGATCAAGTGTCGGCTTCTGCCAACAAAACATCATGTGCAAAGTCTTTTCCAGACATCCTAGCATTGCTTATCAAGCAGTAAGATCAAGAGTAAGAGCTTCTTCCGACAAAAAATTATGTTTAAAAGCCTTGTCTAGATTTCCTTGCATTTTAACTCAAACAGTTAGCTAAAGAGTTAGAGCTTCTGCAAACAAAACATTATGTGCAAAAGCCTTTTTCAGATCGTCAAGCGTTTCATGAACAGCTATTAAAATCAAGTGTCGGCTTCTGCCAACAAAACATCATGTGCAAAGTCTTTTCCAGACATCCTAGCATTGCTTATCAAGCAGTTAGATCAAGAGTAAGAGCTTCTTCCGACAAAAAATTATGTTTAAAAGCCTTGTCTAGATTTCCTTGCATTTTAACTCAAACAGTTAGCTAAAGAGTTAGAGCTTCTGCAAACAAAACATTATGTGCAAAAGCCTTTTTCAGATCGTCAAGCGTTTCATGAATAGCTATCAAAATCAAGTGTCGGCTTCTGCCAGCAAAACATCATGTGCAAAGTCTTTTCCAGACATCCTAGCATTGCTTATCAAGCAGTTAGATCATGAGTAAGAGCTTCTTCCGACAAAAAATTATGTTTAAAAGCCTTGTCTAGATTTCCTTGCATTTTAAGTCAAACAGTTAGCTATAGAGTTAGAGCTTCTGCAAACAAAACATTATGTGCAAAAGCCTTTTTCAGATCGTCAAGCGTTTCATGAACAGCTATCAAAATCAAGTGTCGGCTTCTGCCAGCAAAACATCATGTGCAAAGTCTTTTCCAGACATCCTAGCATTGCTTATCAAGCAGTTAGATCATGAGTAAGAGCTTCTTCCGACAAAAAATTATGTTTAAAAGCCTTGTCTAGATTTCCTAGCATTGCTAGTCAAGATCTTAGACCAAGTGTCGGCTTCTGCCAGCAAAACATCATGTGCAAAGTCTTTTCCAGATCTCCTAGCATTGCTTGTCATGAAGTTAGATCAAGCGTAAGAGATTCTTCCGACAAAAAATGATGTTTAAAAGCCTTGTCTATATTTCCTTGCATTTTTTGTCAAACAGTAAGTTTAAGAATAAGAGCTTCTGCCAACAAAACATTATGTGCAAAAGCCTTTTTCATATCATCAAGCGTTTCTTGAACAGCTATTAGATCAAGTGTCGGCTTCTGCCAACAAAACATCATGTGCAAAGTCTTTTCCAGACATCCTAGCATTGCTTATCAAGCAGTAAGATCAAGAGTAAGAGCTTCTTCCGACAAAAAATTATGTTTAAAAGCCTTGTCTAGATTTCCTTGCATTTTAACTCAAACAGTTAGCTAAAGAGTTAGAGCTTCTGCAAACAAAACATTATGTGCAAAAGCCTTTTTCAGATCGTCAAGCGTTTCTTGAACAGCTATTATATCAAGTGTCGGCTTCTGCCAGCAAAACATCATGTGCAAAGTCTTTTCCAGACATCCTAGCATTGCTTATCAAGCAGTTAGATCAAGAGTAAAAGCTTATTCCGACAAAAGATAATGTTTAAAAGCCTTGTCCAGATTTCCTAGCATTGCTAGTCAAGATCTTAGACCAAGTGTCGGCTTCTGCCAGCAAAATATCATGTGCAAAGTCTTTTCCAGATCTCCTAGCATTGCTTGTCATGAAGTTAGATCAAGAGTAAGAGCTTCTTCCAACAAAAAATGATGTTTAAAAGCCTTGTCTAGATTTCCTTGCATTTTTTGTCAAACAGTTAGCTTAAGAGTTAGAGCTTCTGCAAACAAAACATTATGTGCAAAAGCCTTTTTCAGTTCGTCAAGAGTTTCTTGTACAGCTCTTTGATCAAGTATCGGCTTCGGCCAACAAAACATCATGAGCAGCAGCCTTATTCAGATCTCGTTGCGTTGCTAGTCAAGCTCGTAGATCAAGTGTCGGCTCCGTCCAACATAACATCATCTGCAACAGCCTTTTCAAGATTTCCTTGCGTTGCTTGTCCAGCTCTTAGATCATGTTTCGGCTTCGGCCAACAAAACATCAAGTGCAAAAGCAGCTGTCAACCCACCTGTTCACCGAAACGAAAATATTTTCGAAATTAGATTACTAGGTTTAAGATGTTGGAGATGTTTGTGTTTTTTTCATTTTATTATCAAAAAATATTTAATTAAGAACAATTAATAAAAAATTACAAAATAATTTATTTTTTTATTTTTATAAAAGGAAAATTAGAGAAATAATACAATTAAATTAAAAATTTGTGCATTTAATTTTAAAACTTGAACTTTATTTTAATTTTACCCATTAATTAAATTAATTATTTTACTTTTTAATCACCATAATGGTGACAATTTAAAATATATAATAATAATGATATTAATTGTTTGTTTCATTAAGATGACTAAATAAATTATTGAATTTCTTTTAACTTTTTTTTTACGGACCGACTTTGAAAGTTCTTAGCTTCTGTTTTTAATCTTTATTTATTTATTTTCTGTACCGAGCTAGAGCTCTTACAGAATAAATAAAATATAAATAAAATGGAAATAAAATTAAAAATCAAAGTAAAGTAAATAAGCTAAATAAATGAAAGTTAGGAAGAAATAAATTGGAATAGGTTGTTACATGTGGCACATGTTTACATAGTTCAAGCATCAGGAAAAAAAGAGGAAATTGTAGTAAATCTTTCATAAAAAAATTGATTTTATAGCCTTAAAGACAAGATAATTTTTCCAAATGTTACACAAGGTTGAACTAAAGAATTATTAGATTTTTATTGCGATTTACTTTTTAAGATAATATCACACCTTATATCCATGCATTTGTTTTGTTTCTGCATTAATTTCAAAATTTACACAATGAATATCAGTATTTTTAATATGCAAGGCTTGTAATCGGCAATTCTTTTAATGATTTTAATAAGCAATTCATGATTTTTCTTGTTGTAGGATTATAAAAATTTAACGATGAAACGACAATATAGTCTATCAAGTCGTCACACAGAATAAAAACTTGGATTAGATTCTACTTAGAAAACTTTGAAAAATTTTTACATTTTCCTTAATTGATTTGTGTTTAAAATCGCTTTTTTTAATTCTATTGGACATTAACCTGAATGAATGTTTGCATGTTTGAATAAATTATAATAAATTAAAAAAAGTCTTATGCGTCCATTTCCATACAAAAATTTTGATATGGTCACTTTTTTTTCAATAATAACACTTAATTTAAAAAAATTTTTCTTAATTCTTTTTACTTATTTTATTAGAATTTAATAAAACAAAATTAAGCTAAGTGACATGTCACTAAAGTGGAAACAAAAATTATAAAAAATTGTCCATTTTAGGCTTTTTTTTGACACAAGTGACATGTCATTATATCATTTTAAAAAACCAGTGTTCGATATTTAAAGTCATGTCACTATATTTACTGTGAGATTTCGTTAAAATCGAGATTATTCGTTATTCTAATGTAAATAATTTATCATTTAATATTGGAAATTTAAAGTAGCTTTACTAAACAACCATCTATTACCGATTTTTTCGTAAAAATTAACTTTTTGTTTTTTTTTCGCATTTTGTTTTAGTTTTTTTAATAAATAAAATTTGGTTTAAAATTTTTATTGTCCCTATCATTTTATATGGGAATTTCGATATAATCAAATTCGATATAATCAATACCGAATTTTCCGCCCAAGTAGTGCGTTATACCGAGAATTGACTGTTTATATTTTTCCCCGTATCTCTATGCCCTTCTTTATTTTAGCTATTAAAATTTAAAATTTAAATGTGGAGTATTATTTTATATATCTAAATATAAATATTTGAAAAGAAGGGGTACTGAAAGTACAAACATGGTTCGGAACGGGTGGAATCATTTTAATCAAAGAGGTTTTTTTTTTATTTATTTTTACTCATATTTTTAGTTCTTGATTTAAAGAACAAATATTTTTTAATTTAAGAAAACAAATCTTTTAAATTATTTTGTATTTATTTTTAGAGTTTCGTGTCAAATCCTTTTATTTTCTTTTGATTGTTAAAAAAAACACCGGCGGATTTTTTAGGACAAGCTAAAATTTCGTCTGATTTTAAGCTTTTTCCTTTTCTAATCCCTTTCAACATTTCTTTATAATTTAGTCGTTTATCTTGTCAAGAAGTAAGATCGAATGTCGACTTCTGCAAACAAATTATCTTGTGGAAAAGCCTTTACCAGATCTCCTTGAATTGCTAGTCCAGATCTTAGATCAAGATTTGGCTTTCGCTAACAAAACATCATGTGCAAAAGCCTTTTCCAGATCTCTTATTGTTGCTTGTCAAGCAGTTAGATCAAATGTCGACTTGGGCCAGCAAAACATCATTTGCAAAAGATGTTTCCAGATTTTCTAGCATTGCTCCTTTAATTCTAAGATCGGGTCTAGGTAATTATGTGACCGGCCGTTCACAACTTTCGTGACCTAAATCTTTTCTCGTATTATGTGACCCGAGCTGTTCACAACTTTCGTGACCTGAAATTATGTGATCAAAAAATTTTAAAAGTGATTTCATTTTTTTAAATTGATCACATAATTCATTTAATGGTCACAAAATTATTTTCTGGTTCACATTATTCTTTTCTTGATCACAAAATTTTTCTTTTGATCACATGATTATGTAAAGAAAAATTTGCTAAAAATTACAAACTGTTAAGATCACTGAATGAAAAAAAACTAAAACTAAAAATTTGTGATTATTTCATGACGAAGTAAATTTCAAAATCTTTATTTAAGGACAGGATTTTTCAATTACTGAAGCTTTATTATTTTTAATTGAAATGAATAACCAAGATATTTTAGAAACTTAGGAAGGAAATATTTTAGTTAGAATAAGAGACTTAGGTTTGGTTTATTCTAAACAGATTTATACTGATGTTAATTGTAAGAGATATGGAGAAGAGATGAACTTGACGTTTAGAAAAAGAACAAAAGACTCTAAGAGAATTTAACGTGGAGATGTTCATGCACATATAAAAAAATACTTCATGGTTCACATCAAGTGCTAATTTGGTCCAATAAAACATCATGTGCAACAGCACCTTCAAGATCTCATAGCATTGCCAATCCAGCTGTAAGATCGTAAGATAAAACTTCTACCAACAAAAAATCATGTGCAAAAGCCTTTTCCAGATTTCCTAGCATTGCTTGTCCAGCTCTAAGATCAAGTGTCGGCTTCGGCTAACCAAACATCAACAAATGTCGAGTTCGACCGGCCAAAAATTATTTTCAAAAGATATTTCAAGATATCCTAAAATTGCTGGTACAGATCTTTGATCAAGTGCTGGTTTCATCCAACAAAACATCATGTGCAACAGCCCCATTCCAAGTCTCATAACATTATCAATCCGGCTGTGAGAACGAGAGTAAAGATTCTGCCTACAAAAAATGATTTTTAAAAGCCTTTTACCAGATCTCCTTGAATTGCTAGTCCAGATCTTAGATCAAGATTTGGCTTTCGCTAACAAAACATCATGTGCAAAAGCCTTTTCCAGATCTCTTATCGTTGCTTGTCAAGCAGTTAGATCAAATGTCGACTTGGGCCAGCAAAACATCATTTGCAAAAGATGTTTCCAGATTTTCTAGCATTGCTCCTTTAATTCTAAGATCGGGTCTAGGTAATTATGTGACCGGCCGTTCACAACTTTCGTGACCTAAATCTTTTCTCGTATTATGTGACCCGAGCTGTTCACAACATTCGTGACCTGAAATTATGTGATCAAAAAATTTTAAAAGTGATTTCATTTTTTTAAATTGATCACATAATTCATTTAATGGTCACAAAATTATTTTCTGGTTCACATTATTCTTTTCTAGATCACAAAATTTTTCTTTTGATCACATGATTATGTAAAGAAAAATTTGCTAAAAATTACAAACTGTTAAGATCACTGAATGAAAAAAAACTAAAACTAAAAATTTGTGATTATTTCATGACGAAGTAAATTTCAAAATCTTTATTTAAGGACAGGATTTTTCAATTACTGAAGCTTTATTATTTTTAATTGAAATGAATAACCAAGATATTTTAGAAACTTAGGAAGGAAATATTTTAGTTAGAATAAGAGACTTAGGTTTGGTTTATTCTAAACAGATTTATACTGATGTTAATTGTAAGAGATATGGAGAAGAGATGAACTTGACGTTTAGAAAAAGAACAAAAGACTCTAAGAGAATTTAACGTGGAGATGTTCATGCACATATAAAAAAATACTTCATGGTTCACATCAAGTGCTAATTTGGTCCAATAAAACATCATGTGCAACAGCACCTTCAAGATCTCATAGCATTGCCAATCCAGCTGTAAGATCGTAAGATAAAACTTCTACCAACAAAAAATCATGTGCAAAAGCCTTTTCCAGATTTCCTAGCATTGCTTGTCCAGCTCTAAGATCAAGTGTCGGCTTCGGCTAACCAAACATCAACAAATGTCGAGTTCGACCGGCCAAAAATTATTTTCAAAAGATATTTCAAGATATCCTAAAATTGCTGGTACAGATCTTTGATCAAGTGCTGGTTTCATCCAACAAAACATCATGTGCAACAGCCCGATTCCAAGTCTCATAACATTATCAATCCGGCTGTGAGAACGAGAGTAAAGATTCTGCCTACAAAAAATGATTTTTAAAAGCCTTTTACCAGATCTCCTTGAATTGCTAGTCCAGATCTTAGATCAAGATTTGGCTTTCGCTAACAAAACATCATGTGCAAAAGCCTTTTCCAGATCTCTTATCGTTGCTTGTCAAGCAGTTAGATCAAATGTCGACTTGGGCCAGCAAAACATCATTTGCAAAAGATGTTTCCAGATTTTCTAGCATTGCTCCTTTAATTCTAAGATCGGGTCTAGGTAATTATGTGACCGGCCGTTCACAACTTTCGTGACCTAAATCTTTTCTCGTATTATGTGACCCGAGCTGTTCACAACATTCGTGACCTGAAATTATGTGATCAAAAAATTTTAAAAGTGATTTCATTTTTTTAAATTGATCACATAATTCATTTAATGGTCACAAAATTATTTTCTGGTTCACATTATTCTTTTCTTGATCACAAAATTTTTCTTTTGATCACATGATTATGTAAAGAAAAATTTGCTAAAAATTACAAACTGTTAAGATCACTGAATGAAAAAAAACTAAAACTAAAAATTTGTGATTATTTCATGACGAAGTAAATTTCAAAATCTTTATTTAAGGACAGGATTTTTCAATTACTGAAGCTTTATTATTTTTAATTGAAATGAATAACCAAGATATTTTAGAAACTTAGGAAGGAAATATTTTAGTTAGAATAAGAGACTTAGGTTTGGTTTATTCTAAACAGATTTATACTGATGTTAATTGTAAGAGATATGGAGAAGAGATGAACTTGACGTTTAGAAAAAGAACAAAAGACTCTAAGAGAATTTAACGTGGAGATGTTCATGCACATATAAAAAAATACTTCATGGTTCACATCAAGTGCTAATTTGGTCCAATAAAACATCATGTGCAACAGCACCTTCAAGATCTCATAGCATTGCCAATCCAGCTGTAAGATCGTAAGATAAAACTTCTACCAACAAAAAATCATGTGCAAAAGCCTTTTCCAGATTTCCTAGCATTGCTTGTCCAGCTCTAAGATCAAGTGTCGGCTTCGGCTAACCAAACATCAACAAATGTCGAGTTCGACCGGCCAAAAATTATTTTCAAAAGATATTTCAAGATATCCTAAAATTGCTGGTACAGATCTTTGATCAAGTGCTGGTTTCATCCAACAAAACATCATGTGCAACAGCCCGATTCCAAGTCTCATAACATTATCAATCCGGCTGTGAGAACGAGAGTAAAGATTCTGCCTACAAAAAATGATTTTTAAAAGCCTTGCCCAGATCTCCTATCTTCGCAAGTAAAGCTCAAAGATCAATAGTTATAAATTCTGCCAACAAAATATCATGTTTAAAAGCCTTGTCCAGATCTCCTATCGTTGCAAGTCAAGCTCTTAGACAAAGTGTCGGCTTCTTTCAAAAATCATCATGTGCAAAGTCTTTTCCAGACCTCCTATCATTGCTTGTCATGCAGTTAAATCAAGAGTGGGAGCTTCTGCCATTAAAACATCATGTTTAAAAGCCTTGTACAGATCTCCTATCGTTGCAAGTCAAGCTCTTAGATCAATAGTTAGAGCTTCTGCCAACAAACATCATGTTTTAAAGCCTTTTCCAGACCTCCTAGCATTGCTTTTCAAGCAGTTAAATCAAGGGTGAGAGCTTCTTCCAACAAAAAATGATTTTTAAAAGCCTTGTCTAGATTTCCTTGAATTTTTTGTCAAACAGTTAGTTTAAGAGTTAGAGCTTCTGCCAACAAAACATTATTTGCAAAAATCTTTTTCAGATCGTCAAGCGTTTCTTGAACAGCTATTACATCAAGTTTCGGCTTTTGCCAACAAAACATCATCTGCAAAATCTTTTCCAGACCTCCTAGCATCGCTTTTCAAGCAGTTAAATCAAGAGTGAGAGCTTCTTCAAACAAAAAATGATTTTTAAAAACCTTGTTAAGATTTCCTTGCATTTTTTAACAAGCAGTTATTTTAAGAGTTAGAGCTTCTGCTAACAAAAAATCATGTTTAAAAGCCTTGTCCAGATTTCCTTGCATTTTTTCTCAAGCAGTTAGTTTAAGAATTAGGGCTTCTGCCAACAAAACATAATGTTTTAAAGCTTTTTCCAGATCTCCTTGCATTGCAAGTCAAGATCTTAGACCAAGTGTCAGCTTCTGCCAACTAAACATCATGTGCAAAGTCTTTTCCAGACCTCCTAGCATTGCTTTTCAAGCAGTTAAATCAAGGGTGAGAGCTTCTTCCAACAAAAAATGATTTTTAAAAGCCTTGTCTAGATTTCCTTGAATTTTTAGTCAAACAGTTAGTTTAAGAGTTAGAGCTTCTGCCAACAAAACATTATTTGCAAAAATCTTTTTCAGATCGTCAAGCGTTTCTTGAACAGCTATTACATCAAGTGTCGGCTTTTGCCAACAAAACATCATCTGCAAAATCTTTTCCAGACCTCCTAGCATCGCTTTTCAAGCAGTTAAATCAAGAGTGAGAGCTTCTTCAAACAAAAAATGATTTTTAAAAACCTTGTAAAGATTTCCTTGCATTTTTTAACAAGCAGTTATTTTAAGAGTTAGAGCTTCTGCTAACAAAAAATCATGTTTAAAAGCCTTGTCCAGATTTCCTTGCATTTTTTCTCAAGCAGTTAGTTTAAGAATTAGGGCTTCTGCCAACAAAACATAATGTTTTAAAGCTTTTTCCAGATCTCCTAGCATTGAAAGTCAAGATCTTAGACCAAGTGTCGGCTTCTGCCAGCAAAACATCAACTGCAAAGTCTTTTCCAGACCTCCTAGCATTACTTTTCAAGCAGTTAAATCAAGGGTGAGAGCTTCTTCCAACAAAAAATGATTTTTAAAAGCCTTGTCTAGATTTCCTTGAATTTTTTGTCAAACAGTTAGTTTAAGAGTTAGAGCTTCTGCCAACAAAACATTATTTGCAAAAATCTTTTTCAGATCGTCAAGCGTTTCTTGAACAGCTATTAAATCAAGTGTCCGCTTCTGCCAACAAAACATTATCTCAAAAGTCTTTTCCAGACATCCTAGCATTGCTTTTCAAACAGTTAGATCAAGAGTTAGAGCTTCTTCCGACAAAAAATCATGTTTAAAAGCCTTGTCTAGATTTTCTTGCATTTTTCGTCAAACAGTTAGTTTAAGAATTAGAGCTTCTGCCAACAAAACATTATGTGCAAAAGCCTTTTTAAAACATCCTAGCATGGCTTATCAAGCAGTTAGATCAAGAGTTAGAGCTTCTTCCGACAAAAAATCATGTTTAAAAGCCTTTCACAGATCTCCTAGCATTGCTAGTCAAGATCTTAGACCAAGTGTCGGCTTCTGCCAGCAAAACATCATGTGCAGAGTCTTTTCCAGTCATCCTAGCATTGCTTATAAAGCAGTAAGATCAAGAGTAAGAGCTTCTTCCGACAAAAAATCATGTTTAAAAGCGTTGTCCAGATCTCCTAGCATTGCTAGTCAAGCTCTTAGACAAAGTGTCGGCTTCTTTCAAAAATCATCATGTGCAAAGTCTTTTCCAGACCTCCTAGCATTTCTTGTTAAGATCTTAGATCACGAGTAAGAGCTTCTTCCAACAAAACATCATGTTTAAAAAACTGTTCCAGATCTACTAGCATTTCTTGTCAAGATCTTAGATCAAGAGTTAAAGCTTCTGCCAACATAACTTCATCTGCAAAGTCTTTTCCAGACCTCCTATCATTGCTTGTCATGCAGTTAAATCAAGAGTGAGAGCTTCTGCCATTAAAACATCATGTTTAAAAGCCTTGTTCAGATCTCCTATCGTTGCAAGTCAAGCTCTTAGATCAATAGTTAGAGCTTCTTCCGACAAAAAATCATGTTTAAAAGCCTTGTCCAGATCTCCTAGCATTGCTAGTCAAGATCTTAGACCAAGTGTCGGCTTCTGCCAGCAAAACATCATGTGCAAAGTCTTTTTCAGATCTCCTAGCATTGCTTGTCAAGAAGTTAGATCAAGAGTAAGAGCTTCTTCCAACAAAAAATGATGTTTAAAAGCCTTGTCTAGATTTCCTTGCATTTTTTGTCAAACAGTTAGTTTAAGAGTTAGGGCTTCTGCCAACAAAACATTATGTGCAAAAGCCTTTTTCAGATCGTCAAGAGTTTCTTGAACAGCTTTTAGATCAAGTGTCGGCTTCGGCCAACAAAACATCATGTGCAGCAGCCTTTTCCAGATCTCGTTGCGTTGCTAGTCAAGCTCTTTGATCAAGTTTCGGCTTCGGCCAACAAAACATCAAGTGCAAAAGCAGCTGTCAACCCACCTGTTCACCGAAAAGAAAATATTTTCCAAATTAGATTACTAGGTTTAATATGTTGGAGATGTTTGTGTTTTTTTCATTTTATTATAAAAAAATATTTAATTAAGAACAATTAATAAAAAATTACTAAATAATTTATTTTTTTATTTCTATAAAAGGAAAATTAGAGAAATAATACAATTAAATTAAAAATTTGTGCATTTAATTTTAAAACTTGAACTTCATTTAAATTTTACCCATCAATTAAATTAATTATTTTACTTTTAAATCACCATAATGGTGACAATTTAAAATATATAATAATAATAATATTAATTGTTTGTTTTGTTAACCCTCGGATAAGGTTAAGTTAATTAAACTCAGTTTATTTGTTTTTTAAATTTTATTTTATTAAATGATAAAATTACACTTATAACAAATACGACAATAGGCCTAGGTAAACGTTTAAGTTGTTTGTGGAAATATTCGAATAAGACGAATAAATGAAATAAAGTATTACATTTTTATAGTAAAAGAAATAATTAAAAAAAATCAATCACAAATCAAGAAAATATCAAATAAAATATTAAAAGTAGGAAAGATTGTAGACAATGGTCATTGAGATAACGATGACACTTTATATTAAATTAATTTAATTAAAACATCAAGATAAATAACTTGATAAGTTATTGAATTTGAGGATCGTAGATCATAGTAACAGATCTCCCCCGTTAAGATAGTCATAGTCCCTATGACTCTCTATTGATAATTAAATTCGCTAGTTGCTCTAGTGGTAATATGTTTGGAATATTATAGTTTCGAACAGCATAATGTTTACTTAATATTGAATTATAAAATTTAATAGAAAGTAAAAATAAAGTAATTATCACTATTACAACTATAATTGTTAATGCAATGTTGAGGTAATATTTAATTTTGTTTATTTCTTCATACAAAATATTTTTAGAATTGATTAGTTTGTTAAATGCACTATTTGTTAAGTTAATATCATCGTTTGGTAAGACATAGAAATTCCCGTTTATGTCGTTATTATCTAATTCATTTTGTTTTCTTAAATTCATTCAATTCATTTAGTGCTAAAATCGTTAATAATTTCCTTGTGATGGTTGAAATTTAACGTTGACAAATTGTAATGATCGATGTAAATTTGTTTTACTATTACATTTGATATATTAAAAATTTTAATTGAGTTGCCAATTCTTACTATTGAAAATTTATGTGATGGTAGAATTATTCTGTCGTTAACTAGGGAACAATGGATTTCCTGTGAAAAGCTCTTAATGAAGTTATTATTCGACAAAAACATTGGTACTGATTTATTATCAGCATTTTTGATGTAGATTGGTAAATCAACATGACATGAGTTAGATGCCCGGAATGTAATTTCTTTTACTGGTTGACATATAGGTATGTATAAGAGTTGATTTTTGGAGTAAACGATAAGTTTATTACCATTAAAATCCGAAATTAAATGAAATTTGTCATCAAATGAGGCAAATAAGTTTAGTTGATTACTGAATAATGAACAAAATCTGTAAAGATTGTGTTCATGCTCGTTGTAAAGTTCATTTTCGATTGAATATTTCAAATAATCTGATTCGGCAATCATTAAATCATTTATGTCCCTTTGAGTGATTAAATCTTCATTTTCAGGTGAATACGGAATTTTAGATATAGTATTCCAATTCTCTGATTGTTGTTTAGGTTCAAATACTAAGTAAAGACCATCAGTTGTAGTATAAATTGTTAAATTTTTGTAACTCGTGTTAGTTGTTATTTGAAAAAGGTATTGTTCTGATGCAGAGAAAACTAGATTTCCTTTTCTCATAAATTTTAAACCATGATAAATTTTTTTGTATGGTGATTTTTTCACACTATTTTTATTCCAAACAACGATTGAGTCAAATAAATGGCAATATAAATCATCTGGCAAACAGGATGAAATTCCAATGCTATAAATTGATTTGTTCAAATTGTCGGCAAAAATGTTTTTTTTTATGGAAAATACATTCAAAACTTGTGAATATTTTGTTTTCTAACCAAGCGTAATCTCCATCAGGAATTTTATTGTATATACAATAACTATCATCATATTCCATTATTTTGTTTTCACAAAGTTTTGTTTCTACCATTGCGAGACATTCAAATCGACTTAATCGTATAGTTTCTTTAATAATATTGTCTGTTTTTCCTAGAAAAAATGAAGTATTCATGTATCTTATTACTTTTTTCTTAAAACACTGATGTCCGAAATCATTAATTACATAATTCTGCTTTGCTAGAATCCAAATGTTAAAATTTTCATTGAATGAATATGTTTTGTCAAGGAAATTTGAACGTTTACAATTGTTATTTAAATCAGCTAATCTATTATTGTCATTGTGTTCACAATAGTAAAATTTGTCATTTATTGTTTGACCATTTAGATAATGAAAGAATGAAAAGAAACTAAGAATAGAAAGAAGAAGATTAGAATTTATTGTTTTCTTTTTTCTTCCGCGTTTAGGCCTGTTTTGAAGATTGTTATGATATTCATTGATATGATTCTTATCTTGAATATCAGTGGATTTTTTCCATTCATTTTTCTTAAGTGGAAAATTTTTCCATTTAATTAGGTATCTAAAACCTCTTCCAATTTTCTTGTGGTCAAGAATTTTTTCAATTTCAGATATTTCATCTTTCTGTTCATTTTTGTCATCTGAAATATAAGAATTAGTTGTACTTACTTCTTGTTTTGCCAATTTCAAACGCCATCTAGGGTAACTTTCTTCAATTCTTTCTCCTTTTTCATTTATCAAATTATAATTACCGTACTCGGTAATTCTGTCAATGAAAAATGGACCTGTATATGATGGTTCAAATTTATTCTGTATTTTTTCGTTTTTTATATAAACTTCATCATCTATTTTAAGAGTATCGAAGGTAACTTTCTTTTGTCTATTTTGGGTTTTTATCTGCTTGATCTTGGAAGACTTTAAGTTCTCTATTGTTTTAGGTAATTTATTTTCTAATAAAAATTTAATTTCAGCTGTTCTTCTTAACAGAGTTAATTCTTCTTCATCAGCTATATTTGAATCTATTTTATCAAAGTTATTCATAAACCTTCCGAATAATAGTTCATAAGGGGTAAAATTTGTTGAGGAATGAATTTTATTTCTATAGGACATTAGAACTATTGGTAAATACTTATCCCAATTTTCCTTATCATTTGCTGCTTGTTTTCTTAAAGCAGAAACTAATGTTTAATTAAAGCGTTCGGTTAAACCGTTAGCTCTTGGGTTGTATGGAGAAGTGAATCTTCTGTTAATATTGAAAGTCGAGCATAACCTATCTAATAGCTCATTGACAAATTCTTTGCCACGGTCCGAAAGCCATTCTTTTGGAGGTCCAAAGATTGAAATCCAATCTAAAATTTCATCCATTGATTTGGATTTAATTTTATAAACAAATGGGAACTTAGAACAGTGATCGGTAATTACAAGACAACCGATATATCCTTTTGAATTTTCAGGAAAACCTAAAACAAGATCAAAACTTACACGATCCAAAACACTTACAATAGGTAAAGCAAGAGCAGGATGTTCTACGACTCCTTTTTTATCATATTTTAGACAAGTATTGCATCTATTTATATAATTTTCAATTTCTTTTTTCATTGATTTCAAAAAATATTTAGACGAAAGATTGGAATAAACTGTTTCACTTTTAAAATGTCCTAAATTGTGAGTGTTTTTAATGATATCAAATCGTTCTTCCATTTTTGGAACTATCAAATTAAAATGTTCATCTTTAATATTTTTTCTATACTTAAGTAAGTCTCCTTCTTATATATAAAATTTAATTAATTTGTTAATTCTTTTAACATTTAGTGCTAAAATCGTTAATAATTTCCTTGTGATGGTTGAAATTTAACGTTGACAAATTGTAATGATCGATGTAAATTTGTTTTACTATTACATTTGATATATTAAAAATTTTAATTGAGTTGCCAATTCTTACTATTGAAAATTTATGTGATGGTAGAATTATTCTGTCGTTAACTAGGGAACAATGGATTTCCTGTGAAAAGCTCTTAATGAAGTTATTATTCGACAAAAACATTGGTACTGATTTATTATCAGCATTTTTGATGTAGATTGGTAAATCAACATGACATGAGTTAGATGCCCGGAATGTAATTTCTTTTACTGGTTGACATATAGGTATGTATAAGAGTTGATTTTTGGAGTAAACGATAAGTTTATTACCATTAAAATCCGAAATTAAATGAAATTTGTCATCAAATGAGGCAAATAAGTTTAGTTGATTACTGAATAATGAACAAAATCTGTAAAGATTGTGTTCATGCTCGTTGTAAAGTTCATTTTCGATTGAATATTTCAAATAATCTGATTCGGCAATCATTAAATCATTTATGTCCCTTTGAGTGATTAAATCTTCATTTTCAGGTGAATACGGAATTTTAGATATAGTATTCCAATTCTCTGATTGTTGTTTAGGTTCAAATACTAAGTAAAGACCATCAGTTGTAGTATAAATTGTTAAATTTTTGTAACTCGTGTTAGTTGTTATTTGAAAAAGGTATTGTTCTGATGCAGAGAAAACTAGATTTCCTTTTCTCATAAATTTTAAACCATGATAAATTTTTTTGTATGGTGATTTTTTCACACTATTTTTATTCCAAACAACGATTGAGTCAAATAAATGGCAATATAAATCATCTGGCAAACAGGATGAAATTCCAATGCTATAAATTGATTTGTTCAAATTGTCGGCAAAAATGTTTTTTTTATGGAAAATACATTCAAAACTTGTGAATATTTTGTTTTCTAACCAAGCGTAATCTCCATCAGGAATTTTATTGTATATACAATAACTATCATCATATTCCATTATTTTGTTTTCACAAAGTTTTGTTTCTACCATTGCGAGACATTCAAATCGACTTAATCGTATAGTTTCTTTAATAATATTGTCTGTTTTTCCTAGAAAAAATGAAGTATTCATGTATCTTATTACTTTTTTCTTAAAACACTGATGTCCGAAATCATTAATTACATAATTCTGCTTTGCTAGAATCCAAATGTTAAAATTTTCATTGAATGAATATGTTTTGTCAAGGAAATTTGAACGTTTACAATTGTTATTTAAATCAGCTAATCTATTATTGTCATTGTGTTCACAATAGTAAAATTTGTCATTTATTGTTTGACCATTTAGATAATGAAAGAATGAAAAGAAACTAAGAATAGAAAGAAGAAGATTAGAATTTATTGTTTTCTTTTTTCTTCCGCGTTTAGGCCTGTTTTGAAGATTGTTATGATATTCATTGATATGATTCTTATCTTGAATATCAGTGGATTTTTTCCATTCATTTTTCTTAAGTGGAAAATTTTTCCATTTAATTAGGTATCTAAAACCTCTTCCAATTTTCTTGTGGTCAAGAATTTTTTCAATTTCAGATATTTCATCTTTCTGTTCATTTTTGTCATCTGAAATATAAGAATTAGTTGTACTTACTTCTTGTTTTGCCAATTTCAAACGCCATCTAGGGTAACTTTCTTCAATTCTTTCTCCTTTTTCATTTTTCAAATTATAATTACCGTACTCGGTAATTCTGTCAATGAAAAATGGACCTGTATATGATGGTTCAAATTTATTCTGTATTTTTTCGTTTTTTATATAAACTTCATCATCTATTTTAAGAGTATCGAAGGTAACTTTCTTTTGTCTATTTTGGGTTTTTATCTGCTTGATCTTGGAAGACTTTAAGTTCTCTATTGTTTTAGGTAATTTATTTTCTAATAAAAATTTAATTTCAGCTGTTCTTCTTAACAGAGTTAATTCTTCTTCATCAGCTATATTTGAATCTATTTTATCAAAGTTATTCATAAACCTTCCGAATAATAGTTCATAAGGGGTAAAATTTGTTGAGGAATGAATTTTATTTCTATAGGACATTAGAACTATTGGTAAATACTTATCCCAATTTTCCTTATCATTTGCTGCTTGTTTTCTTAAAGCAGAAACTAATGTTTAATTAAAGCGTTCGGTTAAACCGTTAGCTCTTGGGTTGTATGGAGAAGTGAATCTTCTGTTAATATTGAAAGTCGAGCATAACCTATCTAATAGCTCATTGACAAATTCTTTGCCACGGTCCGAAAGCCATTCTTTTGGAGGTCCAAAGATTGAAATCCAATCTAAAATTTCATCCATTGATTTGGATTTAATTTTATAAACAAATGGGAACTTAGAACAGTGATCGGTAATTACAAGACAACCGATATATCCTTTTGAATTTTCAGGAAAACCTAAAACAAGATCAAAACTTACACGATCTAAAACACTTACAATAGGTAAAGCAAGAGCAGGATGTTCTACGACTCCTTTTTTATCATATTTTAGACAAGTATTGCATCTATTTATATAATTTTCAATTTCTTTTTTCATTGATTTCAAAAAATATTTAGACGAAAGATTGGAATAAACTGTTTCACTTTTAAAATGTCCTAAATTGTGAGTGTTTTTAATGATATCAAATCGTTCTTCCATTTTTGGAACTATCAAATTAAAATGTTCATCTTTAATATTTTTTCTATACTTAAGTAAGTCTCCTTCTTATATATAAAATTTAATTAATTTGTTAATTCTTTTTACTTGCTTTTTGGAAGATCCCTCCGTATGTCTATTATATTTTAAGAAGTGCATTAGATATGGGTCTTGATATGGGTCTAAATGTTTAGTAGATAAGTCCTCACTTTCATCATTAATATTATCGACTTCATTTAAAAGAATGGATCTACTTAAAGGGTCAACATTTGTATGAGTTTTACCTTTTCTATGAATAATTTCAAAGTTATAAGTTTGTAAAAGTATCGCCCATCTTGTTAGTCTAGCGTTGGGGCTTTTAAGTGTTAATAACCATTTTAAGGAATAGTGATCGGTTACTATTAGAAATTTGATGTTAAATAAATAGTTACTGTATTCCTTACAGCCAAAAATTACAGATGAACATTCAAGTTCAGTAACGGAATAATGTTTTTCATTTGATTTAAGTAATCTTGAAGCGTAGCTTACTACATATTCGTTACCTTGGTTATCAATTTGTGCTAATATAGCTCCCAAAGCAGTTGTTGATGCGTCTGTGTATAAGATAAACCTATTATTAAAGTCTACTTTTCTAAGAATGGGATACTCTATTAATTTTTTTTTTAATGTGTCAAAAGCATTTTGGCATTTTTCTGACCAGTACCATTTATATTTAGGCGAAGTCAAAGAATGTAAGGGTGAAGTAATTTTTGCATAATTTTCAATGAATTTTCTATAGTAATTAGATAATCCTAAGAAAGTTTGTAGTTGCTTAACTGTTTTTGGTGGTTTCATATCTCTAATAGCAGAAATTTTTTCAGGATCCATTTTGATACCTGTTTCGTCAATAATGTGGCCTAAAATTTTTATTGTCTTTTTTAGCCATTGACATTTTTTAAGATGAATTTTCAAATTATTTTCATTTAATTTATCAAAAACAATTTGAATATGTTCAAGGTGCTCATCTTCATTTTCTGAAAAAATCACTATATCATCAATATATACTTGCACAAATTCTAGGTTTCCTAATATAGACTGCATTGTTGCACTGAAAAAAGCTGGTGCATTTGTCAAACCAAAGGGAACTCTATTGAATTCGTATATTCCAAATGGAACTATGAATCCAGTTTTATGTTTTGAATTTTCTGCTACAGGAATTTGAAAATAACCTTTTCTTAAATCAAGATGCGAGTAAATTCTACCTTTAGACAGTTTGTCCAGTATGTCATCAATTCTTGGTAAAGGATGAAAATATTGTTTGGTTATACTGTTAACTTTTCTATAGTCTACAACGAAACGATAACAAGACTTCTGCTTAATAAGAAAGGCTGGACTAGCCCAAGTACCCGTTTTACCATGACTAATTATACCTGCGTCTAGCATCAATTTAATTTCTTTTCTCATTTCATCAATTAAACCTACGGGTTGGCGAAAAGGTTGTGTCATTATTGGATTTTCACTAGTCGTTTCTATTTCAAAAGTAACTGATTTACATAGACCAAGATCATTAAGACTTAAAGAAAAAGAATTCTTGTTCTGTACGAAAAGAAAATTAAGTTTTTTATTATCACTTAAGGGAGGATAATCATCATAGTTCAATTCGACTATCTCGTTTGTTAGATCATCATCCTCAATACTATAAATAGAATTATAAGAATAATCATCATCTGATTCCTCAGATTTCGGGTTTAGACATATTATTTTTCCTGGTATAGAAAGCTGTCTTTTAGAAGGGTCGATAATGGCTTTTGTTTGTTCAAACCAATCTAATCCTAATAGGATTTCGATGTGTAATATATTAGTTATTACGAAATTTAAATAAGCTACGGTCTCTTCAATTTCTATTTTAATTAAGTCTGTCTCACCTAACACTTCGTGGGTATTTCCATCAGCTGTGTTAATTTTCTGATGTGATGGATTTATATGTAAATTGAGTTTTTTGGCTACACTTAGACTAATTAAAGAAATAGTTGCACCCGTGTCAAATACAGTTTCTATTTTTTCTCCTTTGATATAAGTGAAATGTCTTAGTAGTTCATTACTTTTATATAATTCATTAATGTGTAATACATTATTAAACTTATTTTTAAATTTTGTTTTTTGGTTATTACCTCTTTTATAATCTACTTTAGGTTTTGATTTCTTATTATTGTAACAAGAATCTGTGTTATGGTTGTCTTTTTTACAAATTTTACAGTAAAGTTTTTTTGTATCTCTGATATTATTAGCTTTTTTATTATAAAAAGGATAATTGAAATGTTTACCTCCTACCTTAGAAAATTTGTTTCCAAAATTTTTTCTGTTAATCATTAATATATCTGCATTTCTTGGATGACGGGAAGTATTAAACCTATTATAATCTTCTGCGTATTCAATTGCCTTTTGCAATGTTTCTGGATTGCGAAGTCTGACGTAATTTTCAGTTAGTTCAGATAATCCTTGAGTAAAATATGTAATTTACTCATATTCACTTATTTCAGATATTTGATTTAATATTATTCTAAAGTCATTGATATAATTTCCTATATCTTTAGATTGTCTAAGACCTCTTAACTTATCTCTCATGTAAAGTTCATGATCTTTACGTCTATAACGTTCTTTAAGCATGTTTTTAAACTGAACCCAACTAATAGAATTCCTATCTCTATTTTTGGTAAATGCTTGATATTCGTGAAGCGCAGAATCTCTTAAGTATGAACTTGCAAAAAGGATTTTGGACTTGTCTTGTGTTACTCCATGTCCTTCAAGTATTAGTTCAACAATGTAAAGCCAATCTTCAATTCTTTCATTTTCTTTTCCATGAAAGGGGCTTATGTTATTATTTGTTTTAGGAAAGGGAAGATTGGTAAAGTAAGGCGACGGATTTTGGGAAAACTTATTTTCTTCTTTATCCTTAACGTACAAAGAGCCTAATTCAAGATTGTTACTGGTTATTTTTTCTTCAATATCCGGTATTATTTCACTTCTATTTGTTAATTTATAATCTACGACCGATCGTTCTTTTGAAGATTCAGTACCTAACGATTTCTTACCTGTTGAGAAACTAGGTGTATTAATAGGTAAAGAGTAAGAAAATTCTAAATTTGGATCTAAAGCATTTTTATCTAATCTATTTAATTCTATTTTTCTCTCAGAATATCTTAATTTGTCATTTAGATTATTCTTTAAAGTGAGTAGTTCCTTGTTTGTCCTTACTAATTCTGTTCTTTCTATATTTAGAGTCAAATTTTCTTTATTAAGATTGTCGTTTTCATTTCTTAAATTATTGATTTCGAATTCGAGATCAGCAATTTTTGTCACATCTGATTCCCTATTTGATTTAAACTGAGAAATTTCATTTTCATATGAATTAATTTTTGATTCACATGCTGAAATTTTACTAACCAAAGTCATGTTTTCACTTTTTATGTGATTATGGGAAAAATTTAACTTTTCAAAATTTTCATTTAGTTTACTATATTTTATTTCTATCGAGTCGTTAACTTTTGTTAAGTTTGCTAGGTTAGTGTTTAGTTCACTATTTTCCGATTCTAACTTTTTTATTTGTTCATCATTGGACTTTAATGTTTCTTCGAAACTATTTTTATTGTTGTCAATGATTTCTAGTTTTTTTCTATCATCGAAAAGTTCATTATTTATAGTTTGAATTTTTTCTTTTGCTAGCACTAATTCTTCAGATTTCTCCTTATGAGAACTTTTTTCAATTGCTAACTCCTTAGAAAGCTGTTCTTTTTCAGAATCAAGTCTTTCATTTATTTTACTAATTTCATCATTTTGAGACTTTAGTTTTTTGTAACCTTTCTCACAGTTATATAAGTCATCTTTTAACTTATTTAATTTTAACGCGTCATTTTTTCTCTCTAATTCCAAATGTATTGCGTATGCTTCGATACGCCTGGCTAAATTTTTAACCGATTCTAACCCCTCCTTATCAAAATTATCTGGTAACCTTTCTAAAATTCTTAACTTACCTTCCATTCTTGATTTGAGTTTTGGTCAGTTGATTATTTGAATAGAATCCTTTGAGTGTGAGATTGTTACGATTTATTACGATATCGCTTAGGAGTATTTCTTTGTATTTCTTGTTTTTATTGTTTTTCTTGTTTTTCGCTGCTACCAATTCTGTTAACCCTCGGATAAGGTTAAGTTAATTAAACTCAGTTTATTTGTTTTTTAAATTTTATTTTATTAAATGATAAAATTACACTTATAACAAATACGACAATAGGCCTAGGTAAACGTTTAAGTTGTTTGTGGAAATATTCGAATAAGACGAATAAATGAAATAAAGTATTACATTTTTATAGTAAAAGAAATAATTAAAAAACATCAATCACAAATCAAGATAATATCAAATAAAATATTAAAAGTAGGAAAGATTGTAGACAATGGTCATTGAGATAACGATGACACTTTATATTAAATTAATTTAATTAAAACATCAAGATAAATAACTTGATAAGTTATTGAATTTGAGGATCGTAGATCATAGTAACAGTTTCATTAAAATGACTAAATATATTATTGAATTTCTTTTAACTTTTTTTTGACGGACCGACTTTGAAAGTTTTTAGCTTCTGTTTTTAATCTTTATTTATTTATTTTCTGTACCGAGCTAGAGCTCTTTCAGAATAAATAAAATGGAAATAAAATTAAAAATCAAAGTAAAGTAAATAAGCTAAATAAATGAAAGTTAGGAAGAAATAAATTGGAATAGATTGTTACATGTGGCACATGTTTACATAGTTCAAGCATCAGGAAAAAAAGAGGAAATTGTAGTAAATCTTTCATAAAAAAATTGATTTTATAGCCTTAAAGACAAGATAATTTTTCCAAATGTTACACAAGGTTGAACTAAAGAATTATTAGATTTTTATTGCGATTTACTTTTTAAGATAATATCACACCTTATATCCATGCATTTGTTTTGTTTCTGCATTAATTTCAAAATTTACACAATGAATATCAGTATTTTTAATATGCAAGGCTTGTAATCGGCAATTCTTTTAATGATTTTAATAAGCAATTCATGATTTTTCTTGTTGTAGGATTATAAAAATTTAACGATGAAACGACAATATAGTCTATCAAGTCGTCACACAGAATAAAAACTTGGATTAGATTCTACTTAGAAAACTTTGAAAAATTTTTACATTTTCCTTAATTGATTTGTGTTTAAAATCGCTTTTTTTAATTCTATTGGACATTAACCTGAATGAATGTTTGCATGTTTGAATAAATTATAATAAATTAAAAAAAGTCTTATGCGTCCATTTCCATACAAAAATTTTGATATGGTCACTTTTTTTTCAATAATAACACTTAATTTAAAAAAATTTTTCTTAATTCTTTTTACTTATTTTATTAGAATTTAATAAAACAAAATTAAGCTAAGTGACATGTCACTAAAGTGGAAACAAAAATTATAAAAAATTGTCCATTTTAGGCTTTTTTTTGACACAAGTGACATGTCATTATATCATTTTAAAAAACCAGTGTTCGATATTTAAAGTCATGTCACTATATTTACTGTGAGATTTCGTTAAAATCGAGATTATTCGTTATTCTAATGTAAATAATTTATCATTTAATATTGGAAATTTAAAGTAGCTTTACTAAACAACCATCTATTACCGATTTTTTCCTAAAAATTAACTTTTTGTTTTTTTTTCGCATTCTGTTTTAGTTTTTTTAATAAATAAAATTTGGTTTAAAATTTTTATTGTCCCTATCATTTTATATGGGAATTTCGATATAATCAAATTCGATATAATCAATACCGAATTTTCCGCCCAAGTAGTGCGTTATACCGAGAATTGACTGTTTATATTTTTCCCCGTATCTCTATGCCTTTCTTTATTTTAGCTATTTAAATTTAAATTTTAAATGTGGAGTATTATTTTATATATCTAAATATAAATATTTGAAAAGAAGGGGTACTGAAAGTACAAACATGGTTCGGAACGGGTGGAATCATTTTAATCAAAGAGGTTTTTTTTTTATTTATTTTTACTCATATTTTTAGTTCTTGATTTAAAGAACAAATATTTTTTAATTTAAGAAAACGAATCTTTTAAATAATTTTGTATTTATTTTTAGAGTTTCGTGTCAAATCCTTTTATTTTCTTTTGATTGTTAAAAAAAACACCGGCGGATTTTTTCGGACAAGCTAAAATTTCGTCTGATTTTAAGCTTTTTCCTTTTCTAATCCCTTTCAACATTTCCTTATAATTTAGTCGTTTATTATTGTATTCTGAAATATTCCTTTTATCTTGTTTTGATTGAAAAATATTTTCTTCTTTTAATTCTTTTTTTATTGAAAAATCAGATTCTTCTTCGATTAAATTTTCGTTAAAATTTTCAATTCCTCTTTTCGCTTCTTTAAATGCAAGTCCTTTTATTGGTGTTTTTTTTCGTTTTATTTCAAAGCTTTTTGAATCAAATAGTTTAATAGTTTGATATTCCATTTTTTTTTTTTTCATCAAGAACCCTTTAATAGAATACTACTGTGATTATATTCTAGTTCTTAAAATTTTTCATCTTACTTTCATTCTCATTTCTAACGATTTTTCGGAATTCCGTTAAGGGTGTTTTTTCTTTTTCTGATTTTTCATTATTTGACAACATTCCCACCAAATCGCAATAAAAATTTTGTCTTATATTCACGTCCTTGTTAACTTTATCAATTTGAGCTATATTTTTATTTTTGACATAAGAGCTTTTTTTAATCTCAATTTTGACTTCCAATGTTTGATCTATTTTATCGATTGAAATACTTTTACTCAAATTATTTAATACCATAGGCTCAAAATAAATGTTTCCATTGAATCCTCTCCAAACCTTTTAAAAATTTTTTATTAAAATACGAACGTTAAGTTTTAATTAATTTTAAAAAAATGATTTCCGATCAGAATCCATAAATTCCTGGCATATGAAGTGAAACAACAAAAATATAAGCATTTCAAAAAATTGCAGAGTTTTATTTTAGAAGAAGAATTGATAATTAAAAAATTAGAAAAGAAAAATAAAATAGTAAATTTTAAAATTATGTGTACACTACATTTCTGAATTAAGAAATTAGCTTGCTTAAGACAATGTTATTGAGAATGTGCATGAGCAGACAATAAATTTTAGAATTAAATCAAATTGAATATGAGCAGAGCAGTCCACCTCTGTTGGACTGCTCATGCTAACTCCGAGTTCGGTCTGAGTCGGTTTGATTCGGTTTAAGATAAAAAAAAAGAACACAATGAATAATAATTATAAAAATTGAAAATTAACATTACAAAACTTAGATCCCCTATTGTAAAAATACAAAAGCATAATTTCTTGTCTTTTCTTGTACTCTTTTTTACTTTATTTTTAAATTTATTTTTTGATTTTTTCTTTTTTTTTTATTTTATTTAAATCTATTTCGATTTTATTTTATTTATGTGTTTTTTTGGTTTTATTCTGAAGGAGCTTAAGTTCGGTACAGTTAACAAATAAAATTAAAAAAAATTGAAAATGGTTTAATTTTTTGTGTCTGAATTACAAAATGTATCCAATGTTGAAATATCATTGAAAAAGGGGAATGAATCATTTCATAGAAAAATTAATTAACAAAGAAAAGACAAAAAACAAAGAAAAAAAAAATAGAAAAAAATAGAGTTCTCACCTTTTTGCTCTTTGTCTTAAATAATTTAGATTTGAGACTCTTAAAAATGAAAGAAACTAAATGATGAGTTTCGTCATTCTTTTAAACTTATACAGGCTCTTGCCTTTTTTCCACCAAAGGATGTAGTCACTGGCTTTAATCAAATAAAAAAAGTAGCCCTGAGTCTTTTGAGTGCATCCTCAACTTTTTTGAACGATTTTATTTAGGAAAATTAAAACCAAATTCAAAGACACAAAGAGTTTCCCAATGCTTCCTATTGAATGCTGGAACGTCTTTGAAAGAGTAAAACAAAGACTTCCACGTATCAAAAACAACGTTGAGAACTGGCATAGTTGTAAACAAGCTGATGTCAGGATAAAACCTTATGGTTGTTGAATTGTTGAGACTTGAACAGGACAAGTCAATGGGTGATTATGCTCGATTGGTTAATGGTGAGATTTTAAAAAGAAAGTCTTCCAAGAAAGATTATGAGAAAAATATTGAAATATTGGTTGATGGGTACAATGGCAAATTTAGTGAGCATTTAGAAGGAATGGCTTGTAATTGTTCGGACATGAAAAAAAAATAAAAACAAACAATTGTTTAATTATCATTTAATTTAACCAATTCGATTAATTATTCGTTTAATAGCTTCGTTTAATTATTCTATGTTTTTCTTTGTTCTATGTTTTTTGTTCTACGTTTTCGATTTTCTATGTTTACTTTTTCAATGTTAATTGATTCTACGTTTTCTCCAGAAAAATTTTGTAAATAAGTTATTTTACTTTTAAATAATTAATTTATTTGTTTATCTGTACCTGTATCAACCTTAAGATTAAAAACATATGATTTAAAAATTTAAAAATAAAGTTAAATACGATAAAATAATATAAATAATTAAATAAAAGAAAAAAAGATAAATAATTCGATTTGAATTAGTCGTTGAAAATCTCGGCCTAGTAGGTGATCCATAGTTTATTTTTATGCAAACAATTTTTGCTCTCGGATTTTGTGAACTATAAGTTCGTCTAATTTTTTTGAACTAAAATATAATCAAATTAGGTGAAAAACTTTCAGATTAGGTGAACAATTTTCAGATTATATGTGAACAAATTGATAAAGTTATTTAATAGAATGCCTAATTCTCGAAACTGATATAAAGATAAACAATTGAAGTTTATAATTTTTTTTTGCTGTTTCTTCAATTTAAAGGAGCTTTTGAAATAGCATTTGCTCTGATATAGTCGACCTGGACCCTTTCATCAATGGGGTTGGGGGTTGTGAAGTTCGTTTCAATTCGATCTTTTCAGTTCAGAAAAACTTAAATAACTTTTTTACTCAAAGAGATAATTTAGTTCTATAAAATGCTTAATTTTAAGCAAATTTGCTTAATGCAGTAAAATAAGCCTGCAAAATACTCTGCAATTTTCTGCATTTTGCACGCCATTAAAAAGTATTCTAATTGAGTGTGCAAGTACATTGCAGAGTTTTTGCAGACATATATTTTCGGATTAAGCAAAGTTGCTTTATTATTAAGCATTTTACAGAACTAAATTATTTCTTTTAGTAAAAAAGTTATTCAATTTTTCTGAATGAAACGATCGAATTGAAATGAACTTCACAACCCCTTCTTCAATCCCAAATACCCAAATGCGATCTCTACTCAAATCTTTAATTTAAGACATAATTAATAAAAAGTAAAGAAAACAAAAATTAATTTACCATAGTTCACCAAACCGACTAAACCCGAAAAACTTTGATCTTTTCTTTATAAATTTTGACTTTAGTGATAATTGACGTTCGTTTGATGCATTTTAACAAAAATTCCAATTATAAAAAATGGAAAACCGAGAGTATATGGTTTTTTAAACTAAAAATTTTATCTTAAGGACCATCATATCACAAAGTCAAAGTTTATAGAAAAAAAACAGTTTTTCACGCTTGCGATATTAACTTAAATTTTTTTTTTGATAATGTTATTTCAACATTGGATACATTTTGTAATTCAAAAAAAAAAATTAAACCATATTATTGAATATTTTAATATTAGTAAAATAAATATTTTCCTAATATTAAAATTAATTCTTTTTAATTCCACCATTTTGGATAAGAAAACCAAGCCTTACACCAATAGACATATAACTTGACAATTGAAAATTTGACAACAAAAGTGTATGGTTGTTACAAAAAATATAATAGTTTGCAAGAAAGTTTCGATTAAATTGGAAATCAACTTATCAATGATTTCAAGTGAAGTTCGGAGAAATATATGACAGATATTGACGACTACGTTTCTCAAAATGTTTTAAATGTGAAATTCGTTCATATTTATTCTATATGAAACAGAATGAATTAATCTAGCTCTGACATATCTCATAAGTTACTCAATAAATCGATTAGAGACTGTTAGCAGTTTAAGTTAATTGTTTACTATTAGGCGCAAATATTGTAGGGGGTATCAAATTTTATATTTGAGATTAATCTAATGGCTGAATTTTAAATTACTTTAAATAATTTGGATATTATTGTTTGAGAATGAATTTAAGCAAGTAATAAAAAATCTATAATTGATCCTTCTAATGATTTGAAGAGGTATCCTTAATTTTTTGGGCTTTAGAACCCCATTTTCTACTTGAGAGATATTCAATTATACATATTAAGCCTGGAATTTAAGCGTTCTTTTAATTCATCCATAATAGGACTAAATGCTTTTATAGTCTAGTCTAGTTTAATTCCTGAAAAATCTAAATTTTGTTTCACAATTTAAATTATTACCGTTAACCTTTAGGTCATGATATATTTTTTCTTTTATGCTTTTAGCAAAGATATTTTAACATTACTTTTCAACAGATAATTTCATTTTCCATTTGAAAAACAATTGCTCGAGTTTTCTTCAAGATTTCCTTTCTTTTTGAAAATAAGAAAAGAAAAGAGTATTGGCTATTTGTTTTATTTAATCTTGGTATGTCATTAATAAAAATACTCAAAAGAAGTGAACTAATTACTGAAACTTGTGGGACCCCTGCTCTAATTGAGTTTTGATCAATTAAATGACCACTTACATTTATTCTAAATGATCTTGCATTGAGTAATTAAATATTCCAGTAAATTAGGTAATGAGGCGGATTAACTTTCATTATCTAAAATAAGAGTCTACCATATTAAACCCTATTAAAAGCTTTATAAATCTCAAAATATAATGAACATAACTTTTTCTTTCTATTAAATGACTAATCTTTCATTTGAATAAGAAAATAAAGATTATCTGCTGTGCGTCTATATTTCCTCTGATTCACCAAAATCGTGAAGCCAAGGCCATTAAGGCAGACATGGCCGGACGAGCCAGAGGCCAAAGCCGTTAAGACTGACATAGCTGGACGCCAAGGTCGTTTAAATAATAAATTATTTGTAAATAAGTATTAGGCTTTGGTTTTCTTCAACAAAAAAGATAAGGATAAAAATAATTAATTTTACTTTTAGGAACATTTTATCTTCTAAAATTTAAATTAATTTTTCTATAAAAAATCCATTGAAATTGAATTTGAAAAAAATGGATTATTTTAATCTCTAATTTTATAACATTTTTCGTTGAAATCATTAAAAATTATAAAAATAACTTTGCTTAAAACTTTTATTATTTTTATAAAAAATTCGAATTATAAAATTGACATTAAATTATGTGTTCTTAAATTCAGCTTTATTTTATTTCTACGCTTTTATATCATATAGCCGTTTTCAAGCTTCTTATCTTTGATTAAAAGAATTGTGAACCTTACTAAAACAGCTTTGTTTTTATAAGATAAGAATAAGCAAAAAATTTTTTTTTCATTCTATTTTAAATTTTTCTTTTTTATTTTCAGAACTATTTTTAATTAAATTATTAGATTCTTAAAATCTGTCTAGCTGGTTTGCAACGAATTACAGATACATTTTTTTAAATGAATATATATTTATATTTAATAGAAAATTACCTTCAAAGGAGTCATTGGTTTCGGACGTTTTTGTTCTAAATAATAATATCTTGGATAACAAAAGCCAAATCCTGGAGGTGGATCACTTAGTCCAAATACTTTAGTTAAGCTTTCAGTCATTCTTTTGAACTTTGGAACTGCAAGCGTTACATTTTTAAATACTTCAGCTTTTTTATAGAGATTATTTTTTTTCAGTTCATTTCGACTTTCAGATCTTTGAATTAAAAATTAAAACACCATAATAAATCATTACAAAATCGACGAAAACTTAATTATTAAAATAACACAATTGTAAATTGAAAAAAAAAGAAAGTTTTAAAGATATTTTTGTTTGCTTCGTCAATTATTAAATAAAAAAGATTAAATAAACAAAAAGTTTTCAAAAAAATAATTTCTTCTTTTTTTCTTTTTTCTTGAAAAAATCATCTGGTTATTAAAAAATTTTCCAAACTCGAATTTAAGTAAATTGTTCCAATTTATCTTTTATTTAATTATTTCAGAAGACGTTCCAGAAATAATAGCTTAATTTGAAGTATTTTTTCTTTAACTAAAAGTTATCTTTCAAAATGTTTAAACTTTGATATTTTAACTTAAGATGCATACAGCATAAAACATTTATTCTCATGATCTGATCTAAATAATAAATACTAAGATGTGTCAATTTTGACTCTTTTATGCATTTTGCAATGAATTGATTTAAAACTTCAAACATTTTGCACATTTAAAGATTTCAGTATTTAAGAGCACATAGGGTCACTTTGACCAAATTTTAGACTTACATGACTATTAATCTACTTAAATTTCAGTAATTTAACCCTCATACAGCTAAGATTAAAAAAAATATAATTCTTTACTAAGCTGGGTCAAAAATGACCCTGTGTAATTTACTAACCAATAAAACATGCTTTAATTTAATTGGCAAATAAGATTAATTTACTTTAATTTAAGAAGCCAAACTTTATATGCGAGTAAAGAAACGTCATTGATTTTTTTAAATTTCGTAAGAGGGGTTAATAGAAGAATTATTGTTAATTTAATAAAGCATATTTCTATTAATTATAATTTTTTTGAGAAATATGAAATTTCCTATGGGAATATATTTTTTAACGTGTGTATAAATCTCAATTTTCGACATCACCAGTTATTTTTCACTGCGCTAAGTGATTTTCTTAGACACGCCTACATCTGCTAATAAAGCTCGCCACGGCTAGCTCGTTCCTCACAATAAGTCAATCAAAAATTACTTTTTATCTAATTGAATATTTTTATCCAATTGAATAAAAAAACGAACAAAAAATTTCATCGGATCATTTTTGACCCGATCATAGCTGTATGAGGGTTAATAAAACCTTCTGTAAATTTATATAAAATAGAGCTAATGGTTATTAAGTGCTTGCAAAATTAACTATGCTGAAAAGATTTAATTTTTTAATTTAATTTTAAAATAATAAAAAAATTACCTTGAAAGTCCAAAATTTGAATCAGAAAAATAATCTTTTTCATTTATGCTAGAATTTAATTCATTATGGTTCATCTTTCCTAAGTCCTTGGTTTTTTCATTTGTTTTCCTTAAGCTAGATTGATCAGATTCATTCGTGAAATTTAAACTGTGGTAAGTCGTATAATTCATTTGGTTATTATCTTAAAAAACATAGTTAAATTGATAGAAATAAAGATAATAATTTAAAAAAAATAGAAAAAATAATTTTTGAGATTCCTTCTTTATTGTGATTTGTTTAGCATTAATGTTGCATTAAATTTTTTTTATGATTATGAAATAAAAAAAATTTTCATATGTTGAAAAATTGGTTTGATTATTTCTAAAAGCGATTATTCCTAAATTAAACGAATATCACTTTTTTAGTTTCTATGGTTTCGAAAGCAAAAAAAGTTTAAAATAATAGCATACATAACGAAAATATTTTTATAAAATCAACTGATTTTTTTACAATTAAAGATGTTCATTTTATGACACTAAGTAAAAATGTAATATGGGACAATAAAAAGATTGCTATATTTCTTTATTTGATGATAAGATGGTTTATAAAAATAAATACTAGTGGCTAATATATAGAATAAAATACTTAACAATATTCTTAGAATAAATAAAGATGCATTTGTAAATTGCAAGATAAGGTAAAATGCATTTTAAGAGTAGTAGTAGAACATATTTTTGCGTCAACCCCTTGTTAACAGCACAAGTTATATTTGTTTAGCTTGCGGAAGCATCAGTGCTTGAAACAGAGTTTTTTATACTCGCAACTTATGACTTTCGGCGTCAATTTTGTATTTGTAGCCCCTTGACTCGCGAGTCTTGGCACCTTCCCATAGGAAGATAATCGCTGATCTAAAGTCAGTTTCCATTTCCAGAGTAATAATTTGGCGATGAACTCAAATCAGGTGACAAAAGAAGAACTTCACTGAAAGAAGGGTTGTCGACCGGTTTGTACGAACCGGATTCTGGTAAAATAAGCTCGATTTTTAAAACCGTTTTATTTTCAAACCGCTTTGTGTACATTTAACTGTTTTATTTATGATTTAATATTCAATCCAAATAAAAATTTTAAGTAAGATGAATTTTTTTTATTCAATTTTATCAAATATGGAAATTTTAAATATTGAAAAAATTAATTTAATTTAGACAAGTTTTTAACACACGAGCTCTTTTACTGTATTCGAATGCAATTTTGTTCGATTTTTATCGATCGTCAAACCAGCATGTAAAAATAGTTTTTTCGGAAAGAACACTTGTAGGCATTGACAAATTATTTCTTGCCCATTTTGCTATACTAGGGAATGTTATGCTATTTCATTCCACCATAGCAAAATATTTGTCATATTTGAAAATTCTTTTGGAGGCTGCTTTATATACTGATCAATTTCATCCTGTTTTTTTTGGTGTTTGTTATTTTTGAGATCATTCTTTCCATTAGTGTTCTTGGCTTTTCTTTTTTTGATGTGTCTGAGCTTGTTTCAGATTGACTTTTTAAGTTTAAAGATTTATATGATCCGAATTGATTTTTGAATTGATTTTTGAATTAATCGCTTTTTTTTAAACTTTATCTTCCAAATTGCTAAGCTAATTTTTAAACTTTGGATTAACACTCACTCAAAAACAGGAGTGGTTTTTTCGACCCTTTTTGGTACTTCTTTTGCTTGTTGTTGAAAAGATTGAATCTTTTTTGGAATTTTTTTTTCCATCAAAACTAAAATCAAAAAGATATTATAAATAATTAATTTTGATTACAATATAATTTTATTTTCATTCAAAAAAAAATTAATACCTTAAACCAGGAGAGGGTTTTTTGGACCCTCCATAAATATTGTATTAAATTTCGTAAAATAAATCGAGATATTGCTAATTATGGTAAAAGAAGTGGAAAAGTGGGACACCAATGAACCGATGTTACGGAAAAATAAAAATTTCTATACAAAAAGTAATAAAGGATTATCGCATAATGATATTCAGCAAGAACTAATTGATCGGAATATGATCGAATCAAGTTTTACACCTGGTCAATCTAAGTTATACGAAACAGATGGTTAGTATTATGAAAGATTTTTGATAATTAATATTAAATAATTTAAGAGGCGATAATAATTGATGATATGATCGAAACAGATGGTAATTTACTCGATTGATTTATAAGGAATTAATATTTAATAATTTAAGAACCTATTTTAATTGATGATTTCACTGAAATAATAATACCAAATAAATTAATGTTGAAAGCTACTTGTTTTGAATTGCTGATGACATTAAAGTTACAATTGACAATGTTAAAAGCTTGTTACAGTCGATCCTTCGTATAACGAACACCCATATAACGAAATCCTCTATATTACGAATAAGAATCAAGTAACCGATTTTTTATAAAAGAAAAAGTTTGCTAATTTTCTTTGATACAACGAACCTCTTTATAACGAAATACAGATATAACGAACTAATAAAAAAAAAAACGAGTTATACTTTTCTTAAGAAAAAAACCTTTATATAACTAATTTTTAAATAATTAATACCTTGATAATAAAAAATAGTAAAAAGATACTTGACAATTACTTATTATTGTTTATCTAAAAATTCTAATTCATAAAAATGAATGAATAGCAAGTTTGCAAGTAGAGAAATATGTATCTCTCTTTAAGTCAAGATAGAAATTATAAAAAAACATAATGAGCAAAAAATAACCACTTTAAAGCTGGACAAAAAAATACAACGTTGATGCTTCTACAATTTCTACTTTTTTGTCGTCTTAGACAAAAATTTTAGAACATTACGGATAGAACTTAGCCGGTCCAGAAAGAAAGCGCATAAAATTGCCAAGTAACGACGATGTTAATCAAGCGGTTTTGTATTGGTTCGATCAAGCTCAAAAATACAATAATATCACAATAAGTGGTATCGAAATTCAATTAAAACGTTGAAATTTTCTACAATGTAAGGTCACATGACTTCAAGGCAAGTAACGGGTGGCTTTGTAATTTCTAACAAAGATGGGCTCTGCCCTCTCTCGTAGGAAACGGATACGCATCGTGTCGAGTCGAAAAACTCGTCGATCGGCGGAAAAACGATGTATTTACGCCGTATTCTTTAGAAAGTGTAGTGGTAGTTATTTTTTGATCGCAATGTTTTTTTATAATTTCTATTTTAGTCTCAAGCGATATACACTTTCTTTTTTTTTGAGCAAGTTTATCTGTCATTTTTTTCAATTAGATTAGACAATCAAGTATTTCAGTTATTTATATTGAATTATAAAATGAAAATTAATTGTTTTATTTTTATTTTTTTTAATCTTTTTTCTTAATACACAATTGTGAAAGTTTTTTTTTTCAAGCTCGTTAAAGGAAGTTTTTTTTCTTAAGAAAATGATTAAGCGGTCTTTCAAAATAAGCTCGTTTTATCAAGTTTTCGTGTATAGAAACTCTTTCTATCAAAAACATTTTTATATCTTTTTGTATTGCTCGTAATGGGTTCCAGGTAAAATGTTCGTTATAAAGAGTTTCTCGTTTTATGGGGTCTCGTTATACGGAGGAACGACTGTATATGCTTACCCACTCCTAAATCCCTAACCTAAACCCTTAACCAGGTCTATGGCCCTGTTTCAGTCACGTAGGTAGGTCGGGGACCGAACAAAAAATTGAATTTTTTTTTTAAAATCGGAAAATCGGACATATTTCCAATCGAATATTTTTTCGATTGAACATATATCCAAGTAGTTCGTTATAACCAGGATTGACTGTTTAAAACTAATGGATAAGCGATTCTGTTAATACATATAAATTTAACTCATACTCAAAATAAAATTTAAAAAAAAGGTAATTGAAGCATTTGTATGCTGCCTTACCAAAAAACATAACAAAAATTTTTTTTCTGAAACTTATTTTTAATTTTAAAAATTATTTTACTTTTCGAATTACTTTATTTAAAAAAATTACGAGTTGAAAAAGGATGTCAATTTTTCTGTACCATAAATTAATTTTTTTGTACTATAAATTCAATGTATTTGTACCTTAAATTAATCTTTTGTACCATGAATTAATGATTTGTACTTTGATTTTAATTATTGAGACCATAACTTTACGTTTCACTTTTTTGTACCATAAATTAAATGTTTTGTACCAGAAATAATTTTTTGTGTACCAGACATTAATTTTTTGTGTACCAGACATTAATTTTTTGTACTGAACATTTAATTGTTTGATCAAAGTCTAAATAGTAACGTGACAAAAAATAAACTGAGTTTTAGAAACTTGTTATGGCGTATTTATATTTTAAAACATAAATGTGCTTTCAAAACATAAATTTATTTTAAGGCTTATAAAATGAATAATAATTATGATTTTGATGAATTTGAAGAGCTAGAAGACTATATGTCTCCGAATGACGAAGAAGAGTCACAAGATGAAGTTGTTAACAATAAAAAGACTAAGAAGAAGAAGAAGTATGTTTTCGTTGAAAAATTCAACAATGCTAAAGATGCAACGAAATGCTTAGAAAGTGAAAAAGTATGGTCGTTTAGAAATGAACATGAAAATGACAACGGTTTACTTGTCTCTTATCGTTGTAATATGGTTAAGAAAATAGATCCTCAATGTAGCTGTGCTGTACAACTGCTGTATCATCATGAGAACCATTATGTGTCATTGTTTAAGACTGAAGCTGCGCACGACCATGATAAAATAAATCTTAACAAAAAGCAACATGGTATACATCAAATGACACCAGAGAAAATTCTAGAATTAAGAGCAATAGGTAAATTAATAAACATAAATATATCTTTTAGTGCTATTAAAAGTTTACTTTTTATTAAAGGCGTAACATTACCAAGTAAGATAGTTGATGCACTAGAAAAAATGAAAGGAGATGGAATACCAGATTAAGTTATTCCTACATTACGTCAATTATATGGATTCAATGCAAGACTAGATTAGGAAACCACCGGTAATAGTTGTAAATTCAACTTTGGTCATTAATTGAATGGTGTAAATCGAATTTTTTAGTTAAAGATGGTGAAGATGAACATTTTCTGGTAACTTATCAAGTTAAAGTTGATGGCGATGAAGTATCAGAGTCAAATGAATTTAAAGCACGCATTCATAATCGTCACTTAAGACTATTCTTTTCAACTAAACGCCTCCTAAAACTTGCTAAACGTGCTAAAGTTTGCCAAGCAGACTCTCCCTATAAATTAATTTGGCAAGGATTTCCCGTGCTTATAGTAGGTAGTCAAATATGGACAATAAATTTCATCCACTAGGCATGGCTGTGTGTAGTAATGAGGAAGCAACAGATTTTTCCTTTATTTTTGAATCATTACAAATTGGTATTGAAAAATAAGGCCCAGAGAGACTTAAAAATGTCGACTTATTAGCTGATGCTGCTGATTAAATTACAAATGGTTTTAGTGAAATTTTTGGTAAGGATTTTTCTCGCGGTGTGTGCTGGTTTCACATGAGAAAAGCTGTACAAACAAAGATACTGATATTGGATAAAAAAAATCAATTAAATGTCATGCAAGACATAGACATGCTGCAGATAAGTCAAGACAACAGGGTATTTCAAGCTGGTACAAAATTATTTATGAAGAAAAGGTTAAAAAGCAGCGACAAATGTATGAAAGACTTTTTGCTTTATTTTAAGCAAGAATGGCTTAATCTTCATTCTGGGTGGTATGAGGGTTTTAATAAACGGTATCCAAGTACCAATAATGGACTTGAATCCTACAACTCAAAAATAAAAAAAGAAAAGACTTTAAGAAAACGCTTGGAATTAGGTGTGTTCTTTAACGTAGCATTCAATATTGTAAAAGATTGGTCAACTAAAAAAGATCCTAAAAATTCTAATTTTAAAGAGTTTTGTGCATTACCAACGATTGGAACCAAGCAATACACTCGTGCTTATCAATGGAGCCATTTAAAGAAGAAAACACTAAGCATTAAAGATGATACTGATATCCATTATTTCGTTAAAAGATCAGACTCTAAGACTGAAATAACAAAAGAAGAAGTAAAAGCATATAGACAGGCATTCGATTCGGCTAATTTTAAAGATTTTAATGACTTTACAAGTGTTTGTTTTGGTATTTGGAAAGTATCTTTTCCTATAAATGCATCTGAAGATACTTGGAGAACAACATTTAACAGAAGAGGAAAGATATATAGCTGCTTTTGATTTAAATCCACAGCCACTACCACCATCACCACAACCAACGCCACCATCACCACAACCAACGCCACCATCACAACAACAACAAGCCTCTGAAGTATTACTTGTTCTTGCTGAAGCCACCAATTTCGTAGAATCATCATTTCATACTGATAAATTTACTTATTTAAATGACCATGTAAATAAAGACTATTTGGTTTTTAAACCCACTTTGGGTTTAAATTATGATAAAAGTAAGAAAAAAGCAACTAAATCTATTACAAGTAATAAAGAAAATGCACCAAAAGAAGCATCAAAATCAAATAGAGTCTTAAGACCAATAAAGATTTAAAAACTTTATATGTTTGTATTTTATATTTTTTTAATTGTATTTCCTGTTAATCGTTATTTTGATTAAAAAACTATTTTTTTATGTGCTGTATAATTTAAGTTCGTTTATTTTCAATAAATTTAAAAATAATTAAAAGTAATTTCTTGGTACAGTAAAAGATAATTTCTTAGTACAGAATCATCATTTTTATGGTATAAAACGCTAACTTTTATGGTAGACTCCGTAAAGATATAGTACACAAAAAAAATATTCTAAGTACAGTGTTTTTATGGTACAGAAAAATTAATATAAAGTACAGAAAAAATATATCTCATTGAAAAATAACAATTATATTTTCGATGTCCGAAAATTTAGACAAAAAATTTTAAACGAAATCAGTGATTGTTACAATATCACTATTCCTAAAGTTGAAACATGTTCCATTTGCTTCGAAAATATTTTAGTATGGTGACATGATCAGACTTTAAATAATACTTGTTATTTCAAAAGAAGAGAGTTGTTGTTATTTTTTAAACATATTTTAAATTAAGTGCTTAACTAAATACTAAGCTTATCATTCACACACTCGGCCTGTACTCATTGGTGGCAGCGTTTAAGCTATTAGATTGATTTCTAAAATAAAAATAAAACGTGGTGTCAAGTGTGTTGAATAGTTGATTTAGTTGTAAGCCAAAAGCAAAGTGTTTGAGGTGGTTTGAAAAGCTTAATTGTTCACTGGAAGAAA
The DNA here is from genome assembly GCA_025491095.1 of Brachionus asplanchnoidis. NCBI lineage: Eukaryota > Metazoa > Rotifera > Eurotatoria > Ploima > Brachionidae > Brachionus > Brachionus asplanchnoidis. Next base: position 7,823 of record JAILYF010000082.1, on the reverse strand, counting down.
GGAAAAAGCTTCTAGTTATTCATTATTTCAGTCGATTTTGAACAATAACGAGGAGAAGAGTATTGCACGAGATGTTTCAGTGAAGTTAGTGAATAATTCATTGTTTCAATCTAGCTTATTTAGCAATGAAAAGAAGAACGAGACACGAGAGTTTTTGGAAAGATCGTGGAGTGATGTTTCAACGCGTTTTTTAAAATATAAAGACAAAAGTTTGATTATAAATATGAGCGAAAAAATTGGAAAATGGAAAAATACAATTTCATTCAACAACAAGAAAAATATTTCATTTAGCAATATTTTGAAACATCAAATTTTCCAGTTGGAGAATAAAGAAGCTGAGACAAAAAAGTGTTTGAAAGGAAAAACCAAAAGCCAAAAGGATTTAAAATGGCAAACCATAGCTTTAGAGCCCCATCGATTTTTAATTTTGATACAAATGTTGATATATGGCAAGCAAGATTTGATAATTATCTAGAATTAAACAGAATTTTTGGGGATAGAGATATAATAAATGTGTTAGGAACTTTTTTGGATGATACAACCTTTAAATTGGTCGATAGTTTGATGAGCGAACAGTCAAATGATGAAGTTAAAACCAAATTTAAAGCTCTTTTTAGAAGACCAGAATCTTCTGCACATGTTTACCTTCATACCTTTGTTGGAAGAGGCCAGGAGCTAAATGAAAGCCTAGTTCAGTATGGATCAGTACTGCAGGAATTAGCACGAAAAGCTTTTCCTCATTTAAATCTAAGGGAACAAGATATTTATCTTCGAGGTCAATTTTTAGCAGGAAATAGTGACAGAGAAATGGCTGAAAGATTAGCTTTATTGGATCATGAAAACTTAGAGATGTTGGTACGAAGGTTTACCTTTTGGATTTAGTGGAATAAGAATGCGAAGCAGAAATATGTTTAATCAAGGAAAAGGAAGACAGATTACAGAAGGAGAAATCAGAAACTTAATTACACCAAAGTTAGAATCGAATATAATGTTTCAAAACCAGAATGAACATTTGAAATTCACGAAACAACGTCGAGACAAAAAGGAATACCTATTATAATAGTTTGGTTAATGCTAACTTGTCAAATATGTCCAATTATTCAAAATTGCTAAATAATTCAAACGATGGATCGTATCTTAATTCAACAAGTAGGAACTATATGTCAAATTACCCAGTTCAAAAACCAACAATGAGATGCTTTTTATGTAATCAGGAAGGACATATAAATATGAATTGTCCTAATGGGATAAGAAACATGAACAATCAATATTATCGATTGGGTAATGATAGCAAATATAATTCATTGAATAGATCGACACCAATGGCAACGATCAGAAATGATCAAAGAAACCAATTTTCTGCAAATACAAATAACATAAATGAAGAGTCAGATAATAACGACTTGAAATATGTTTTCGGGTACTTAAATGGAGAAAAGATAGAATGTTTATTAGACACAGGAAGTGTGAAGACGTTAATTAGTCAAAATATCTGGAGAAAACCAGGATGTAAAGAATTACAAAAAACAAAAGGTTCCTTTACGACTGCGAATGGTCAACCGTTGAACGTTATTGGATCTTACACGTTATCTCTAAGAATTGGTGCTAATGAAATGAAACTAGATGTTTATGTGGCATTGGACATACAACATGATTGCTTAATTGGTCTTGACTAAATGGGAAAAGTACAAGGAACTAGAGATAAACTTAAAGAAATTTAGAGTTCTCTCGGTGGAGAAGAAGTGGTAAAAGACAGAAAAAACAAAGCAGTAAATCGAGTTGAATTTTTCTAAAGAAGAACAGAAGATTCATTTTTTTCTGAAAACGAAGATATATTTTCTAAATCAATGAATGAACTTGGTTGTTGTAATTTTACGATGCATCAAATCAACACATAAGGAAGTGAACCATACGAGAATCGGCAAGAAGAATTCCGCATCAATTGAAAATAGAAATTAAAAAACAATTAGATGAACTTGAAAAGACGAGCATCATAGAACCAAGCAAACCAGACTGGGCTGCACCCCTTGTTCCTGTGAAAAAGAAAAACGGAAAGATTAGATTATGTATTGATTAAAGGCAACTGAATAAAGTTACAAAGAAAGACAGCTATCCAATTCCAAAATTAGATGAAACAACAGACAAATTTTTGGAATCAGATGCTTCAGTACCCTGGATATGGCTAGTGGATACTATCAGATACAATTGGATCCAAAAGATAAAGAAAAAAACGGCCATTAAGACACCTTTTGGACTTTACCATTTTATAAGGATGCCATTTGGATTGACAAACGCACCAGCAACGTTTCAGAGAATGATTGATAAATTTCTAAAGAATATTATTGGAAAATTTCGCTTAGTATACCTGGATGAAATAATTGTTTTTTCTAAAACCATGGACGATCATATCATTCACCTTAAAATAATCTTAGAGAAATTGAAAGCTCAACGTTAAAATTAAACAAAGAGAAAGGTTTCTTTATGAAAGATGAAGAAATATACTTGGGTCATGTTATAAATCAAAATGGACTTTTGCCTTGCGTGACGTTCATAAATTAAGAACTCCCCCTTACCATTCACAATGTGACGGACACACAGAAAGATTTAATAGAACGCTGATTTCAATGATTAAAGTTTTTATAAATGAAAATCAGGACAACTGGGATTTTCCTCTGAACAAAATGGAATTCACTTACAGAACTGCTGTACACAGGACAACAGGACAAACTCCATTTGAATTAGTTTATTGATTTGGTTTTTCCAAGTGAAAATGATTCTGTTGTAATAAACTACTGTGACTATGTTAATGACCTAAAGGAAAGATTGATACCCTTATATGATAAAGTTAAAAAACATTCTGGCATGAAGATCGATCGAATGAAAATAAACTATGATAGAAATGTAAAGCAGATGAATTAAAACATTGGTGATAACATATTGAGTCGAAACCATGTCTTTCACTGACATTTCAAAAATTAATTTATTTTTAATTAATACTTTTTGATAGCCGTCCAGCAAGAAGAAATTTCTCTGTCTCAGGACAAAAACATAACAATAAATTAGTGTTGTGAGTCGACTCGACCAAAGTCGACTTTTTTTTCGACTAGTCGACTTTTCGACTAATCGACTCCAATTTTCAGAAAATCGACTTTTAGTCGACTAAAAGCCTTAAAAATCGACTAAAGTCTACTAAGTCAAACATTATTCTCATATTTTCCTGTATACAAAAAATATTTATTCAACTATGTTTTAATTATGTATAAAGAACAATACTCTATTTGCATTGAAATTTGGACCTTTTACTATTAATTAAGGAAAAACGAGTTCATATAGAATTATGTATTAAATGAAAGGTCTTGGACTCATCTTTCGGCAAAATTATTTAATTTTTTGATTTCCAAATAAAAATGTCAATTTTGGCAAAAAGAAAATGTCTTTTTTTACAAAATAAACTTTACAAATGAATTTGCAACGATTATTTTTTAGCTAAAAAATATAAATGCTTTTTTTTCCTTTCAAAAACTGTTCATTATAGAGTAATTTTTTTAATTTCCAACCACAACATTTAAATATGCATTCAGATTTGACTTATTGATTTTAATTTTGCTAGTCCAAATATCTAATCAATTGGTGCTGTGAAATTCAAATATACATCGAAAAAATATATAAAAATATTTCCTTTTTTGATAAGTTAAAATTAAATTAAATAAAATTGGTCAGGTCGGTATGGTGAACTAAGTTTACTTATTATGAGAAAAATTCTTTTTCTCGGGTTTAGTGAATTATTTGCTCACTGTTCCTAAATTAATAATATAGGTAATATTTAAAAATATAAATAAAATGACATAATTTGAGAGATGGAAGAAATTGAGTATAAGCTGAGTAATTCATTTTATAAAAAATGTCCACACATTTTTTGTATTAAGAAAATAATTAATAATAAACTATTTATTGTTTTTACTTTTTATAATTCGCCAAATAGTGTACATTCTTTTGAACATTTTTTTTAATATCTAAAAGAGATGTTGACAATTTATTACAGGGGATGATCTTAATGCAGTTGAAGCACATATTTAGTATAACATTTAGTTAAGCTTTCGAATCTACTTAGCTCTTCAAACCAAAAGTTAAGTTTTCTTAACTAATATCGATGATTAAATCTCATAAAAAATCATTAATATTGCTAAAGAAGTGTTCCACTGAAACCATAAAAATCTTTTGTTCAGCTAATTAAAAAATTGTTCACATTATCCAATTTTGGTTCACCTTTCCGTAAAAACAAATATTAAGTAAACTAAAAGTTCACAAAACCCGAGAAAAAAAATTGTTCACATAATAAGTGAAATATGGTCACCTAGCTTACTAGACTTAATAAAATAAACATAAAAAAATATTGTAACAAAATGCAAAATATTTTTTTTATCTTATTTAATTTTCTCATATAAAAAAGACAACAAGATAAAATATCATTAGTATTTTAAAATTATTTTTTTTTTAATTAATTTACTAAATAAAATAGAAAAATAAAGATTTTGTTTTGAAAAAAAATGTGCAAAAAATGCATGTTGGAGTTTTTTTTTAAATAATTTTTATTTTAGTTAATTTGATTTATCAGAAAACAAAGTAATTAAGATCAATTTATATTTGAATTTTAAAAACCTAATAAATTAATAAATAAATACCCTTTTTTCAATTTTTACGACTAGAATTAATTATTTTAAATCATTAATTGAAGATTAATTTTATAAGTTTATATTTAAGTTTTACAATTATTTAAGACTTTTATTCTTACTAAATAATTTTTTTTAGCAAAAATATATTTTTTATACAAAAATATTGTTTTTAATACTGATCCTATTCTGATGCGTGATAAAAAATGAATTTTATTTTTTTTTTGGAAAAATATCTTATTATCAGCAAAAGGGTTCTTATTTGAATAGAAATGACCTTTTTCAGCAAAAATTAAGTTTTTTGGAGCAAATATTATAACAAAAATATATTTTTTTAACCAAAAAAAAATATATCGTTTAATATTGTACTCATTCCAAATCTTAAATAAAAATGCAGTTTTCATATTTTGTTTAGTCACAAGAAATAAATAAAAACTTTCAATAATACGGGGTCAAAACTTAATAACTATGCTTACTTGAAGGTTGAATCTTTAAATATGAGGCCTAAGGTTTTAAGTAATGAAGCGGGGTAAAAATTAGCAAAAAAGTATAAAATAATTCACATTTACAACACGGACTATTTTCTATAAAAATATATTAATCCTGAATTTGAAAAAAATAATTCTTAATTTATCAAAAATGATTTTTTTTCAAGCAAAAATTATCTTTTATTGAGCAAAAATCATCTTTTATTTTGCAAAATTATTATTTTTGAGAAAAAATCATCTTTTTTAAAGCAAAAATTATTATTTTCAAGCAAAAAATGATCTTTTTTTGAGCAAAAATCATCATTTTCAAGCAAAAATGATCTTTTTTTTGGCGAATATCATCTTTTTTCATGCAAAAATTATCTTTTTTTGAGCAAAAAACTTCATTTTTGAGAAAAAAAATCTTTTTTCGAGCAAAAAACATCTTTTATTTTACAAAAATAATTCTTTTCAAGCAAAAACGATCTTCTTTTGAGCAAAAATCATCTTTTATATAGCAAAAAATATTATTATTGCGAAGAAATGATCTTTTTTCGAACAAAAAACATCTTTTATTTTGCAGAAATTATTATTTTAGAGAAAAAATGATCTTTTTTAAAGCAAAAATTATCTTTATTGAGCAACAATTATAATTTTTGAGATAAAATCATCTTTTTTAAAGCAAAAATTATTATTTTAGAGAAAAAATGATCTTTTTTGAGAAAAAATCATCTTTTCATTTGTAAAAATTATTATTTATTAGAAAAAATGATCTTTTTTAAATCAAAAATTATCATTTTCAAGCAAAAACGATCTTCTTTTGAGCAAAAATCATCTTTTATTTATCAAAAATTATTATTTTTGAGAAGAAAAGATCTTTTTTCGAGCAAAAAACATCTTTTATTTTGCAGAAATTATTATTTTTGAGAAAAAATCATCTTTTTTAAAGCTAAAATTATCTTTTTTTGAGCAATAATTATAATTTTTGAGATAAAATCATCTTTTTTAAAGCAAAAATTATTATTTTAGAGAAAAAATGATCTTTTTTTGAGTAAAAATCATCTTTTCATTTGTAAAAATTATTATTTATTAGAAAAAATGATCTTTTCATTTGTAAAAATTATTATTTATTAGAAAAAATGATCTTTTTTAAAGCAAAAATTATCATTTTAGAGAAAAAATGATCTTTTTTCGAGCAAAAAACATCTTTTATTTTGCAGAAATTATTATTTTTGAGAGAAAATCATATTTTTTAAGCAAAAATTATTATTTTAGAGAAAAAATGATCTTTTTTTGAGAAAAAAATCATCTTATCATTTGTAAAAATTATTATTTATTAGAAAAAATGATCTTTTTTAAAGCAAAAATTATCATTTTCAAGCAAAAACGATCTTCTTTTGAGCAAAAATCATCTTTTATATAGCAAAAAATATTATTATTGCGAAGAAATGATCTTTTTTCGAACATAAAACATCGTTTATTTTGCAGAAATTATTATTTTAGAGAAAAAATGATCTTTTTTAAATTAAAAATTATCTTTTATTGAGCACCAATTATAATTTTTGAGATAAAATCATCTTTTTTAAAGCAAAAATTACTATTTTAGAGAAAAAATGATCTTTTTTGAGAAAAAAATCATCTTTTCATTTGTAAAAATTATTATTTATTAGAAAAAATGATCTTTTTAAAAGCAAAAATTATCATTTTCAAGCAAAAACGATCTTCTTTTGAGCAAAAATCATCTTTTATTTATCAAAAATTATTATTTTTGAGAAGAAAAGATCTTTTTTCGAGCAAAAAACATCTTTTATTTTGCAGAAATTACTATTTTTGAGAAAAAATCATCTTTTTTAAAGCAAAAATTATCTTTTTTTGAGCAATAATTATAATTTTTGAGATAAAATCATCTTTTATTAAGAAAAAATTATAATTTTTGCGATGAAATGATCTTTTTTCGAACAAAAAACATCTTTTATTTTGCAGAAATTATTATTTTAGAGAAAAAATGATCTTTTTTTGAAAAAAAATCATCTTTTCATTAGTAAAAATTATTATTTATTAGAAAAAATGATCTTTTTTTAAGCAAAAATTATCATTTTAGAGAAAAAATGATCTTTTTTCGAGCAAAAAACATCTTTTATTTTGCAAAATTATTATTTTTGAGAAAAAATCATCTTTTTTAAAGCAAAAATTATTATTTTCAAGCAAAAATGATCTTTTTTTGAGCAAAAATCATCATTTTCAAGCAAAAATGATCTTTTTTTTGGCGAATATCTACTTTTTTCATGCAAAAATTATCTTTTTTTGAGCAAAAAACTTCATTTTTGAGAAAAAAAATCTTTTTTCGAGCAAAAAACATCTTTTATTTTGCAAAAATAATTCTTTTCAAGCAAAAACGATCTTCTTTTGAGCAAAATCATCTTTTATATAGCAAAAAATATTATTATTGCGAAGAAATGATCTTTTTTCGAACAAAAAACATCTTTTATTTTGCAGAAATTATTATTTTAGAGAAAAAATGATCTTTTTTAAATTAAAAATTTACTTTTATTGAGCAACAATTATAATTTTTGAGCAAAAATCATCTTTTATATAGCAAAAAATATTATTATTGCGAAGAAATGATCTTTTTTCGAACAAAAACATCTTTTATTTTTGCAGAATATTATTTTAGAGAAAAAAGATC